>CAWUFW010013465.1:0-474164 GCA_963921515.1 Calotriton arnoldi
AGATACCCACCCAGAACCAAGTTAGCATGTCAACACTGTTGGGGAGTACAGCCCACCTGTCACCACACATCGCAACACACATCCTGTCAAGTAGCCCATGGACACACTCCAACAGCACCAGAGCACCACCCACACATCATGCCAACTCACATCATTCACATGACACCTCAGGATACTCACATTCAGCTAAAGAAGTTGGTGATGAGCTGTGTGCGGACATCACCATCACCATCATCATCATCATCGTCACTGGCATCGTGGTCCAGGCCAGGATCCTCCACAGGTGGCGGATGTTGGTCATCGTCATCCTGGATGAGAGGCAACTCCTTCCGCACTGCCAGGTTGTGGAGCATGCAGCAGACGATGATAATCTTGCACACTTCGCAGGGGCATATGGGAGGGACCCTCCGGTCTTGTCCAGGCAGCGGAAGCGGCTCTTCAGGAGACCAAAGGTCCGCTCAATCACTCTCCTGGTCCGACCATGTGCCTCATTGTAGCGCATCTGGGCAGGTGTCACAGGGTTCCTGAGGGGTGTCAGCAACCACGGCATGTTGGGGTATCCCGAGTCACCTACGGACAGACAAGTGCACATCAGCTGACTTGGAAAAGTGGGCGGAATACTACAGATCAGATCACACACAATGGCACAAAGTCAGTACACACCGACAAGCCAGGCACGCTGGTTCTGCATCTGTGCCATCAACCTGGGGATGCGACTACTCCTCATCACAAAGGCATCGTGTGCTGAACCAGGGAAACGGGCACACACGTGTGTGATGGTCATGTCTGCAAGACACACCACCAGTGCATTGACCAGTGGTAGTGCTTGCGGTTCCTGTAGGCCTGCTCCTGGGCCTGTGGTGGTACCAAAGCCACATGTGTCCCATCAATGGAGCCAATTACATGCGGCATCCTCCCCAGGGCATAAAAGTCACTCTTCACGTCAGTGAGTCGTCGCAGTCTAGGGAAATAGATGTACCGGTTCAGGAAGAGCAACATTGCCGCCAAAACATCGCGGAGCACACGGCTGAACATGGTCTGTGACATCCCACCAGCAGACGCCACAGTATGTTGGAAGGTACCGGTGGCAAAGAAGTGTAGGGCTGCCATCACCTTCACCTTGGGGGTCAGCGCTGTAGGATACGGCCGGCCAGGCTGCAAATGTGGGGACAACTGCACTGCCAAATCCTCAATCAGCTGCCTGGTGAAGCGGTTCCGTCGGATGCTGTCCCGTTCCACCATCGTTGCCAGGTCTGGGAATGGCCGATGGACAGCAGGAGCCCTGCAGTGCAGAGGAGAAGTAAGCAAGATCGTCAGTCACCCCACATATGCGGCATTGAACACACTCAAGATCCCAACATACATCATCATGAGGCACAACTACATGAAGTGTGCAGTACCGGAACGACATTTATGGTACATACATGGCCAACATCTGTCAACACGGTCCTACAGGTGGCATCAATTTGTCCCAGGTTGGCCCATTGGATATCATGATGCTGTGTCACAGTCACCCCCAGTGACATGTGAGGACAGATGTGCCCCAGGCACCACAGCTCAACGACAGGCACATTCCCAGGGACCCTGTAATGCCACATGGACACTGGCATCACCTGGAGTATCATGTGTACACCACAACAAAACAAACATGACCCCCACAGGTAGTGGCCACACTTGCCATGGCAGGAGAGCCATGGACGTCTGAGACACACACGCACAACATCAGAGTCCATGCACACACAACGTGGATGTGGAGACTGTCTCCCATTGTGCACATGAAATCAGAGACATTGTAAACACTACATGCACAAAGACTGTGGAGGGCCATCACTATTGTGCCACTGGGACACCCTGGCTCAAACATACCGTCCCACATGGGACTCACGGGGTATGTGACATGACATACACAAACACCACTGTGAAATGTGACCATGGCACATGCACAGATATGAACAGTTGCACATCACAGTGGTCACGTACACGTAACACCCAGGATCCTGTCCCCATGAACACGTGCACAGCCTGGGGTGGCTGCCCACAGGTGACACCCACAGGACAACATGTACACCAACATACACACAATAGGAAATGCAGCCTTACATGCCTTATGATAAGGTTTGGACAGGCTGTCGTGATGTAGGTGTGCCCCTCACTCCCTGGGAGCTATCTGTGGCTGGCATATGTCCATCTGAGACAGGCATGCTGACATATGCCAGTCACATGTACAGTGATGCGTTGTACTGCAATGGACCGATCGGTGCCTCCGGCCGGCCCATTGCTTTCAATGTGTCGGGTACGCGTTGTACCCCTGTGCGCGTTGTACTGCAATGGACCGATCGGTGCCTCCGGCCGGCCCATTGCTTTCAATGTGTCGGGTACGCGTTGTACCCCTAGTGCGCGTTGAACAGCAATGGACCGATCGGTGCCTCCGGCCGGCCCATTGCTTTCAATGTGTGCGGGTACGCGTTGTACCCCTGTGCGCGTTGAACAGCAATGGACCGATCGGTGCCTCCGGCCGGCCCATTGCTTTCAATGTGTGCGGGTACGCGTTGTACCCCTGTGCGCGTTGTACTGCAATGGACCGATCGGTGCCTCCGGCCGGCCCATTGCTTTCAATGTGTGCGGGTACGCGTTGTACCCCTGTGCGCGTTGTACTGCAATGGACCGATCGGTGCCTCCGGCCGGCCCATTGCTTTCAATGTGTGCGGGTACGCGTTGTACCCCTGTGCGCGTTGTACTGCAATGGACCCGATCGGTGCCTCCGGCCGGCCCATTGCTTTCAATGTGTGCGGGTACGCGTTGTACCCCTGTGCGCGTTGTACTGCAATGGACCGATCGGTGCCTCCGGCCGGCCCATTGCTTTCAATGTGTGCGGGTACGCGTTGTACCCCTGTGCGCGTTGTACTGCAATGGACCGATCGGTGCCTCCGGCCGGCCCATTGCTTTCAATGTGTGCGGGTACGCGTTGTACCCCTGTGCGCGTTGAACAGCAATGGACCGATCGGTGCCTCCGGCCGGCCCATTGCTTTCAATGTGTGCGGGTACGCGTTGTACCCCTGTGCGCGTTGAACAGCAATGGACCGATCGGTGCCTCCGGCCGGCCCATTGCTTTCAATGTGTGCGGGTACGCGTTGTACCCCTGTGCGCGTTGTACTGCAATGGACCGATCGGTGCCTCCGGCCGGCCCATTGCTTTCAATGTGTGCGGGTACGCGTTGTACCCCTGTGCGCGTTGTACCTCAATGGACCGATCGGTGCGCACCCATTGACAATGGGCTTGCCTGGCAACGGACGCGTTTTCGAATATTCGAGCGAGTCGGTTGCTGGAAAATCAGTTGGTCACCCACAACAATGTTGCAAAATCATGTATGTCATGAAGTTGAAATTTTGAAGGATGCTGTGGGCGTGTTTTGGTGCTGCTATTCCATGGATTGGCCAGATTCAGAAGATGCTAACGACTTGGACCTATCACTTTGGACACAAGGGACAGTATCTGCCTCTCCAGCACATATATATTGCTGCATGTTCCCCTGAGAGCCCACTTGCCTGCACTACATGCTCCAGGACGACATCTGCCACTGCACTGCTGCTGTCTCTGCCCCTCTGGACCCTGCAATGGCACGTACTGTGGAGAGAGCCCCAGCCTTCAGCCTTGAAGAGAACCAGGCCCTGCTGGACAGCCTACTTCCACAGTACAGCAAGCTGTATGGGACACCAGGGGAGCAGGTGAGTGTTCTGTGCACTGCCTTTCTGAATGTGCATTTTGTCTGACTAGCAAGGCTGAGAGTCAGCACACCACTGGCTAGCAGGCTCACTGAGTAGTTGTCACCCCCCATAGTGTGTAGTGACTTGCACTGGACAGGTATGGTGCAGTGACAGTGCTTCTGAACAGGGTTTTACTCCCCATGCAATGATACCATGTAGTGACTTCTGGAAAACTGTCCATGGGCAGCCGTGCACTGCCTGGGTACACCATGTGCCCCTGTGATTGCGACATGTATATGCAACTGTGTCATGCACGGATATGTTGCATGTGTAGTAATGGCCTTATCACTTTGTCATCCTGACAGGCTTCTGCCCATCGGAAGCATGAGATCTGGAAGGACATCGTCCGGGCTGTCCGGTCCATGGGGGTCTACAAGCGCCGGATCCGCAACTGCCAAAAGAGGTGGCAGGACCTTCGGGGCTGGACCCGGAGGATTGCACGGGTCCAGCTGAAGCTGTCGCCTCCTCGCAGGAGGGGCGGAACATGGACCCTGACCCCCACATGCTCAGGATCCTGGCGGTGGTCTTTCCAGACCTGGATGGGCAGCTGAAGGCCAGAGAGCAGCAAGGAGGGGTGAGTCAAAGACTGCACTGTGTACTCTGTCTAACATGCTATGTGCCCTCCTCGGGCCAGGTTGAACTGCCACAGTACAGCAGTCATGTTGTCCAGGAGCCATGTCCCTCTATTGTGCACTGACCACTCCTCATCTGATACCCAGGTGTGGCCCTTACATGCAGGGAATTCTGTCACTTAGGACTGTGTCCTTGCAGTTTGCTTGACTAAAGGTGGGAGACAGCATCTGTTTCCCTGACTCTGTGGTGGGCATCATGGGTGGGTCCATTGCTTACACAATGCCTGTATTCTGACATGTATTCAGCGTGTTACTTTGATCTGTGGTCCAATTGCTGAGCTGATCCACCACATGTGGCTGGGGTACCTGGCACACACCCATGCTGCAGGTGGGAACAATGTTTGGGCCCCAGGAGTATGTATATGACGTGTGTCACACATACTTAGCCAGCTGCCTACAGTCCAGGGCTCATCCCTCATTCATGTGGGGCTGGACAGTCATGCCTACTCCAGGCCATACAATACACTCTGTACTCCCACTCCCGTGTATCAGAGGACACATTGTGCACAGTGATTTGACCCCTCAGGTGTCTGCCTCTGTGTCAGTGTGCTGTGGATTAGTCGCCAGGACTGCTGTGGAGTTTCTTGGTAGGGGCTCAGCATGCCACTGGAGATGTGACCATAGGAGACGATACTTGTGTGACACATAGGTGTCTGATCAGCTGCCCATGCAGACTGGGGCATGTAAATGTGAAGTTCAGGCAGCTGTTCCCCATGCACAGCAGAGTGTGAGGGGCTCAGGTTCAGAGGGTAGTGTCACAGGTCTCCCATATGTCCAATAGGTATGACCTGGACAGATGAGGGTTAAGAGGATGTGTTGTGGGGGGATGTACATGTGCACTTGTGCAGCTCCAGGACTTGCATTCCCCATGACCTACTATTGTGACACAGTGCAGAGTGTTGTTGTCTGGCTGCAAAGTCATACATCACTGAGACAGTGATGTATGACTTTGCAGTCATGCCTCCGCCATGGCATGTGTCTACTGATTGGTGAGCCTGCAGGGGAGTGACATGTGCTACATGCACACCATAGTGGCGCTGGCTATCAGGACATGGGTGCATCATGGTGTCTGTCGCTGGTATGCATCACATGCATTTCCTATTTGACTCTGGGCATCCCTTACATCCGGAAACCTGTACTGACTCAGTGGCAAGAGCTGTGATGTGTCCACACCGTGTCCTCTGCACTGTCCAACTACTGTGTACTTGGTGCATGTGTCAACACTGGGGTGTTGCAATCCAACAGACACCAGACAGATGGGTGCAAGGCCATGTGGGATGTGAGTGCCATGCTTGGCATCAGACTGACAATTGACTTCTCCTGTTCAATTAGTGCACTTTTAGCAATGTACAACTAATGATGCCAGGGCTTGCTCTGTGATGTGCTGTGCTCACAGTGGTGTGTGCGTTATGTGCAGGTGACTGATGTCTGTCTGTTTCCCCATTGTTTGCAGATACATCCACGGCCACGGAAGGGGACAGCTCCACGGACCAGGAGGAGCCGGAGAGCCAGACTGGGTCAGCAGCCGAGGAGTGGTCGGAGGGACCCAGTGGCACGGAGGGCGAGGGGAGCCACACCGAGGAGTCCTCAGCAGCATCCACCTCAGCTGAGGACCAGAGCAACTCGGAGGATGACTCCCTTGTGGAGGCGGGTGTCAGCAGCCACCACACCCCAGCTAGTGTTGCTGTCCCCGCCACCACCAGCACCACCACCGCCCTCCCATCGGCTCCCATTCCCCAGGTCCGTGGAGGCTCCCATGTCCGGGAGCGTGTCTCCTTTGGGCCAGGCACCGCAGCCCCTGCCCCTGTGTCCCCTGCTGCCCTGAGTGAGGAGTCTGTGTACCTCCTTCGCCAGCTCCATGTAGGGCAGACAGCCATGCTGAGTGTCCTCCATGCGCACACCGCGCTGTTGACTCAGCTGGTGTCGTTCATGGAGGGCATCTCATCGGGCATGTCTGACCTACAGAGGGGCAATAGGTCCATGGACTCCTCCCTGACGGCAGCAGTGTCCCTCCTCAAACGGTCCCTCACCCCTCCTGCCTCTGCTCCATCCACACTCCCCAGCACCTTACCCATCCCAGGCACACACACACTGGCACAGGCACACACCAGCACACACACATCCAGCACACTGACACACACGCCAATGACAAACGCACACGCACGCACATTCAGGGGACTGAAGCCAGACTCACAGGGGATGGGGCCCTGGAACACACACACGCATCCACATGCACTGCGCAGTCCTCAGTTCCCTCTCCCTCCAAAGCACCCTCCCTTGCCTCACCTGCAACCCCAAAGTCACAGCAGTTCTTCCTCTGTGACCTCGGCCTCTTCCCCACCGATGAAGCTGCTCCAGCATCCCGGGGGAAGAGGAAGCCCACCCACACGGAGCAGAGTGCCCCTCGCCCCCGGACACCCTCCCCCAGGCGCAGACGGACTGAGGCCCCCACCCGCAAGTCCCCCGGAGTGCTAAGAGCAAGACCCCGCCACCGCCCTGCAGCTCAGGCACAAGGTCTCCGTCCTCCATCCCTCAGGCCCCCACTGCACAGGTGCCCCCACCACACCCTGCCCCAGGTTCCCCCACCCACAGATATACCATCCCCAAGATGCTCCGGCCTTCTCCCCCTGCCACTTGCTCTCCCAGCACCACACCCCCGCTGCGCTTGTCTGTGCCACTGATGTGGTGAGGGTGTCCTCCCCCTCTGTCCAACCCACCTTGCCTGTTCCCCATTCTCCTCCCCTGGAGGTAGGCACTGCAGTGGAGTCCACTACCGCCCTGTCTGACTTGGGCACTGCAGTGGCGGACCTGTCCACCCCATCTGCAGGGTCCACTGCAGTTGTGCCGGCACCCACGACATCTGTGTCATGCCCCCAGTTGTGCCGGCACACACCATGTCAGACACCTCCAATGCAGTTGTCAGTGGCTCTCCAGCACCCGCCACCCCTTCCCTGACTCCCCCTGGTGAGCCCTGATCCTGTCCCTGCGGTGCCTGGCCTGCCCCCGGTTGCCCCTCCTAGTGGATTGTCCCTGGTATTGTGCAGGCATGCGTAGGGTGACATCTGCCAGTGTCACCCTGTTTGAACTTTGACAATGGACTGGCCATTGGCCTTTGCTCTAATTTCTTCTGGACGTCGTTATCAGACAACACATATGCTGAATAAAGCAACTTTCTTTTCTCTAGTGCTCATGCTTCAGATGTACATGTTGTTGGTGCAGCTAACCATGCCCTTGCTGCAGTGATGGTGATATCTGGTCTCATGATTATGAAGTGTTACTGTGCAGGAACCCATGTGGTCCAGGGGGAATGTGTCCTATCATGTGGTGTATCCATGTCATCAATAGCAGCATCTGAGGGTGTCATGTGTTCAGTATTTGGCAATGGGTTTCCTACTTACATTGGCAATTTCATATCTGTGGCTTCCACCCCTGCACATCTGTTGTGCCTGCCATCGTTGCATTTGTCTACTTCCCTGACCGTGTTGCCATCTCCAGTGGACATGCAGGTTTGGGCATCAATGGGGAGGGACTCATTCGTGTAGTCAGTGCAACATTGCTATACAAGTGTGTTGGATCTGTGCTGATGATTCCGTTGGCACATCCATGACCAGGCTGATGTGATGGGAGCCCTCATTTGGTGCTAATTGTTGATTGTGTGACCAAGTGCTCAGCTGACATGATGGGGCCCTACTGAGGCAACATATGGCACAGCTTTCCTCACACAGGAGTGGAGTCCCCTCATGGCAGTGTGTACACGTGTGACATTGCCTGCGCCCAAGGTGTGTGTTGTATGTGCATGTCTGTGTGTTCACTTTCATTCATCTGCGCATGCTGTGATCCCTAGTGTTGTACCTGTTTGTGATGCTTGCTGACTTGAGCTATGTTCCCCCAAAGTCTTCTCCCTGTGTTCTCTGTGATGTGGGTGCATGGCACATTACTGGTCATCAGGGTGTCACCCATAGGTGTGTTTGCTGTCAGGGCAGAGTTTGTGTGCTGACGCAGATGGGTCACAGTCAGGTTTCCCTTTGGCACTTGTTGTTTGCCCCTGTCATGTGATTTCCAGTTTGTGTTATCATTCAGTGATTGTGACACGTTGTGTGTGTGACTGCTGGCACTCCTTAGGGTCCGGGCTGCAATGTTGGTTGTTGTCTATGTGTGTTCTTTGTGGGTGACCTTGGCTTCTTCATTGGTGTGTGACTGTGGCTGGGATCCCATTGGTCGGTGTGGTATTGCCGTCATGTCCATGTACAGCGTAGTGTGCAGTGTGTCAGACATTCAGGAGTCTTGTTGAGTGTCCATGTGTGATGTGTTTCTACACCTTGGTTCCCACCCACCACCCTGGAATAGTCATGGGTGCATGTGCAATGTCACCAGTGCATGTGTACTTCACTGCTGCACATTGTTGGTGGTCGAGGGGTGTGGTGTTGAGTGTGTGCAGATGAGAGTTGTTGCCCGGCTAGTCCCCTGCCTCCATGTTGGCCTTGGCTTACTGGCCATGCTGATTGATTTGTGCTTGTGTAGGTGTGATGGTAGTTAGTTGCTCAGGACACCTGACTGTGGTTCACAGTGTGGACGACATTTAGCTTTGTCATCACAGTGGTATTTTTATTCAGCCCAGGGTCACCACATTGTGGGGGCCCTGGGGGTGGTGCTGTGGTGTGTCTGTGACTTGCTGTGTCAGTTGTTGTTCCTACGTGCCTGTGTGACATGTGTGTTTTGTGCTCCCTCTCACCTGTCAATGCCTGCTTGCCCACATAGGGGATTTGGATCCATGAGTTAGCTTAGTGTGGCAGTGTATGCACATCTGTATGATTGGTATTCAGCTCTCCTCATGTGTTGTGTTGTTGCCTGGGGACACTGGCACCCCCACCCCTCACCTGCTGTGTATGATGACAGTGTTGGTCTGCCTGTTTGTGTTTGTGCATCTGCACCACTGCATTGGCATATCTTGGGTGTGCCATTGGCTGTATGTTGTTTGGTGTGTTTCCCCTGCTGTCCCTGGGACTCCTAGGTCATCGGTCAGCACAGTGATCATGGTTTGAGTGTCCCATTGCTGCCATGGTATGGTATCTGTTCACCTCACATCTGCTGTCTCCACAGGGTATCTGCATTTGTGTGCCCATTGGTGCAAATATGTGGTTCTGCATTCTGATGGTCACTTCTGTCATTGTGTCATTGATGACTGTTGACGGTCTCAGCCCCCATGGGTGTTGTTTGTCTGCACATGGCCAAAGGAATGTTTCATTAGCACTGCAGTATTTGGCTCCCCCAATTTATGTTGCAATGGGACACATACACTACTTTGCCACAGATGAGTTTTTGGTTCTGTGACCAGGAATGATCCATGCAGTTTGGCAGTTGCAGCTCTTTCTTTGTCAACAATTACCTTTTGGTCACTGTGATGATGAGGGTGTAGACCCCATTGCCACAATGGTCAAAATGTGCTTCAGCTATGGACCCCACACTTACCTTTTGGTCACTGTGATGATGGGGGTTTAGACCCCATTGCCACAATGGTCAAAATGTGCTTCAGCTATGGACCCCACACTTGCCTTTTGGTCACTGTGATGATGGGGTTTAGACCCCATTGCCACAATGGTCATGGGCTGCTTGCATTGTGGGTGCCACACACATATATGTGTGGCACATGTGCTAGGGGGTCACATTGTATGTTCAAAGTCATGTTCGGTGTTGTAGGCATTTGACACAGCCTGCTCACACGCTTGTCATGGTGGTGGGGGGATGTCTTAATCTTGCATTCCCTAGGTTGTGGAGTGCTTGTTGTGTCATGCATTGTCCATCCTATGAGTGGGGGTGGTAGTAGTGGTAGGCATCCAGCCCCCTGGCTAAGGGTGGTAGTAGTGGTAGGCATCCTGCCCCCGTGGGTGAGGGTGGTAGTAGTGGTGGGCATCCTGCCCCCTGGCTAAGGGTGGTAGTAGTGGTAGGCATCCTGCCCCCTGGCTAAGGGTGGTAGTAGTGGTAGGCATCCAGCCCCCTGGCTGAGGGTGGTAGTAGTGGTAGGCATCCTGCCCCCCTGGGTGAGGGTGGTAGTAGTGGTGGGCATCCTGCCCCCCTGGGTGAGGGTGGTAGTAGTGGTGGGCATCCTGCCCCCTGGCTAAGGGTGGTAGTAGTGGTGGGCATCCTGCCCCCCTGGGTGAGGGTGGTAGTAGTGGTAGGCATCCTGCCCCCCTGGGTGAGGGTGGTAGTAGTGGTAGGCATCCTGCCCCCCGTGGGTGAGGGTGGTAGTAGTGGTGGGCATCCTGCCCCCCTGGGTGAGGGTGGTAGTAGTGGTGGGCATCCTGCCCCCTGGCTAAGGGTGGTAGTAGTGGTAGGCATCCTGCCCCCTGGGTGAGGGTGGTAGTAGTGGTGGGCATCCTGCCCCCTGGCTAAGGGTGGTAGTAGTGGTGGGCATCCTGCCCCCTGGGTGAGGGTGGTAGTAGTGGTAGGCATCCTGCCCCCCTGGGTGAGGGTGGTAGTGGTGGTGGGCATCCAGCCCCCTGGCTAAGGGTGGTAGTAGTGGTGGGCATCCTGCCCCCTGGGTGAGGGTGGTAGTAGTGGTGGGCATCCTGCCCCCTGGCTAAGGGTGGTAGTAGTGGTAGGCATCCTGCCCCCCGTGGGTGAGGGTGGTAGTAGTGGTAGGCATCCTGCCCCCTGGCTAAGGGTGGTAGTAGTGGTAGGCATCCTGCCCCCTGGCTAAGGGTGGTAGTAGTGGTAGGCATCCAGCCCCCCTGGCTAAGGGTGGTAGTAGTGGTAGGCATCCTGCCCCCCTGGGTGAGGGTGGTAGTAGTGGTGGGCATCCTGCCCCCTGGGTGAGGGTGGTAGTAGTGGTGGGCATCCTGCCCCCTGGCTAAGGGTGGTAGTAGTGGTGGGCATCCTGCCCCCCTGGGTGAGGGTGGTAGTAGTGGTAGGCATCCTGCCCCCCTGGGTGAGGGTGGTAGTAGTGGTAGGCATCCTGCCCCCGTGGGTGAGGGTGGTAGTAGTGGTGGGCATCCTGCCCCCCTGGGTGAGGGTGGTAGTAGTGGTGGGCATCCTGCCCCCTGGCTAAGGGTGGTAGTAGTGGTAGGCATCCTGCCCCCCTGGGTGAGGGTGGTAGTAGTGGTGGGCATCCTGCCCCCTGGCTAAGGGTGGTAGTAGTGGTGGGCATCCTGCCCCCCTGGGTGAGGGTGGTAGTAGTGGTAGGCATCCTGCCCCCCTGGGTGAGGGTGGTAGTGGTGGTGGGCATCCAGCCCCCTGGCTAAGGGTGGTAGTAGTGGTGGGCATCCTGCCCCCCTGGGTGAGGGTGGTAGTAGTGGTGGGCATCCTGCCCCCTGGCTAAGGGTGGTAGTAGTGGTAGGCATCCTGCCCCCCGTGGGTGAGGGTGGTAGTAGTGGTAGGCATCCTGCCCCCTGGCTAAGGGTGGTAGTAGTGGTAGGCATCCAGCCCCCTGGCTAAGGGTGGTAGTAGTGGTAGGCATCCTGCCCCCCTGGGTGAGGGTGGTAGTAGTGGTGGGCATCCTGCCCCCCTGGGTGAGGGTGGTAGTAGTGGTGGGCATCCTGCCCCCTGGCTAAGGGTGGTAGTAGTGGTAGGCATCCTGCCCCCCTGGGTGAGGGTGGTAGTAGTGGTAGGCATCCAGCCCCCCTGGGTTGGGGTGGTGGCGCGCATTCAGGCCCCTGTGTGCATATGTGGCATTGGTGATGGGCATCCCGCCCCTATGGTGCTGCTGTTGCTGGTGTAAGTATATTCAGATTCCCAGTGTATGTGTGTGATGTGTCGTGTACGTGTTGTATGTGTTTTGTGGTTGGTGTCTGACTTACCTTCTGCGCCGTACGCGTCCGTGCCTGTTCCGGTAGTAGATGTAGAATATTGGTATGATCGGGACGAAGGGATTCATGGTTGGTTCGTGTCGTTCGTCCTTCTCGTTGCTTCGCGTCGTCCTCGTCGCTTGGCTTCGTCCTCGTCGCTTCGCTTCGTCCTCGTCGCTTCGCGTCGTCCTCGTCGGTGCTGTGTTCGCCTCGTAGCCGTGGATCGTGTTGTGGCGCGATTCGGAGCTTATGTGCGCCTCTCCCGGCTGCTTTGACGTGCCGTGCGTAGCGAGCGGGTTCGGCGCGTACGGAAGCGCATCGTACTTGTCCGGCCGGACGGGGCTGCATTTTCCCTTCCGTGCGACTCGATTCGGCGTTTCCGGATTCGCCTCGGTCGGAGAACAGGACCTGGTTTGGGTGAGTACGGCTCGGCCGGAATTTTTGCTGTTGTGCGCATCGTACTTGCTCGTTCGGTGTGCTGTGACGGATCGGTCGGGAAACAGGCTTTCGCATGGCTTTTTTCCCGACCGAATAGTATTAGGTGCGCCTCCGACCGAGATCGGAATCGGCCCCTATGTGTATTTAAAGTGCAATAAAGGATGGACACATTGTAATGATGCCCATTTAGAATTCAAATGTCGGTTGCCCTATGAATTACCAAATTCATATCTAATATTTTTGATGCCAAAGTTCTGAAAACATCATTCGGCCTATTGGGGAAGATGTCAACATGAATAAATGAGTTTATTTTGGATATTTTCATTACAAACTAATTCGGTAACATCATTCGGCCTATTGGGAAGATGTGAATATGAATTAAGAAGTTTATTTTGGATATTTTTAATGCAAATGATTTCGGAAACATCTTTCGGCCTATAGGGAAAATGTCAACAATTACTGTTTCAATTATCGTTTCTCTTGTTTGATATTGTATTTAGAACATTGTGTTTGAAAGAAGCAGTTCATATATTTGATCTTTGTATTATATGCAATGTTAATGAGAGTGTTTATTTTTGAAAATGTAAACAGATAGTTCAGTTTGTAGTAAATATTTTGAACACAGATTTGTTTTTTTTAACAATATTATTGATTGTATTTTTTTGCCCACTGTTACTTGATGATCAACATTGAAATCACTGTGTATGGTGAAATTCAATAGAATCTGAAAACAGCAAAAAAGGCAAACTGAATATGTTATGTAATTCTAAAATTATGTTGTGTTCTTAAAACTATCATATCATATGTAATAACAGTATTTTTCTTCTCTTTTACAGACACTAATTCTAAAGATTGAAAATATTTTAAATTTAGATTATAATAAAACAACTGAAAAAATTGTTTCAATGAGTTTCATATCTACTTCAAAAAGGTAAGATTAAGTCACCCAAGCACTACCCATGCACTGCTACAATCACCTGTGCACTACCCATGCAAAACTCTAATCACCTAGACACTACTCATTCACTCCTTCAATTACCCAGGTAGTACCCATGCACTCCAGCAATCACCCTGTCACTACCCATGCACTCCTCCAATCACCCAGCCAGTACCATGTATTTATCCAATCCCTCTGCCAATACCCAAACACTTTTAAATGCATCATGCACTCTCCTTGCAGTACTCTAATCATCCAGTCAGTACCCATGTACTCATGCAATGACCCAGCCACTAACCATGCACTGCTACAATCACCTGTGCACTACCCATGCAGTCCTCTAATCACCTAGACACTACTCTTTCACTCCTTCAATTACCCAGGAACTACCCATGCACTCCAGCAATCACCCTGTCACTACCCATGTACTCCTCCAATCACTCAGCCAGTACCATCTACTTATCCAATCACTCCACCAATACCCAAGCACTTATACATTCACCATGCACTCTCCTTGCAGTACTCTAATCATCCAGTCAGTACCCATGTAGTCATGTAATGACCCAGGCACTAACCATGCAGTGCTACAATCACCTGTGCACTACCCATGCAGTCCTCTAATCACCTAGACATTACTCATTCACTCCTTCAATTACCCAAGTAGTTCCCATGTACTCCAGCAATCACCCTGTCACTACCCATGTACTCCTCCAATCACTCAGCCAGTACCATCTACTTATCCAATCACTCCGTCAAAACCCAAGAACTTGTAAATTCACCATGCACTCTCCTTGCAGTACTCTAATCATCCAGTCAGTACCCATGTACTCATGCAATGACTCAGACACTAACCATGCAGAGCTACAATCACCTGTGCACTACCCATGCAGTCCTCTAATCACCTAGACACTACTCATTCACTCCTTCAATTACCTAGGTACTACTCATGCACTCCAGCAATCACCCTGTCACTACCCATGCACTCCTCCAATCACCCAGCCAATACCATATACTTATCCAATCACTCCGCCAATACCCAAGCACTTATAAATTCACCATGCATTCTCCTTGCAGTACTCTAATCATCCAGTCAGTACCCATGTACTCATGCAATGACCCAGGCACTAACCTTGCAGTGCTACAATCACCTGTGCACTACCCGTACAATTCTCTAATCACCTAGACACTACTCATTCACACCTTCAATTACCCAGGTAGTATCCATGCAGTCTAGCAATCACCCTGTCACTACCCATGCACTGCTCCAATCACCCAGTCACTACCATGTACTTATCCAATCACTCCGCCAATACCCAAGCACTTATAAAATCACCATGCACTCTACTTGCAGTACTCTAATCATCCAGTCAGTACCCATGTACTCATGCAATGACCCAGGCACTGACACATGCACTGCTACAATCACCTGTGCACTACCCATACAATTCTCTAATCACCTAGACACTACTCATTCACACCTTCAATTACCCAGTAGTATCCATGCAGTCCAGCAATCACCCTGTCACTACCCATGCACTGCTCCAATCACCCAGCCAGTACCATGTACTTATCCAATCACTCCGCCAATACCCAAGCACTTATAAAATCACCATGCACTCTCCTTGCAGTACTCTAATCATCCATTCAGTACCCATGTACTCATGCAATGACCCAGGCACTAACACATGCACTGCTACAATCTCCTGTGCACTACCCATGCAGTCCTCTAATCACCTAGACACTACTCATTCACTCCTTCAATTACGCAGGTATTACTCATGCAGTCCAGCAATCACCCTGTCACTATCCATGCACACCTCCAATCACCCAGCCAGTACCATGTACTTATCCAATCACTCCGCCAATAGCCAAGCACTTATAAAATCACCATGCACTCTCCTTGCAGTACTCTAATCATCCAGTCAGTACCCATGTACTCATGCAATGACTCAGGCACTAACCATGTACTGCTACAATCACCTGTGCACTACCCATGCAGTCCTCTAATCACGTAGACACTACTCATTCACTCATTCAATTGCCCAGGAACTACCCATGCACTCCAGCAATCACCCTGTCTCTACCCATACACTCATACAATCACCCAGGCACTACCCATGTACTCTTCCAATCACCCAAGCACTACCCATGTACTCATAGAATAACACAAGCATTACCCATGCAATCACTCATGCAGTACCCATACAATCCTCTAAACACCGAGTTAGTACCCAATCGCTCATGTAATCACTCTGCCACTACCCAACCACTTATAAAATCACCCAAGCACTACTCATGCACTCCTCCAATCACCCAAGCACTACTCATGCACTCCTCCAATCACCCAAGCACTACCCATGCACTCATGGAATCACCCAGGCACTACTTATACACTACTCTAATCACCCATGCACTACTCATGCACTCCTCCAATTACCCAGGCACTACCCATGTACACTTCCAATCACCCAAGCACTACCCATGTACTCATGCAATAAACCAAGGATTACCCATGCACTTATGCAATCACACATGTAGTACCTTTGCAGTTCTCCAATCACCCACACAGTGCCCTTGCTCTCATGCAATAAAGCAGGAAATTTTTCTTTTTAACCAATAGATGTGGTTCCGTAAGAACCATTTTTTTAGCTTTTTTTTAACAATTTAAAAAAAAAGTATTTTTTAAACTTTTTTCTTTTTTGCGTGTTTTTGATTTTTTTAAACAAAAGAAGATTGAAAACAGCAAACGAGCTGTTTATCAAAATGCAAAGAAAAGGACATTTTGGAGTACATTATAATTATTTTTTAACACTTATGTGCTTTGATGGCACTCGTATAACGTCCATGCACTGCTCCGCGATGCACAGTTTGGCATCACACTTTTTGCACAATATGGCCACTTCAAACAGTTCAGGAACAATATGGAGCCTTGGTGCAGGAGGAGCTTGTTAAAAGAGGTAGAAGGCGCATTTAGGTCTTGCTGTGCCGCTTCATTCAATTGTCTTCTCCTCTCTTCTCTGGCCAAGTGTACGGGATGGAGAGTTTCTAGGTGTTTCTTCATGCTAGATGTCCCGCATGAATATTTCTTGTCTGAGCCCCGTGACAAAATCCGTTGACAAATAGTGCAAGTCACTTTGCGAGCATTCACCTTCTTCTCGCCCTCTGGCACCGTAAAAGGCCCACACAACACTCTCCTTCCTTTTTAACTGGCTCCACGATCTCGTCCTCCTCCAGATCCAATGGATCGATATCTCCATGAGCAGATACCATAATGTTTTTAAAGAAATCAAAACACACAAAAACTGGAAAAAGTAGTGAGCAACAAAGAACAGGTGTTGCCAGCAAGACAGCCAAATAATAAGGGGAATATCACAAGGATGGATCCTCCCTCATACAGAAAGAAAATGATTTAAACCAATCAGATTCTTTCTTTTCCTGCTGACACGACGTCGTGTAGGGTGCGCGCACCCGCCGCTTACGCATCGTGCAACCGTAAAATATTGTATACATAATTATAAACTATAAATAAATGTTTATACAATATTTTACAAAGGATATTAGTGAAAGTGTTTATTCAAATCTGATATTTGAACTTTATATAGTGATATTTCACACTTTGGAAATACGCCGAAGTCGCGACCCCTGCGCGATCCCGGAAATACGTGCGGGGAGGGGTCGCTTACCGTACGCGCATACGTCGCGCAGTCGCAAATTTCATATAGTTAAAAGTATACTGAAAAAATTAGTTTATAAATAGTTTTCTAAATTTTATTAGTCAAACACTATAACCCAAAAATGTATTGATACTTTCTATAATGATATTTCATACTTTTCAAATTACGCCGAAGTCGCGACCCCGGCACGATGCCAGCGCGAAGTGAGGAATACGTGCAGGGACGGATCGCGACTCCAGCACGACTTCTGAAATATGCGGTAGCGAGGTGCGCGCAGCCATCGTGTAGGATGCGCGTAGGGTGCGCGACTTCTGTGAAATAATTAGAAAAAAGAAAGAATGAATATAGTTTTCCAAACTATAAATTATTCTCAACTTTTGTTTAATATATATATATGTATATTCAATGAAAAACCATAGGTTTCAGGGACGGTATAGTTAGAAATTAGCATTTAAAAAACCTATGAAATTCACTGAAAAAACCATAGGTTTCAGGGACGTTATAGTTAGAAATTAGCATTTAAAAAACCTATGAAATTCACTGAAAAAACCATAGGTTTCAGGGACGTTATAGTTAGAAATTAGCATTTAAAAAACCTTTGAAATTCACTGAAAAAACCATATGTTTCAGGGACGTTATAGTTAGTTGGACATTTCACTCGGACAAAACCAGTGAAATTCGGCCGTTATAGTTAGTAGAGCTAACTATAACTCACGTCCCCGCAATGCACTGGTGATGACGTCACATATTACATCACTCATGACATGGTCAGTGACATCACTGATGACATCTCAAATGACATCACTGATGACATCACTGAAGTCATCATGCATGTGATAATCTGATGCACCTCCTCACACCCTAATAAAACCTTTTATACACCCACTCTAAAATACAGACAACCAATATCGAAACCATAGACAGACCAATAGCAGTTAGTACATACCCGCTCAGTGATTCCTAGGTCTACACACACACATCCACCTACCATACAGTAACTCATACATGCAGTCAATCATCAATACAGTACTATCATATGCACTCATATACCTATACATACACTCACACACCGCCACTCATCCATAGACTTACTCACACACCTACTCAGTCATGCTAAGAATCAATCACACTCATTTACTCACCTATACAGTTATACACAGACCACCTCACTTATTTATACAAATACACATACTTACTCTCTTATACAATCACTGATACAAGCACTCACTCATCCATAGAGCCACTCTCACAATCACTCACTCTCACGTATAGTCATTTATATACTCCAACACTCACATATACTGCCTTTCACATATGGAGTTACTCACACATATACCACTGACACATCCATTCACTCACCCACACACCCATACACATACTCACCCACCCATACAGCCCTTCACAGATACAGTCTTGAACCCATACACCCAGTGAATCACCCACTCACACATCTATGCACAGAGTCACCCACCCCCACCCACTCACACAGACACTCAGGCACCCATACAGATACTCAGGCAACCAATCAATAACCCATATAGACAGTGATGAAGCTACTCACCAACCCATGCAGCCGCTTATACAGCAACTGACAGACTGATACAGACATTTACACAGTTTACTCACTAACCCATGCATTCAGTAAGATACGCTTAATCAGTCACTTATACAATCAGTCACGCACCTACTAAATCATCCATACAGACACTTAAACACCCACTCAATACACCTTGGCATATATATATATATATATAAAACATATTTAAACTTTAAAGAAACACACATTCACTGGATGATGTCATCAGTGATGTCATTTGAGATGTCATCAGTGATGTCACTGACCATGTCATGAGTGATGTAATATGTGACGTCATCACCAGTGCATTGTGGGCGCGAGTTATAGTTAGCTGTACTAACTATAACGGGCAAATTTCACTGGTTTTGTACGAGTGAAATGTCCAACTAACTATAACGTCCCTGAAACCTATGGTTTTTCACTGAATATATATATATATGGATATATATATATGTATGTATGTGTATATATATTCATATATATATATATATATATATATATATATATATATATATATATATATATATATATATATATATATATATATATTATCTACTGGCGGTCGCCAGTAGATAGTTATAGTTAGGACCTATTTTCCATAGGCAATCTGCGACATTCTATTTGAAATAACTCTTGCGTCGGTTGACGAATCTTCGCGAAATTTTCAAACTTTATGGCCCGCTCCGGTCCGCTCCTACCCTGAAAGTCTCGGGGTGATTCGTCAAGCGGGGGCAGAGAAAAAGGGGGGTCCCAAAACGTGTTTTCCCCATTCATTTTCCCATAGGAAACTTTAGACACGGCTACAGCCCGAACTGCTGAACGGAATTACACCAAATTTGGCAAAGAGGTAGTTCTTGGTTCAGAAAGAACCCTTTTTGTTAAATGGTGTAAATCCATTTAGTAGTTGCAGAGAAATTAAAAAAATAAGAGTCAAAAAATCAATTTCCCATAGGAAACTTTATGCAAGGCTACAGCCCGAACTGCTGAACGGAATTACACCAAATTTGGCAAAGAGGTAGTTCTTGGTTCAAAAAGAACCCTTTTGTTAAATGGTGTAAATCCGTTCAGTAGTTGCTGAGAAAATCAAAAGTAAAAACACATATATATCTGGGCGGAGCCTAACCACACATGTCATCGTGAGATCTGATTGGCTGTCAGCACTTCATCCTGGAATTTCTGGCAGCCATCTTGGGACCAATATAAATGATAGTACCCTATTGAAATGCATTGTAGTGAATCGAAGATTTTGAGGGTTACCAAAAGGAGAACTATAAAGGGTGATAACAGACTTTAGTTACATTAGAATTCATTTGTTGATGGTACCATACTAATTTCAGGAATTGTGGTGTGTTCTAAGGTGATTTTACCCTGTGAAAAACCTTCTGCTGGGATATCATGAATCATGTTTGAGAGAAAACTATTTTCACATGCTTGTCCCATACAGTTTTGGAAGGTGCCCCAGAAGCTAAAATGAGAGCATATTTTCTGTAAATTCACATTATCTTTCTCAGTCATGTGAGAATGAAGTCTGACATTCTCAGTAAAACATGTACATCCAACAAGGGCAGAGACTGTCAGTTGATTCCTTTGTGTTCTACTGCAGCTTCCCAGAGTGTTCTAAAGAACAACTAGAGTGCTAACAGCCTTACTTATGACAAAAGTATGGCACACCTGAAGCCATCTTGATTGGAATAAACTGGTAACACTTAAAACATTTAATTTAAAAAGGAACAAAATGATGGGGTTCATCTTGTCATAGAAATTATGGTTAGTGCTCTGGAAAGAAAAATTAGGACATGTTTCAAGTGTGATCTCAAATATCTTCCTGTTATATTTCAACAGGAGCAGCCTGTCAGTTGATGCCTTTGTGTTCTACTGCAGCTTCCCAGAGTGTTCTAAAGAACAACTAGAGCGCTAACAGTCTTACTTATGACAAAAGTATGGCACACCTGAAGCCATCTTGATTGGAATAAACTGGTAACACTTAAAACATTTAATTTAAAAAGGAACAAAATGATGGGGTTCATTTTGTCATAGAAATTATGGTTAGTGCTGCAAAAAGAAAATGTAGTGCATGTTTTAAGTGAGATCTCAAATCCTCTTCTATTTCATTAGAAAATTCTGACATGCAGACTGAAACAATCACTTTCAATACCAGCAGTAGACTTCCAGTTAACTCCTTGGTGAGCAGTAGCTTTACTACAGTGATCTAATGAACAACTAGAGTAATAACATTCTGAATTTATGGCAAATGTGTGACACATCTGAATGCCTTCTTGATGGAATCAAAGTAAAAAACTGAAAGCATTTCCTACTGAGGAGACTGCAGTAAATGAGGAAATTAGGAAACTTCATAACAAAGAAGTCTTCCAAGATGGCCACCAGTGAAAAAGAGCCCAAATGTAGCACAAATATTACCCAGATGTAGCCCACATGTAGCCCAATGACAAAAGTGTGCAAAACACTTTTTATTTTTAGATTTTTGCAGTTTTATGTAGTGCAGACTGGTCAGGTATTGGAGCGTTGCATCTTAAAACATGACCCCTACACTACAAAAACACCACTGCACTACCCTAAACCCTAAAACACTATCCCAGCACGACCCCCTACACTACACAAGCACCACTGCACTATCCTAAACCCTAAAACACTATCCCCAGCATGACCCCTACACTACACAAACACCACTGCACTACCCTAAACCCTAAAACACTACCCCAACACCACTGCACTAACCTAAATCCTAAAACACTACCCCCAGCACGACCCCCTACACTACCCAAACACCACTGCCCTACCCTAAAACATGACCCCCTACACTACACAAACACCACTGCACTACCCTAAACCCTAAAACACTACCCCCAGCACGACCCCCTACACTACACAAGCACCACTGCACTACCCTAAACCCTAAAACACTGCCCCCAGCACGACCCCCTACACTACACAAACACCACTGCACTACCTTAAACCCTAAAACACAACCCCCAGCACGACCCCCTACACTACCCAAACACCACTGCACTAACCTAAATCCTAAAACACTACCCCCAGCACGACCCCCTACACTACCCAAACACCACTGCACTACCCTAAAACATGACCCCCTACACTACACAAACACCACTGCACTACCCTAAACCCTAAAACACTACCCCCAGCACGACCCCTACACTACACAAGCACCACTGCACTACCCTAAACCCTAAAACACTACCCCCAGCACGACCCCCTACACTGCCCGAACACCACTGCACTGCCCTAAACCCTGAAACACCAGCCCCTGCACGACCCCCTACACTGCCCGAACACCACTGCACTGCCCTAAACCCTGAAACACATACCCTAGCACGACCCCCTACACTGCCCGAACACCACTGCACTGCCCTAAACCCTGAAACACCACCCCCTTCACGACCCCCTACACTGCCGAACACCACTGCACTGCCCTAAACCCTGAAACACCACCCCCAGCATGACCCCTACACTGCCCGAACACCACTGCACTGCCCTAAACCCTGAAACACTACCCCCAGCAAGACCTCCTACACTGCCTGAACACCACTGCACTGCCCTAAACCCTGAAACATCACCCCCAGCAAGAACCCCTACACTGCCCGAACACCACTGCCCTAAACCCTGAAACTCCACCCCCAGCACGACCCCCTACACTGCCCGAACACCACTGCACTGCCCTAAACCCTGAAACACCACCCCCAGCATGACCCCCTACACTGCCCGAACACCACTGCACTGCCCTAAACCCTGAAACACCACCCCCTGCACGAACCCCTACACTGCCCGAACACTACTGCACTGCCCTAAACCCTGAAACACCATCCCCAGCACGACCCCCTACACTGCACGAACACCACTGCACTGCCCTAAACCCTGAAACACTACCCCCAGCAAGACCCCCTACACTGCCCGAACACCACTGCACTGCCCTAAACCCTGAAACACTACCCCCAGCAAGACCCCTACACTGCCCGAACACCACTGCACTGCCCTAAACCCTGAAACACCACCCCCTGCACGACCCCCTACACTGCCCGAACACCACTGCACTGCCCTAAACCCTGAAACACCACCCCCAGCACGACCCCCTACACTGCCCGAACACCACTGCACTGCCCTAAACCCTGAAACACCACCCCCTGCACGATCCCCTACACTGCCCGAACACTACTGCACTGCCCTAAACCCTGAAACACCACCCCCAGCACGACCCCCTACACTGCACGAACACCACTGCACTGCCCTAAACCCCGAAACACTACCCCCAGCAAGACCCCCTACACTGCCCGAACACCACTGCCCTAAACACTGAAACACCACCCCCAGCAAGACCCCCTACACTGCCCGTACACCACTGCACTGCCCTAAACCCTGAAACACCACCCCCAGCATGACCCCCTACACTGCCCGAACACCACTGCACTGCCCTAAACCCTGAAACACCACCCCCAGCACGACCCCCTACACTGCCCGAACACCACTGCACTGCCCTAAACCATGAAACACCAGCCCCAGCACGACCCCCTACACTGCCCGAACACCACTGCACTGCCCTAAACCCTGAAACACCACCCCAGCACGACCCCCTACACTGCCCGAACACCACTGCACTGCCCTAAACCCTGAAACACCAGCCCCAGCACAACCCCGTACACTGCCCGAACACCACTGCACTGCCCTAAACCCTGAAACACCAGCCCCAGCACGACCGCCTACACTGCCCGAAAACCACTGCACTGCCCTAAACCCTGA
Organism: Calotriton arnoldi; assembly: GCA_963921515.1. NCBI lineage: Eukaryota > Metazoa > Chordata > Amphibia > Caudata > Salamandridae > Calotriton > Calotriton arnoldi. Next base: position 23,576 of record CAWUFW010013465.1, read on the forward strand.
AACACCAGCCCCAGCATGACCCCCTACACTGCCCGAACACCACTGCACTACCCTAAACCCTCAAACACCAGCCCCATCACAACCCCCTACACTGCCCGAACACCACTGCACTGCCCTAAACCCTGAAACACCACCCCCAGCAAGACCCCCTACACTGCCCGAACACCACTGCACTAAAGCCTGAAACACCACCCCCAGCAAGACCACCTACACTGGCCAAACACCACTGCACTGCCCTAAACCCTGACTCACCATCCCCCTGCACGACCCCCTACACTGCCCAAACACCACTGCACTGCCCTAAACCCTGAAACACCAGCCCCAGCAAGACCCCCTACACTGCCCGAACACCACTGCGCTGCCCTAAACCCTGAAACACCACCCCCAGCAAGACCCCCTACACTGCCCGAACACCACTGCACTAAAGCCTGAAACACCACCCCCAGCAAGACCACCTACACTGGCCGAACACCACTGCACTGCCCTAAACCCTGAAACACCACCCCCAGCACGACCCCTACACTGCCCGAACACCACTGCACTGCCCTAAACCCTGAAACACCACCCCCAGCACGACCGCCTACACTGCCCGAAAACCACTGCACTGCCCTAAACCCTGAAACACCAGCCCCAGCACGACCCCCTATACTGCCCGAACACCACTGCACTGCCCTAAACCCTGAAACACCAGCCCCAGCAAGACCCCTACACTGCCCGAACACCACTGCACTGCCCTAAACCCTGAAACACCACCCCCAGCAAGACCCCCTACACTGCCCGAACACCACTGCTATTAAGCCTGAAACACCACCCCCAGCAAGACCACCTACACTGGCCGAACACCACTGTACTGCCCTAAACCCTGAAACACCACCCCTGCACGAGCCCCTACACTGCCCAAACACCACTGCACTGCCCTAAACCCTGAAACACCACCCCTGCACGACCCCCTACACTGCCCGAACACCACTGCACTGCCCTAAACCCTGAAACACCACCCCTCAGCACGACCCCCTACACTGCCCGAACACCACTGCACTGCCCTAAACCCTGAAACACCAGCCCCAGCAAGACCCTCTACACTGCCTGAACACCACTGCACTGCCCTAGACTCTGAAACACCAGCCCCAGCAAGACCCCCTACACTGCCCGAACACAACTGCACTGCCCTAAACCCTGAAACACCACCCCCTGCACGACCCCCTACACTGCCCGAACACCACTGCACTGCCCTAAACCCTGAAACACCACCCCTCAGCACGACCCCCTACACTGCCCGAACACCACTGCACTGCCCTAAACCCTGAAACACCAGCCCCAGCAAGACCCCTACACTGCCTGAACACCACTGCACTGCCCTAGACTCTGAAACACCAGCCCCAGCAAGACCCCCTACACTGCCCGAACACCACTGCACTGCCCTAAACCCTGAAACACCAGCCCCAGCATGACCCCCTACACTGCCCGAACACCACTGCACTGCCCTAAACCCTGAAACACCAGCCCCAGCACAACCATCTACACTGCCCGAACACCACTGCACTGCCCTAAACCCTGAAACACCAGCCCCAGCACAACCCCTACACTGCCCGAACACCACTGCACTGCCCTAAACCCTGAAACACCAGCCCCAGCACGACCCCCTACACTGCCCGAACACCACTGCACTGCCCTAAACCCTGAAACACCAGCCCCAGCATGACCCCTACACTGCCCGAACACCACTGCACTGCCCTAAACCCTGAAACACCACCCCTGCACGACCCCCTACACTGCCCGAACACCACTGCACTGCCCTAAACCCTGAAACACCACCCCCTGCAGCACCCCTACACTGCCCGAACACCACTGCACTGCCCTAAACCCTGAAACACCACCCCTGCACCGCCCCTACACTGCCCGAACACCACTGCACTGCCCTAAACCCTGAAACACCACCCCCAGCACGACCCCTTTACTGCTCGAACACCACTGCACTGCCCCAAACCCTGAAACACCACCCCCAGCATGACCCCTACACTGCCCGAACATCACTGCCCTAAACCCTGAAACACCACCCCTGCACGACCCCCTACACTGCCCGAACACCACTGCACTGCCCTAAACCCTGAAACACCACCCCTACACTGCCCGAACACCACTGCACTGCCCTAAACCCTGAAACACCACCCCCAGCACGACCCCCTACACTGCCCGAACACCACTGCACTGCCCTAAACCCTAAAACACCACCCCCAGCATTACCCCCTACACTGCCCAAACACCACTGTACTGCCCTAAACCCTAGAACACTTCCCCCAGCACGACCCCCTACACTACCCGAACACCACTGCACTACCCTAAACCCTAAAATACTACCCCCAGCACAACCCCCTACACTACCCGAACACGACTGCACTGCCCTAAACCCTCAAACACTCCCCCAGCACGACCCCCTACACTACCCGAACACCACTGCACTGCCCTAAACCCTAAAACACTCCCCCAGCACGACCCCCTACACTACCCGAACACCACTGCACTGCCCTAAACCCTAAAACACTCCCCCAGCACAACCCCCTACACTACCCAAACACCACTGCACTGCCCTAAACCCTACAACACTACCCCCCGCATGACCCCCTACACTACCCAAACACCAATGCACTACCCTAATCCCTAAAACACTACCCCCGCATGACCCCCTACACTACCCTAAACCCTAAAACACTACCCCTGCACGACTCCCTACACTACCCAAAGACCACTGCACTACCCTAAACCCTAAAACACAACCTCCTACACTACACAAACACCACTGCACTACCCTAAACCCTAAAACACTACCCCCTACACTACACAAACACCACTGCACTACCCTAAACCCTAAAACACTACCCCCAGCAGTACCCCTACACTACCCAAACACCACTGCACTAACCTAAACCCTAAAACACTACCCCCAGCAGTACCCCCTACACTACCCAAACACCACTGCACTACCCTAAATCACTACCCCCAGCACGACCCCCTACACTACCCAAACACCACTGCACTACCCTAAACCCTAAAACACTACCCCCAGCACGACCCCCTACACTACCCAAACACCACTGCACTACCCTAAACCCTAAAACACTCCCCCAGCACGATTCCCTACACTACCCAAACACCACTGCACTACCCTAAACCCTAAATCTACCCCCAGCACGACCCTCTTCACTACCTAAACACAACTGCACAATTTGTTACAGGCGTTGCAACGCAGGCCTGTGGTGCTTACTGGAAGTACCTAGTGGGCTAGTTGGGCCCCAGGGACCCTCAGGATTCAAGGTGACCTAATCCCCCAACTTAAAACGCACCACGGGCGCGTTTGCACAGTGGTGAAGGGAGGGCGGGGCCTCAGGTGACATGTGCGCAAACACGCCCTGTGGTGCGTTTTAGGTTGGGGAATTAATTCCCTTTGAATCTTGAGGGACCCTGGGGGCCAACTAGCCTACCAGGTACCTTCAGTAAGCACAACAGAGTTGCGTTGCAGAGAGGTGAAAAAGGTTCGTGGCCTCGGAACGCCTCTCTGCAACTCAGCTCTGTGGTCCTAACTGTAGGTACCTGGGGGCTAGTTGGGCCCCAGGGACCCTCAGAATTCAAGGGGACTTAATCCCGCAACTTAAAACGCGCCACGGGGTGCGTTTGCACACATGTCACCTCAGGCCCCCCCTCCCTTCACCACTGTGCGCGTTTTAAGAGGTAGTTTTAATCCCCCTGCCCTATTATGTACTAGGGCCTTGCAGAGGAGGTCATGCTAATCACAGGGGTACCCCAACGCATAGTGTTCCCTAGTGTATGTAGGTGTTTTCACTGTATTCTAAGTGTCTTTTAGCATAGCACTGGCTCTGGTTAGTCAGAGTCTGTTACCACCAGTACCCGTCTGAAAAAGTTGTGGGCACAGGATGATTTTGCAACAAGGCCTCTTTCTGCTCCTCTGTTGGTTCTTTCTGCACATCTTTTGCTTCTTTCTGTGCGTTTTTTCTTCTTTCTTCACATGTCCTACCTCTGTAGGCATAGTTAGAAACTAGCATTTAAAAAAACCTTTGAAATTCACTTAAAAATCATAGGTTTCAGGCACGTTATAGTTAGAAATTAGCATTTAAAAACCTTTGAAATTCACTGAAAAAACCATAGGTTTCAGACACGTTATAGTTAGAAATTAGCATTTAAAAAACCTTTGAAATTCACTGAAAAAACCATAGGTTTTAGGGACAGTTATAGTTAGTTGGACATTTCACTCGTACAAAACCATAGAAATTCCCCCGTTATAGTTAGTTCAGCTAACTATTACTCGCGCCCCGCAATGCACTGCTGATGACATCACATATTACATCACTCATGACATGGTCAGTGACATCACTGATGACATCACTGATGACATCTCAAATGACATCACTGATGACATCTCAAATGACATCACTGATGACATCATCCATGTGATAATTTCATGCATCTTCTCACACCCTAATATAACTTTTGATACACCCACTCTAAATTACAGACTGCCATTCTCAAAACCATAGACACTCCAACACCAAAAACTACATACCCACTCACTGATTCTTAGGTCTACACACACATCCACTCACTCACCCGTACAGTCACTCATACTTAGTCACTCAGTACAGGACTATCATATGCACTCATACACCTATATAAACACTCACACACCGCCACTCATCCATAGGGGTACTCACACACCTAGTCAGTCATGCAAAAAACTTAATCACATACCCATTTACTCACCTATACAGTTATGCACACACCAGCTCACTTACTCATACAAATACTAGCACATTCTTACGCTCTTATACAATCACTGATACAAGTACACACTCATCCATACAGCCACTCTCACAATCACACACTCTCACTTATAGCCATTTATATACTCCAACACACATATATACTGCCTTTCACATATGTAGTTACTCACACATGTACCACTGAGATATACATTCAATCACTAACACACCCATACACACACTCACCCACCCATACAGTCCATCACAGATGCACTCTTGAAACCATGCACCCAGTGAATCACCAACTCACACATCTATGCACAGAGTCACACACACCCCACCCACACAAACACTCAGGCACCCATACAGATACTCAGACAATCAATCAATAACCCATGTAGACACTCATGTAGCTATTCAGAAAGCCATGCAGCCGCTTACAAACCAACAGACAGACTGATACAGACATTCACACAGTTTAGTCACTAACCCATGCATTCAGTAAGATACATTTAATCACTCACTTGTAGAGTCAGTCACTCATGTACTAAATCATCCATTCAGACACTTATACACCCACTCATTCTTCAATACGCCTTTCCCTACATATATTAAACATATTTAAACTTTACAGAAACACACAGTCACTGGATGATGTCATCAGTGATGTCATCAGTGATGTCATTTGAGATGTCATCAGTGATGTCATCAGTGATGTCACTGACCATGTCATGAGTGATGTAATATGTGACGTCATCAGCAGTGCATTGCGAGGCGCGAGTTATAGTTAGCTGAACTAACTATAACGGGGGAATTTCTATGGTTTTGTACGAGTGAAATGTCCAACTAACTATAACTGTCCCTAAAACCTATGGTTTTTTCAGTGAATTTCAAAGGTTTTTTAAATGCTAATTTCTAACTATAACGTGCCTGAAACCTATGGTTTTTTCAGTGAATATATATATATATATATATATATATATATATATATATATATATATATATATATATATATATATGTATATATATATATATATATATGTGCAACAATCCTTTTTCTCACGCAGTTCCCTGCAACCTGGAACCAGAAACAGGAACGGACTCCACTTTCTTTGTGCAAGTTTTTTATTTTATTTAATTCGTGTGCTGTGCCGCCATGGCGCGTTTCGGCCTTTGCAGGCCTTGATCACATGACGCGCCTACAAGTCCTTCCCTCATTTAAAGTGCAACGTGCAAAGACAATATGGAAAACAGACTAGCGTTCTGAGTTCCGTTGTCACAGTACAAAATAGCAGTTCATGGACACGTTTGTAAAAACTGATCATGACTATGATACCCTTGTGCAAAATACATATATAAATTACCTGTATAAATACATTGAATATGCCACACATAGGTAAAAACATTCTAATAATCTCTTAAAAAGCCCAATGCCTCTCAATTGCAATATGGTACATTTTTGCATGTTGTAATACTAAAAGAATGTTAAAATCATAAAAGACCAGCCTTAAAACAGTGTCCAAGAGGAGTACTGCCCTAGTGGGTTTTTGCTCAGCTGCTGAAAGTTGTAAAGTGCATAAATTGGTGCAATGTGCGAAAATGTTTAAAGTGCTAATTTGCGTATACCTATGCTCTAGAGAACATATTTCTGCAAATAAAGTGTCTAGTGCAAAAAAGTGCTAGATTGCTTGAATAAAATCAATTTTTTACTGAAACGGAAGGTTTTGTACTGGGATTATGAGGTACAGCGTGTTTTAACAATGTATGCCTCAATGCATGTAAGTTGAATAGGATATATATATATATTACCTACTGGAGGTCGCCGGAAGGTAGTTATAGTTAGGACCTTGTTTCTATTCAAAAAGCGTTTATTCTTTTGCCAATATCATTGGCGCCGTTTGACGAATCTTCGCGAAATTTTCAAAACTAATGGGGCACTCCAGTCAGTTCCTGTCTTGAAAGTTTTGGGGTGATTCATAATGCGGGGGCCGAGAAAAAAGGGGGGTCCCAAAACATGTTTTCTCCATGTTAATTTCCATATGAAACTTTAGACACGGCTACAGCCCGAACTGCTGAACGGAATTACACCAAATTTGGCAAAAAGGTAGCTTTTGGTCCAGAAAGCACTCTTTTCTTTAAAAGGTGTAAATCCGTTCAGTAGTCTTTAAGAAATTTAAACATTTACTGATATTGATATTTGAGGATTGTGAGATCTGATTGGCTGAACCCTCCCGATCTCGAGCTTGTTTCTGATTGGCTGCCAACACTTCAAACCAGGAAGGTGAAAAAAGAAGAAAAGGGGCAGGGTAGGAACACTCTGAGCCTCTAGGGTAGCTCAGGGGGGGGGGCCACAGGGACCCTGAAGGTCAAAAAAAGTATTTTTTTAAAATATTTTCGGCTGGTGGATACGCAAAGCCTCCCGATCATGAGCTTGACTCTGATTGGCCAGTAACAGTTCAAACCAGAAAGTGTTGGCAGGCATGTTATGACTCGGTTGAACCGAGTCGCAAGAAAAAAGGTGAAAAAAGAAGAAATGGGGCAGGGTAGGAACACTCTGACCCCCTAGGGCTGTTCAGGGTGCCACAGGGACCCCAAAGGTCAAGGTCTTTAATATTTTTGGTGGAAGTTGCGTAGGGTCTGCAAATCACACCGAAAACCCCCCCAAAAAACGAAGCGCGGTGTTGCACGCTTCGTTTAAATAAGCCCCCGGGTGGGCCAGGTCCCCGGAACAATGTTTAGTTATGATGTGGGGACTACTTCTGTCACAGGGACCGCCACCTCCCCGGGGCAAATATAATGATATGCGGAGGGCACGCAGCCCCCGTCTGCCCCAGAGAGCGCCTCCTCCCCGGGGCTATATGTAAAATTTAAGTGTGGAGGGTCTGAAGCCTCCCCCACACTGTCCCAGGGGACCACTACCTTCCCGGGGCATTCATCCATTAAAATGCGGTGGTCCGTTGCTGACTGCTGGCCCCGGGGAGCACGATCTTCCTGGGGCTTTAAATTTGATGGAGGCGGATCGCGCGGTGTCCCTTGAGGAGCTTTCCATGGCCCTGGGGATTGCCTACCCCGAGGGCCGGTTCCAACAATGTCCCGTGGTGTCTACCCCCGGGACATTGCAGCTTGCTATGGCTCCCGCCCTGCCATAGCAAACACAAGGAGATGATGGACGGAGCGCTGAAACATTTCAGACACTCACCCCCAGTCACAGATCTGGGTTGAATCCATCATCCTTCTTTAGCTCACTTCGCCACCTCAGTTCAGACCCAGCTATATGCAAATCAGCCTTGACCCTGTGCCTCATGGGAACAGTCCAGCCCGAACTGCCAAGCCAGGTCTTCCCTGAACCGGAAACAAGCATCCTGGGACCGGTTTCTGGGTAACACCCTTCATCAGCCAGGCTAGCTTGAATCCAGTGGCAAAGTGAGCAAGGGACCCACGTCTGGGCATGCCCTGCCATAGCAATCTTCTGCTTCGCTTTATGGAAGCGAGAGGAGGAAATTTGCTCTTGCTTCCAAGAAGCGGAGCAGATTTGCTTTTGGGCAAAGGGAGCTGCATGTCAGCAGCTGCCTTTGTCCAAAAGCAATACTGGCTCCCGCAGGAGGTGGGGAGCTGGCAGGGACCGCTGGGGCATTGGGGCTCTCCCTGCGAACCCCAACGTGTGGCCAGGCCCCGGGGGATGGGTCCCCGGGGCCTAAAATGGCCCAGGAAGGGGCCGCGCGGCCTCCCTTACTTGTTTTAAAAAAAAATAGAAATGGCCGGGCCCCGGGGGATGGGGTCTCCGGGTCCGATATCGGCTAAAGTAACTAGGGGGTATTAATTAATATTTTTTTTCTTTCATGATAGGAGTGGCGATCCCATCGCGGCTCAGAGTGCGGCCTTGTGTAATGTCGCAACGGCTTCGCGAATCCAAAAAATATTTAAACAGAGTATGTATGTTAAAAAGTAAATAAAATTGAGTTCTGGGCTATAGGATGGCTCTAAAAAGAGCCCTTGTTTTCATTATGACTTTGTTGGAGCTACATGCAAGTGCGGATGCACAGCTTGAGGTTGTTGATGAAAACTCTGTTTCCTTCATCTGTGAAATGAACTCCATCACTTCTGTAGATGTCATCCATATCAAAACGTAGATTGTTGTTATAGATGGACCCCATTCTATGATCTCTGAGGTAGGCAGAAACAGCTTTATTGACATTCTTCCTAGCTTTCTCAATCTGAGGACAGAATTGATTTGACCACTTCCATTTCTGTCTTTGGCATATATTAGAGTATACAAAGACAGTTTGAGGCAAAAGCAACATCAACTGCGCAAAGGTATCCTTCATTAGCATTTCCAGCCCAACCCCAGTCAATGTGCCTAGGTCATTGCCACCACAGTGCACAATCATGAGGTCAGGGGGTTGGAGATGCAAAAAGTTTTCAACCAAAGGCATCAATTGGTGCCACTTTAATCCTCTCTGTGCAAACCATTTAATATCCACATTTTGCAAACCTAGGTCTTTATCAATACGTCTGTGTTCAGCATACCTTTTGCACCAGAAAACATAGCTGCGCCCTACGATCCGTACTGTAAGCATTTTGAAGGGATGTCTGGAAGGAATCAAAAGATATCTGTAGCTGATGTAGTCCGTTGGTAGAATGAGAGATATGTAAAAAGGTGGAGAACAAGCTTTTTTTGAGAAAACCGATAACTGATTGGCTGATGATCAAAATTGTGCACTGAAAAAAATGATGCATGTTACTTTCGTGAAAAAGCATGTTTCAGACTGGTTAGTAAAAAAAAATTTGAAAGGTACAGTAGATAGGATAAGATAACATGTTGCAGAAGTTATAACCACACCTGCTATTTGCATTTGGAAGCTACTGTTCTGAACTTAAAAATATGGTGAACTTGTCACCCGCCACTGCCCTTGAATGTTGCAGAAACTGTTGCTATGGAAACTGGCATTAAGGAGAGTGGGGAACGGGTTGAAACAACTGTGGTATTAAAATATGAAATGCAGATTTAAATACAAGTGATAAGCTATTAAAGTTAGTTTTTCTAAATCAGTAGTATGTTTAGAAGAAGTGTGTTGTTCAAAATTAGCAGTAGTATAATTGGAAATAGGTTTTTGTACTCTTATAAGGGTTCGGGGCTCCATGGCGATGCGGCAGCGTGGTGGAGTCGCCACTGCACAAAATTACAGAACCAGTTTGGGCACTTTTAAAAGAGAGTTAGAAAGGGTTAATATGAGTAACCAATAGAAATGTGTTTTACAATTTGAAATGATGAAGGAACAAATTTGATTTGTTACTTACATGTATTTGTGTGCAGAAAGAGAGGGAAACTTCAGGGAGATAAAAAAGAAATGGAAATGTTGCCTGCACACTTTGTGCACTGATTTCTTCACACTGGGGAACCACACCTGAATATAAGTGAAGGTAATTCTCAGGCTTACTGCCCCTGCTCAATCTGCGTACATTACAGGGACGGCACATCGAGAGACTGGGATTGATAACTCCCTCGACTCCGCCCCTCCTCCGCCACCCAATGCTTCCTCCCCCCGTTTGTAAAAGGAAGGTAACAGAAGCTTATCTGCGTCGAGAAATACCACTTAGACACTCACTGGGCTGCTGGCGGCATCTGAACTGCACAGATAAAGTCCCAATCGGTTTCCATGCTACACAAAAAAGCGGCACATAGTTACAACTTACATGCCGGCCCATTGTACATTGCCCGAGTGTCTGTCTTACCAATCCGACTTTGCTGAGGTATGTCTATACTTCTACATGTATTTTCACACATGTTATGCATCAGAAGATCCGATACCTATAAAACACAGGTATACATCTAATTGTATGTTTCTTTTAAGTATGATGCCAGTAGCAAAAGGCACAGATGGATCCATGCATGCTTTCAGTAATATGGTGAGACTTACAACTGTGATATGTGAAGGGTTGCTGCTTTATATTTGGCTAGGCCCAACACTTTTGGTAGTTGCTGAGTACTGAAGCTGCAAGACAAAAGTGAGGTTAAAGATATGCTGGCAGAGGGATTAGTGATTATGGTACTTGGTATGAGTCTCTGGAAAGGTATAGTTGAAGTACGCCGTATATTTTCAGGTGTTTTCGTGAAATGAGGAGTGCAGTCTGTCATGTTGAAAGGATTGCATGGTCTTGTGACTGAGGTACAGGGTTGAATTGGGATCCAAAATCGACCCAGGCAATGTAAAAGAAATGGCCTACATTTGCAGATTGCGCCTTGTCGCAAAATACTAGGGGGGCTTCAAAAGAGCCATGTTTTATTAACTTCAGGGAGATAAAAAAGAAATGCAAATGTTGCCTGCACACTTTGTTCACGGATTTGTTCACACTGGTGAACCACACCTGAATATAAGTGAAGGTAATTCTCAGGCTTCCTGCCCCTGCTCAAACTGCGTACATTACAGGGCTGGCACATCGAGAGACTGGGAATGACACCTCTCTCGATCTCCCCCCACTCCTCCCCCCCAACACTTCCCCCCCTGTTTGTAAAAGGAAGGTAACAGAAGCCTATCTGCATAGAAAAATACCACTTAGGCCCTCACTGGGCTGCTGGAGGCATCTGAACACCACAGATAAAGTCCCAATCGGCTTCCATGCTACACAAAAAAGCGGCACACAGTTGCAACTTACATACCGGCCCATTGTACATTGCCCGAGTGTCCATCTTACCAATCTGACTTTGCTGAGGTATGTCTATACTTTTACATGTATTTTCACACGTGTTATGCATCAGAAGATCCGACACCTTTAAAAAACAGGTATATATCTATTTGTATGTTTCTTTTATGTACGATGCCGCTAGCAAAAGGGACAAACACATGCATGCATGCTTTCAGTAATATGGTGAGACTTACAACTGTGACATGTGAAGGGTTGCTGCTTTATATTTGGCTAAGCCCAACACTCTTAGTAGTTGCTGAGTAGTGAAGCTGCAAGACAAAAGTGAGATTAAAGACATGCTGCAGAGGGAATAGTGTGTATGGTACTTGGTATGAGTCTCTGGAAAGGTATAGTTGAAGTACGCCGTATATATTCAGGTGTCTTCGTGAAATGAGGAGTGCAGTCTCTCATGTTGAAAGGATTGCATGGTCTTGTGACTGAGGTACAGGGTTGAATTGGGATCCAAAATCGGCCCTGGCAACGTAAAAGAAATGGCCCACATTTGCAGATTGCGCCTTGTCGCTAAATTCTGGGGGGGGGGGCTTCAAAAGAGTCATGTTTATAAACTTCAGGGAGATAAAAAAGAAATGCAAATGTTGCCTGCACACTTTGTTCACGGATTTGTTCACACTGGTGAACCACACCTGAATATAAGTGAAGGTAATTCTCAGGCTTCCTGCCACTGCTCAATTTGCGTACATTACAGGGCTGGCACATCGAGAGACTGGGAATGACACCTCTCTCGATCTCCCCCCACTCCTCCCCCCCAACGCTTCCTCCACCCCGTTTGTAAAAGGAAGGTAGCAGAAGCCTATCTGCATTGAAAAATACCACTTAGGCCCTCACTGGGCTGCTGGCGGCATCTGAACAGCACAGATAAAGTCCCAATCGGCTTCCATGCTACACAAAAAAGCGGCACACAGTTGCAACTTACATACCGGCACATTGTACATTGCCCGAGTGTCCGTCTTACCAATCCGACCTTGCTGAGGTATGTCTATACTTCTACATGTATTTTCACACGTGTTATGCATCGGAAGATCCGACACCTATAAAACACAGGTATACATCTATTTGTATGTTTCTTCTATGTATGATGGCACTAGCAAAAGGCAGAGACACATGCATGGTTTCAGTAATATGGTGAGACTTACTACTGTGACATGTGAAGGGTTGGTGCTTTATATTTGGCTAGGCCAAACAGTCTAAGTAGTCGCTGAAAAGTGAAGCTACAAGAGAAAACTGAGGTTTAAGACATGCTGGCATAGGGATTAGTGATTAGGCTACTTTGTATGAGTCTTCCAATCACCCAGGCACTATCCCTGTACTCTTGCAATCTTGTACTCTTGCAATCATCCAGGCACTGCCAATGCACTCATGCAATGAAGGAGACTCTACCTATACACACATCCAATCAATCAGATATTACCTACGCAAACATGCTATCACCCAGGCAGTAGTCTTGTATTTCACTAAGCCACTACCTATGCACTCATCTATTCTGTCATGCAATACTGAAGCAGTCATTGAATGATACAGGCACTACAGTTGCACCAAACCATTCACTCAGGTACTACCCATGCACTCATCCATTCCCTGAAGCACTATTTATGCACTCATCTAATGACGGAAACATTAGCCTTGCACTCATACTTTCATTCAGGTACTTCCCATGCACTCATACAATCACCCAGGCACTACCTTTGCAGTCATGCAATCACGCAGGCACTACTGTGGCACTCATCCAATGACCCAGCCATTACTGTTACAGTCATCATTTTACTCAGGTACTACCCATGCACTGATCTAAGCATTCAGATGATACCCTTGCACTTATGAAGTTACTCAGGCACAACTTATGCATTCATGCAATCACACAGGCACTACCCCTGCACTCATGCTATCACATAGGCACTATCTATGGACTCATGCAATCAGTCAGGTACTACTCTTGCACTCAGCCATTCACTCAGGCAGTACCTATGCAGTCATCCAGTCACTCATGAACTACCCATGCAGTCATGCAATCAAAGAGGCACTATCTATACAGACATCAAATTAAAGAGGCATTACCTACACAGTCATGCAATCACCTAGCCACTACTCTTGCACTCAAGCATTCACTTAGGCACTACTCATGCACTCATCCATTCACTCAGGCAGTACGTATGCACTCATCCAATGATACAGCCATTACCCTTGCATGCATCATTCCATTCAGGCAGCACCCATACACTCATCGAATCACGCAGGCACAACTGCTGCACTCATACAATCACAGAGGCACTACTCAAGCACTCATGCAATCAAGGACGCACTACCTATGCACACATTGAATTAGTAAGACATTACCTACACAATCGTGCAATGAATCAGGCACTACTCTTGCACTCATCCATTCACTCGGGCACTACCCATGCACTCATCTATTCTGTGAAGCACCACCCATGCACTCATCCAATGACGCAGGCACTACAGTTGCATTAATCCATTCACTCAGGCACTACCCATGCAGTGTTCTAAGCAGTCAGACATTACTCTTGCACTTATTAATTTACTGAGGCACTAGCCATGCATTTTCACACGTGTTATGCATGTGAAGATCGTAGACCTATAAAACACAGGAATACATGCATTTGTATGCTTCTTTTATGTATGATGTCACTAACAAAAGGCACAGACACATGTATGCATGTTTTCAGGAATATGATGACACTTACAACAGTGACATGCAAAGGATTCATGCTTTATATTTGGCTAGGCCCAACACTCTTAGTAGTTGCATAAAGTAAAAGTGCTAGACAAAAGTGAGGTTTAAGACATGCTGGCAGAGGGATTAGTGATTAGTCTACTTTGTTGAATTGTTAGTGACATCCTACATAAAAGAAGGATACAAATATATGTATACATGTGTTTTATAGATCTACCATCTTTAAAAGATGGATAACATGTACAAGTAGAGATATAACTCAGTCGCAAGACCATGCCCTCATTTCAACTAGAGAGACTGCACTTTCCATTTCAAGAACACACCAACATTTATACGGCGTACTTCAAGTGTACCTTTCCACCGACTCGTACAAACTAGCCTAATCACTAATCCCTCTGCCAGCATGTTTTAAACCTCAGTTTTCTCTTGTAGCTTCACTATTCAGCGACTACTCAAAGTGTCTGGCCTAGCCAAATATAAAGCAGCAACCATTCACATATCACTGTTGTAAGTCTCTCCATATTCCTGAACGCATGCATGCATATGTCTGTGCCTTTTGCTAGTGGCATCATACATAAAAAATTCATACAAATAGATTTATGATGGCACTAGCAAAAGGCACAGACACATGCATGCATGCTTTGAGGAGTATGGTGAGACTTACAACGGTAAAATTGCAAAGATTGCTGTTTTGAATTTCTGGAGTTCTCTTGCTTGTTTGTGCAATTTTCTGGACTGTTTCTGCATGTCAGTTCCTTGTTTCTGCTCTTGTCTTGTTTCTTTCTGCATCCTTCTTGTGTGTTTCTGGAGCTCTGCTGCTTGTGTTTGTACTTCTCTTCTTTGTTTCTGCACCTTTTTTGCAAGCCTCTGTCCCATTTTTGCAGCTCTTTTGCCTCCTTCTACACCTCTCTTCCGTGTTTCTCTACTTCTGTTCCATCTTTCTGCACCTCACTTTTCTTTCTGCAGATCTCTTGATTCTTTATGCACTTGTCTTGCCACTTTAACCACGTCTGTTGCTTCTTTCTGCACTTGTCTTGCCTCTATCTGCACTTTTGTTGGTTCTTTTGGTTGTCATCTTGCCTCTTTTTGCACCCATGTCGTATGTTTCTGCACCCCTTTTCTCTCTTTCAGCATTTTTGTTGCGTCTTTGAGCATCTTTGTTAGACTTTTTCTGCACCTGTCTTGCTTCTTTTTGCACCCCTCTTGTCTATTTCTGTACCTGTGTTCCCTGTTTTGCAATTGTTTTGCCTATTTCTGCATCTCTCTTGCATCTTTGTGCACTTCTCTAGCATCTTTGTGCACCTCTGTTGTTTCTTTGTTCGCCGCTATTGTCTCTTTGGGCAGCTCTGTTGCCTCTTTCTGAATTTCTCACATTTTTAGTAGCTGTGTTGTGCTTTGTGTATTTCTTTTAGGTGTTTCTAAACTTTTTTTTTTCTTTCTGTCCCTTTCTTTCTCTTTTAGTACGATTTTTCATCTTTCTGCAGTTCTCTTGCTTGTTTCTACACTTTTGTTTTTTTATTTGTAATAAAGAAAATAGCAATGTAAATATGTAATTAATTTAAAATAGTTAATTTATGTAACAAACTATTGAAACTGTTCTTTGTTTTTTAGAAAATTATTTTGTTTGGATCACAAATTCAAGATGGCAGGAAAACACGAAAAGAGAAGACAACAAAAAAAACAGATCTACTTAAAGAAAAGTAAAAAGACTGAGTTACAAATAGATGAAAATGTTACTAAGGATAAAGTTTGTTCTGGTAAGAGCACTAAACACTTTCTTAAAAAAGTTGCAGAGAAATTAAAGAAAGATAATAGCAATGAAAGGAAAAAGAAGAGTTTTACAACAAAGCTGAAGGAGAACGACATTTCTAATCATAAAAAAACATTTCTTTTTGGAAAAACAACACGTTAGAAGAAGAGAAAAACAATTTAAACAGATACCTGTACGAATCTTTTGAAGTAGAGTAATTCAAAATTTATAAAAAAATTGTAAAAAGTATAAAAGAAGATCAGCAGCGTATAAGAAGAAGCAACACATTGAAAGTGTAGTAGATATGCCTTTTGATTTGAAACAAAAATTATTTATTTTAATATTGAAGAGAATGAGAACATTGGATAAAACAATTAAATTTATGAAAGACAAAAGCAAAAGAAAAAGACTTGTTAATAGCAGTAACTTTTGTAAAACTTTCACTGGTGTATGGAAGCACATTTCTACTACTGAGCCTTTCTTTAATAAAGAAAGTTACTTTCAACAGAACACATTAGTGTATTCAGTTGATACTAGTCGTCGATGCTATGAGATGAAAGATGGTTGTCCCATTCCAGAAGAAGAAATGGTTGTTAGTAGTGTGGAAGAAGTAATAGCTGAAGAAGTGCAAGGGAAGCGTACACAAGCTCCTGTATATAAGTGGGATTGTAGCAGTATGTGCAGTATTCGACAGGGATCTATTGACATATTGCGAAATTTTTTACGAGAGTATGCAAAAAAAGTCTTAAACAGAAGATTAGGATGTTACAAGGACTAGATCCATGTAAAATAAGAAAATATACTAAGTTGCACGGACATTCTCTGGCTTGTCTGTCAAGAAAAGTGTGTAAAAGTACTTTTCATCACTTAAGAATGTTAGCAGTACACCATTCAGGAATGCAGAAGTTAGTAAGAAAAGTGTACTGTGTAAAAACTCCTGCATTATGTTTAAGTGAAATGAACACAGCTCTTTTACACGGTTCTTTATCAGATGTACAAAAATTTGTGATGATATACAGTTTCGTTTTTTTGGTTCACAACAGGAGTGTGTAGAAAGTGAGAGCTTGATTAGTGTAGATGTTGAAGAACACGGGAAAGAGATTAGTATTGATGAGTTTGTATAAGAAATTACAAAGTTTAAGACAGTTTCCTCTGAAAAACCAAACCATGTTTGTATTTGTTGTCGACGTACTCATTATAGAAGTCAAACTAGGAATGTTAATTTATATTTAAAAAGTGAAAAGGAAAACAATAATAAGTGGCAGCAATTTGGTGCTTATTTGTCGGTGGAAGGCCGATTTGAGTTGGGTACTGATCAACATATTTGTAAACATTGTTACAACAAATTAGAAGAGAACAAAATGCCAGCTAGAGCAGTACATAACAACTTAGAGTTAGTAGCTATTCCAGAGGAACTGGCAGATTTTAATGCATATGAGTCAACTCTTATTCAATCTGAACACTCATTTCAAGCCATAATTCGTATGGACCCTAAAACAGGTAAGCTGCCACCAACAGATTTACAAAGAGGTTTGAAAGGAAAAGTTGTGTACTTGCCTTTAGATTTTAAGAAAAATATTGAAACTGTTGGTGGAGACAGAGAGGAAAATGAGCCAGTAGTTATTCTAGTAAATGGCATCCCAACAAAGAGTCGAAAAATAGGGCAAGCGTTTGTAGATGTTAATAAACTTCAAAAGGCTACATTCTATCTTGTAGAGAACAATATTTATTATAAAACTGTAAATGTTGATGAACAGGTAATATGTTTAGAAGATGAATCAGATATTTCAAGTGGCCAAATAGAAAAAGTGGACAAGTCCAGGAGTGAAGAGATTTATGAACATTTCACGATACATCCTCCACATTCAAAAGAAGTGATAGGAAACAGCATTGAATTATTTCAAATGAAAAAAACAAAGGGAACTCCAATGAATGTATAGGAAAAAAGCTTAGAAGCTCATTGTTTTCCACAGCTGTTCCTCACTGGAGAAGGTGGACGATTTGATGAGCAAGCTGTACGGATTCCAGCTTCAGAATACCACTCGACAAGATTGTACTCTGAAGTTCCAAGATTTCGACAGTGCATTCAATATGTTTCATCTTCTGTTTGAAAGTGATTTGTCTGCTCTTTCATATGCAGTGAGCCACATATTAAAAACAGGAGTTCATTTTTCACATGTTTCCACGAAAGAATTCATGGACAAAGTTCAACAAAGAGATGAAAATTTAGAATCACAGTTAATTAATTTGATGGCATGTCAATGTGGTACCAATGAATATTGGTTTCGTCGTCACAGTGAACTTAAATGTATGTTAAGAAACTTAGGTACACCAACATGGTTTGTAACACTTAGCTGTGCTAAATATGCGTAGAAAGATTTACTTGAATTTCTACGAGAAGCAAATTCAAATATAAAAAATATTGAAATGAAGACACCTGGAGAATTCTGTTCTTTGGATCCTGTTACTTGTGTACAGGTATTTTAACTATAGGTTTCAAACTATGATGTCATGTATCTGTAATAAAAATGATTGTCCTCTTGGAGAAGTTACTGATTTTTTTTGGCGAAAAGAGTACCAAGCTAGAGGTGCTCCTCATATACACATGTTTTTTATTTTTAAATAATATTTATTAAGATTTTATGAACCATCTCACAGCAGTATAGAAGTCACGGTCAGGTACATGTTTTGATTTGTATGTTTCAATTTGCATTTATGTGCCCTTCTGATAGGGGCAACAGTTCATATACAATATCACCAACATTTGACAACAGTATTGATCCGCCCTAGGATTTTTCAACTTATTGTACATTACATAACTGTGTCAAATCATAAGATCAAACTAAATCCAACTAAAATAGTATGCCTGTCCAGTAAATAAGCAATATATATATGATGTTGCTATCTACTCTGTTTATTGAAAGTGCAGTCAGCAAGATAATTGTGCCGGTATGATCTTAGATGGTGGAGGGGTGGGGCTGATGAGTGTAGTCTCCCTACACTGACCAAGATATGATTGGGCAGGGCTTAAGTGAAAAGATAACGGTTCATGAGTTAGGTGTGCATGCACTTAGCTAAGTGCTTCTCTTGGTAGGGTGCCTGGATAAGGGTAATGAGGGTCATAAACATGCCTACAGGCTATGATAGTGAACCCACTAGTTTGTTATGTATTAGTATGTGTTGCACCAAGTCTGGATTCTATGGTGGTCAAATATTGCTGCCAATCCATGGGTTGTACCCTAGATGTTGGTCGTGGGGCCTTGGATGCCTGTGTGACGTGCTTGGCCACCAGAGCTCGATGAAGAGCTATCAGCCAGACCTGGATGGAAGGGCCCACTGACGATTTCCAGGCCATAGCAGGTGCGCATTTTGCCAAAACCAGCCTCCTCATATACACGTTATTATGGATAAAGAATGCTCCAAAATTTGGAATTGATACTGATGAAACTGTATTGTCTTTCATCGAACAGTATGTTACCTGTGACATTCCAAGAGAAGGAGGAGAAAAGAGCTTGAGACAACAAGTTTTACATTTTCAAAGTCACGGCTGTAGAAAGTATTGTCGACGAAAATACAAGTCTGAAGGGAAATTTTATACAAAGTGTCGTTTTGGATTCCCATGTCCAATAATTTCTAAAGGAAGAGTAAATTCTTTTTTGTCAGCAGTAAGGCATACAATAACTCAGAAATCTCCCAAGAATACATATAACTTAAAAAGAACAGAACAGTCAAAGTACATTAATGACTACAATCCAGTTAGTTTGAAAATGTGGAATGCAAACATGGATATTCAATATGTTGCAGATAATTAAATTGCTGAAGCACACTATGTTACATCATATATAACCTAATCAGAAAAGACAGAGATGAAAGAAATGTGGGAAGAAATTTCACGAGAGAAGAGTCTTAGCAAAAATGTACAGCTTTAGCTTGAAAATGCTTTCTCACCAAGAGATTGGATCCTATGAATGTTCGGATCACTTGTGCTCTTCCAGTTTATATTCAAAGTCAAGAGAAATCATTTGGGTAAGTTTAGGTCTTGCTTGCACACGAAATAGAGTATTGAAAACATTAGAAGAAATCGAATACTTAGCACTGAATGAACCAGAAAGTACAGAAATTGTTAAAACTAATATGTTGGATACATACTATGCCAAAAGGAGTCCAAATCTGGAAAAGCTATTTCTGTATGAAATACTTCAACATTACAGCTTTAAAAGAAATGTTACAGAAAATATAAAACAAGGAAAATATGCAGTAATTGGATGTGATAGATGTTTAGTAAAACATGCCAAAGGAAATCTTATTAACCACAGAAAACTCAGTTGCGAAACTCCAGATAAGTGAGAATTTTTCTATTTAGCACTTCTGCAACTGTTCAAGCCATGGCGTAATGAAACAGAATTACTTGGAGATTTCGACTGCTATGAAGATTCTTTTAATGCATGTAAAGATAGCATTCAATGCACAATTTTCCTACATATCTACAAATGTTAAATGATGAGATTGAACAAGAAAATACTATTGCAGCTGAAATAGCTAAAGACAGTTCTCAAGATAGTCAAAGTTCTGGTCCACTGAGTCAAGATCCACTGATACAACCAATTATCGAAAATGAAGCAGCAATAGCCATGAATGACGTAGAAACTGCAATGCAACAAGCACAACAGGATAATATTACGTTGGAAAACTTAGGAGAACAACTGAGTATTGAACAAAAAAAAATATATGTACAAGTGACACAACAGATACAACATGGTTTGTTGCATGAAAAAAAGAATGTCAATGTTCATCATTTAAACCTATGTCAGTGATCAAACTGGAACAGGTAAACATTTTTTAATTAAAGTTTTGATCAGTTATCTACAGAAAACTACAGATTCACATTTATCTTGTGTTGTAACCGCTCCAACTGGATTAGCAGCACACAATATTAAAGGGATTACTTTACATAGATTACTTATGCTACCAGTTGAACATGATAATAAATTAGAATATCAGAAGCTGTCTGGAGAAGCTTGTTATGAAGTGTCAAGAGTACTGAAGAAAATGAAACTTTTAATCGTTGATGAGGTGAGCATGGTCTCAAACTTAATGCTTGCCTTTGTACACTTGAGAATGCAACAGATTTTAAAAACAGAATACAATGTTCTGTCTGGAGGGAAACATTTAATTATATTTGGAGATCTACTACAACTAACTCCTGTACAAGGACAACCAGTTTTTAAAACACTTATGCATGAAGACACTAGAAAATCTTTGGGAGGTATTGGAAATGTGAACATTTGGTTAAATTTTGAATATAAAGAACTTATAAAGAATATGCGACAAGCAAGTGATGAAGATTATGGAAATATTCTTAAAGATATAAGAATTGGTGTCTTGACGAAACATGGTAAACAAGATTTAGAAAGTCGGCTACTAAGGAACTTGTTTACAACTGAAAACACAGCGGCTGATGTAATGTACAAGAAGATTGGAGAAAAGAAGTCTATAGTGTGCCTAATGCCTACACTGCAAGAGTATTCTACATTCAATGAAGAGCTTTTGAAACTAGAAAAACAAGAAATAGTTGAAATTGAAGCTATTGATAAAATCGAACACCAGGGAGTGACTATTCTTCTTACAGAGAAACTACAGACTAAATTGCACTCTTTGGAAAAGTCTGTATCTAAAACTGCAGGCTTAGAAAAAACTTTACATGTATGTATAAACTGTTGGGTAATTTTACGGTGTAATTTGAATGTAGAAGAAGGTTTAGTAAATGGAGCAATGTGAAAAGTTGTTGATTTAGTAAAATTTCAGAACAGAGATGGAATAGAATTTTTGAAAATAAAATTTGATCAGATTAAAGATTTAAGACAGATTGGGCGTTGTGTTGTGCTTTTTTGCTTGTAAAAGACTTGTATGTTCGCATAAAACAGTTTCCTCTGTCTTTAGCATATGCAGTAACTATTCATAAATCTCAAGGTTTAAGTTTAGACAGTGCTTTGGTAAATATTGGAAGTACAGAGTTCAAAGAGGAAATGGCATACGTTGCATTATCTCGAGTAAGAACATTGTCTAGTTTGTATTTGATTGATTTTGATGAGAAAAAGGTTAGTGCTGATGTAAACTGTGTAAGAGAGTTTAATCGTTTAAGAAGACTTTATACACCGGATTTAGGTGAATATCCCATATATGAGAAACGTGTAGTGTGTCCAAAATGGAAATATGTCAAAGATTCAAGTGAGGTTGAGAAAAATAAAAAAATTGAAGCGAAAGTTGAAAGTGTAAAGGAACAGAAAATGGAAACTGTTCATGACATTGTAGGATACCAGTTGGAAAATAGTTCCGGTATCAACTGTTATGCTAATGTGATTCTGTATGTTGTGTTTTATCTACAAGATCTTCATCACGAAATCATGGGAAATCATGAAAAAAGATTCTGTTCTTTACTACATCATGTATTTCAAAAGTTGGTAACTGACAGAAGTAAAATCCATACTGCTTCTGGCATTCGGCATCTTTTGGATATTTGTACTGGTTCTTTGACATTTACTCTTAATATACAACAAGATGCACAAGAATTTCTAATCGTTATGCTTGGTGTATTAGAACATGAAGGAATACAGATTGAAAACTTATTTGGAGTAAGTTACAGATGGGATCATAAATGTGAACAGTGTTCATTTACTTCCAGCACTGAAATAGACACAGAACGATTCATATACTTAACGATACCAGACTGCAAATCAGTACCTTTTAACAAATTAGTAAAAGCAGCCAATCATGATATGAAATGTTCGCATTGTAAATCAGTGATGTTGTCTACGTTACATATAGAAAGATATGGCAAATATCTCATTTTAATGCTACAATGTTGTAGCGCATATAGAAGAAAACTGGAAAGCAAAATTGAAAGTTTTGTTGCAAGTCAAATATCTATTTGTGGAAGAACTTTTACAACAGTGGCTATTATTTTCCATGCTGGACCTACTACCACATCTGCACACTATACTGTGGGGCCGATTCCGATTCGGGCCGGAAATCTCTCCGACCGAGCCGGACCCGGAGAGATTTCCGACTGAATCGGACCCGTGCAGCCCGACCGAACGAGTACGATGCGTCCGTATGCTATCGTACTCGAGTCGGTCGGACTCCCATTGAAGTCAATGGGAGCCGGTCGTACAACGCGTACGCGGGCTCCCATTGCCTCAATGGGTGCGAGGCGAACAAGGGCGCCCCTCCAGCGGGTACGCGTCGAAGCGACTCGAGCCATACACGCACAGGTAGGGGGACCCATGGGCCCCCTGTGTGCGACTCGCGCGGCTACACGTACAGGGGGTCCGACACGGACCCCCGAGCACGGCTCCGACTGCTCTTTCGAGCCGGAAGGCGCGTGTCGGTCGGACTGCATCGCGGCGCGCATCGTACTTACCCGGCCGGGGAACGTCTCCATTGCGCGGTGCGAGTCGTGTCCGAGTGAGTCGGTCGGTGCGGTTAGACCCGGGAACGAGTCGGTCGGAGCGGTTGGGATGCCCGAACGAGTCGGGCGGCGAATTCGCATCGTACTCGCTCGTCCGGACGTGCGTACGAATCGGTCGGGAAATAGGGCTCCGAATCGGATCCGGTTATGCCGAATCCGATTCGGAGCCCTACCGGCCGAGATCGGAATCGGCCCCTTTGTATTTAAAGTGTAATAAAGGATGGACACATTGCGATGATGACCACTTGGAATTTAAACCGAGATTGCCTTCCGAATTACCAAATTCATATTTGATATTTTTGAAGCCAAAGTTTTGAATACATCATTCGGCCTATTGGGAAGATGTGAACACGAATTAACAAATTCATGTTGGATATTTTAGAAGCCAATGTTTTGAATACATCATTTGGCCTATTGGGAAGATGTGAACAGAAAGTAGATAGCACTGCAAACAATTACTAATTATAATTAGTGTTTGGATTATTATTTGTGCTAATTGGCATTGCATTTGGAAAATTGTGTTGAAAAGCAAATAGTTTATATATTTGTTGTGTATATTGTACCAGATGTAAATGAGAGTGTACATTTCAGCAAGTGTCCTTTAGATAAATAATAGACGTAATGTACAAGAAGGATGTAATTAAGAAACTGTAGTTAGGAAAACCCATAGATACACATATTGAAAAGAATGCTCTATGCTGATTTTTTTTTTTTTACAATCTAGATGATCGGTTTTTTCCCCGCTGTTCCATGATGATACTGCGTTGAAATCACTGTGTGTGGTGAAGCTAAGTGGCATCTGAGAACAGAAAAAAAGGGAAACTGAAAATGTTATGTAATTCTAAAATTATGTTGTCCTCTTAAAAATGTAATAGTATAATTTCTGTAATACATTACATTACATAACAGTTTTTCTTCTTCTTTATAGTAGGTAGTGGTGAACTTTGAAAAGAGCTTTAATCCTATTTAGGACAATACTACTCTAAAATAGTTCATCAGAGTCATGTTTCTAAATTACTTAAAAGGTAAGAATACATAACATAATATGTATGTTAACGTGAAACAATATTTGAAGTTCATTTATATGTTATTTATTTGTCATAACAATTATTCTTGATCCTTTATACTATTTGAAAACTTTGAACGTGTTGCTGATGTCATCAGCCAGGTAGTCATTATTTTACACAAACACTACCTATGCTCTCATGTAATCTCTGTAGCACAACTTTAGCAGTAATAGGATAACCCAGGCATTATCCTTGCATTTTTCCTTTCACACTGGTACAACCTATGCACTCATGGTATCACTCAGACACTACCCCTGCACTTATGCAATCACCAACGGACTACCCATGTACTCAAACAATCACCGAGGCACTACTCATGCACTCATCCATTCACTCAGGCACTACCCATGCACTCATCTATTCCCTCATGCACTAACCATGCACTTATCCAATGACCAAGATATTACCCTTGTACACATACTGTCACTCAAATAGTTTCCATGTAGACATACAATCACCCAGGCACTACTCCTGGACTCATGGAATCACCAAGACAGTACACATGTACTCATGCAATCACTAAGGCACTAGGGTTGCACTCAACTATTCACTCAGGCACTACCCATGCACTCATCCATTCTCTGAGGTGCTACCCATGCACTCATACAATCACCCAGGGATTACTCTTGCAGTTATCTTTAAACTTTGTCACTACCTATGCAGTGATCTAAGCACCCTGATATTACTCTTGCACTCATGAATTCACTCAGGCAGTACCAATGCAGTAATACAATCAACCAGGCACTAGTCTTGTACTCAACTATTCACTCAGGCACAACTCATGGAGTAATCCATTCACCCAGGCTGTTGCAGGGATTCTGCCTAAGATCACAACTATGAGTATGATTATGGGACCTTAGTAGGTAGGGACTGAGTCATCCTATTACTTGAGTGCCCATAAGCCCCGGACCAACTTGCTATATTGTCTCATTTGCTCTCCTAATCCTTTTCAGAGAAACAAGTGATTAGACAACCCAGAACACAACACTCCCACATCTCTCAGGAATTGCGGTAATATGACACACCCTTTCACTGTCACTCTTGTAGTTGTAATGACATTTTAAAATATTTATTTTAAGTAACGTGGCGTAACGTGCAGTATATGTGCTACAACAAGAACAAAAATGTATGATAGAAATATAATCAGTATATCAGTTAGTCCCTATCTCATAAAGGGAGATGTCATCATAAAAAGACAATGGAGAAAAGACTATACTACCTAACCTCCCTCCCCTTGCTAAGAAGAAGTATTATTATATATTAGAAGATCTCTGGGCTTTGTCTGCAGACCACATAACTTTGAATATAGATGGTAAATCTAAATTATAGGTGCTGTTTCGCGGGTCTCCCTGGAAACGTTTCTCTCCAAGTGTGTGTGCCTCATATTCATGTATCCCAATTGTATCACAGTATGGGTGTTCATCAACAACTGCATTGGTATGTTTTATGCAGGTGCTAGGGCCTGACCAGAGCAGAATAACAAGGGACATTGTTTATCGACTTTGCCCACAATGTTGAATTTAAAGTTCCGAAAGATGCTGAGAAGAAACACAGCAGACAGTTCTCATGTGAAAAGTATGAACGAGGTATTTTGCAAAAATAAAACCTGGTGTTATCGTGCGCAAAAGCTGGATAATGGCTGCAGGGCTTATGCTAAGTTAGTGAAGTCGATAATGTCCCCAACGGCCAAGTCACACACTCCCCTTGGCCAGCTCTGTAGCACCCAAGCAAACAGAACGCAAAGATAAGCAGAGCCAAACTGAATCTGTAAAGGCGAAATCTTAGAAAAAGTCAATATCTGAAAGTTCGCAAGGAGCCAAAAAGGAAATGATAAAAAGGGAAAAAAACAGTGTTTTTGAAGTGTAGAAATAACAGGCAATCAAATTGGGTTCCCATGCGCACTTATGGAGATCCATCGAAATGCAAGAATTCACAAGCACCGCGGAATGCAATCAGCTCCAAAAGGTCATCCGCACCTCTCAAAGCAAAGAGGGTCACCATCCAATTGAGCAAGCCGAAAGAACAGACATGGTCATTGTAATCTCATGCAACCAGGAGCATGTCAGGGCAACCTGCGTGATATTCGATGATACTGCGCTGCAAGAGGCGCTGCGCATGAGCGCATGTACCCCAGCTCGCCCTTATTGCATGATTAAACGCATCCATCAAGCGTGTGTCTCCAGAACAGTCGTGGTCATGAGCCAGCAATGGACTCACCAACAGTTCATAATCCAGGTCAGCTAGTGGAGAGGCAGACATCCAGGTCGCACTCAAAGGGGCACCGGAGACAGTAAAACACAGGTTGCACGCAGGTGAAATAGATGAAGTGAAAGTTCAGCCTATAGCTGATGCCAAGAGTCGCCAATGGCAAGCATCCAAAAAGTTGCAGCATTCGTTCATGGTACAGCCGAAATTTGCCTGGATGGGGCTCAACCACAGGATGGGCAGCCATTCCGTAGTAGGAGCAGAAGAACGAGCACTGCGGAAACCAGCAAAACCCGCCACAGGCGCTGGGAAAATTAGAATGAATAAAAGCCGGTATTACTCCAAAAATAGTCTGAAAAGAGATAACGAGGCAGGAGTCGACTAGTTTAAAAAAATGTAGTAGGCCTTTCGGGTTCAGACGCATTAAATATTTGGTGTATTAATTCTGCAAAATGTAGTGGGAGATTGGTATTGAGCAGTGACTCAATGTCACTTGGTGTTTTAGCCACCTGCTATTTGAAGGTCTCACGAGCTGATGTGAGCACCACTTCTTGTTGAAACAATAGCGCTTTGAGTCAGCGTACGTTATTAAAATCTGTTTTCAAAGTGGGAATGGAAGGCCATAGCAAACTATCTACAATCCCATGTGGGGAAGGACAAAAGGCATTGGTGCAACATGTAACACGTTGTGAAAGAGTTGCTATATACGGGACGCCTGCTCGTAAGCCACAGCAGTTGTGGTTATTTAGGATAAGATAACTGCTGTTCAAATGCACAATGAGCATGGGAATAACAGCAGGCACTGGAGTTTCTTTAAAAAAACAGTACAAATTACGGGCCGAAAAGTTAAAATCTCTGTGTACTTTAATTTGTTTACAAACTAAAGAATGTTCTACGGCCAATCACAGTGGTTCCCTGTTAGGAAAACATATTTATCTTCATGCTGACAGCGAAATGCAAAAGCAACGAATACAATTCATGAATAAAAGTACTTCCAAGGGACTTAAATGTACCAACGGAGTAATGTTTCATGCAATCAAGGACGCACCAGCAATACACACATCCAATCAATCAGACATTACCAACGCAATCATGCAATCACCCAGGTACTACTCTTGCACTCAATTATTCACTCAGGCAATACCCATGCACTCATCGATTCCCTCAGGTACTACCCATGCACTCATACAATGACCCAGAAATGACTCTTGAAGTCATCCTTTTACTGAGGCAGTACCCATGCACTGTTCTAAGCAGATAGATATTAGTCTTGCACTCATACATTCACTTAGGCACTACCCATGCACTCATAGAATCAAGGAGGCACTACTTATACACACAGTCAATCAATCACGCATTACCCATGCAGTCATGCAATCAGCCAGGCACTACTCTTGCACTCAACCATTCACTCAGGCACTACGTATGCACTCATGAATTCCCTGAAGCACAATCTATGCACTTATCCATTCACTGAGGTACTACGCAAGCATTTATCCAATCATCCAGGCAATACACCAGCACTCATAGAAACTGTCAGCAGTACTGTTGCACTCATTCTTTCACTCTAGCAGTGCGCATGCATTTATGCAATACTCCACATAGTTGACATATACTCATAGAATGACCCACGCACTACAAATGCACTCAGGCAATCATTCAAACACTACTCTTACACTCAACCATTCACACAGGTATTATGGATACAGTCATCCATTCACTCTACTACTAATTATTCACATATGAATTCACCTGAGCACTATTCTTTCAGTTATTCATTCATTTACATATTATGCACGCACTCATGCACTCAGTGAGACACTACTTATACACAACTGTAATATTGATCATACACAGATTCATAGAAGCAATCACTTTCTCTCCATACAATTTCTCTATTTTTAACCTGTGTAGGTGGTTCCATGAGAACCTTTTTTTTTTTTTTTTGGAAAAAGTTTCTATTTTTTATATTTTTGGGTGTTTTTCAATTTAAAAAAATAAAAATTTAAGTTTAACAGTCCAACTATGGTGTTTCTTTTAAATGAAGAAACACAAGTAACAAAACTAAATACAAAAATAATTAACACTTATGTGCTCTCAGGAGAGTCTTGATAGCATCAATGGACAGCTCTCCCACGCAAAGAGTTGTCAAGCATTTCCTATAGTGGATGGCAGCATCCGCCACCTCTGGAACAATAAGAGGTTGTGGAGGGATCAAAACAACCCCCGATATAGATGGTTGTGTTCCATCATCACTGGCTACTTCTTCTCTCTTTGGCACTCTATCTCTCATGCAAGACGAACAGGGTGGATGGTTTCAAGGTGTTTCTTCATTGAAGAAGTACCACATGAGTACTTCTTCTGTGATCCTCTGGAGAGGACTTTCTGGCAGATTGTGCATGTAACCTTCTTCTCTGCCTCTGGGACAGTAAAAAAAGCCCACATGATACTTTCCTACCGTTTTTTACAGGCTCTTCCATCTCTTCCATTGCCTCCTCCTGCTCTTCAGGAAACGCTGATGCCATTTTATATTTTGAAATATGAAGAACACCAAAAAAAAATCAAATTTAGAGAGCATACAAAAAGCTAGTCTTTAAGGCAGACACACCCAAAAAGAAAGGACTGGAACAGGTGTTGGTTTCACCCACCAAGTGAATGAAAAGCTCTTTAACCAATGAGAAGCTTTTTTTGTATGTCACATTAAGTCGTGTAGGGTTGCTTACCGATCGCGTATGCGTAGCGTACTCGTAAAATTTACTAAATATATTATAAAACTGTAAATTAGTATTAGGATATTGTATTTCAAAGTATTTCAACCCGGAACCCAGAAATACGTGACAGAAGAAATCGTGACCCCTACGCATCTGCTGCGCGATGGGGCCGTGTACATACAAATGTGCTTTAAAGATCTTAAAAATATTGCAGAAGAACACTAATACTAATTTTTACTATTGATTAATAAACCTCTTTGTAAAAAACATATATTGTTTCAGTGTAAGTATGTATTTTAGAATTACATTTGTGTAACGGTTTCACGCACGCAACACATAGATTTGCGACTGGTAGGCGATACCATTGCGTCCACAAAAATCTGTTTAAAACATTTTAAAACAAAAGTATAACTTCTTTATTAATATTTGTAGGTACTCAGTAATAAAGCTCTACGTCAAAAAAATAAATTAATTTATTCTAAATATGTGTTTTCGAGTGATATTTCTATATAACGGATCCGCACATCCACCGTGTAAGTTTGCGTACGGTATGCAACCCTTTTGTTTTAGTGGCGTAGTTAGAGGACGGGGGTGAAAATGCTCTCCAGCACTCCCCCAGTAACGCCCCCCAACGTTCATACTATTAAAAGTAATTATACAAAGTTTAATTTATCAAAAAATAGTTAAAAAAATAAGTTAAACATTTTTTCCAAAATTTTCTTTTTCATTTCAAAATTCTGTAATATATCACACTGTACAAAATTGCAAACAAGAAAACAATGTCAATTCAAAGAAATAAGAATATAAATGTTAGCTCAGCTATGCTATATGTTTTTAAAAAACTGCTTATAAATATTTTAAAACTTTTAATAATTTTTTTAAAAAGAAACAGTAGAAAATCGTACATAAAACTATAGGTTTCAGGGACGTTACAGTTAGGAATTTGCAGTTAAAAACCTTAGAAATTCACTGAAGAAACCATAGGTTTCAGGGAGATTATAATTAGGTTTTGCAATTAAAAACCTTAGAAATTCTCTGAAAAAACCATAGGTTTCAGGGTCGTTATAGTTAGGAATTAGTATTTACAAAACCTTAGAAATTCAGTGAAAAACCACAGGTTTCAGGGACGTCCCTGTAACCTTTTAAGTGAATTTCTAAGTTTTTTCAAATTCTATTTTCTAACTGTAATGTCCTTGTAACCTTTGGTTTTTAAGTGAATTTCTATGTTTTTTTGAACTAGTAGTCGAACTTGCGGATTGGTGGAGAAAGGGGTCGGGGTCTTTGACCAGCTCTCAGGAATCCTGCTTTGTCTGACTTACTGGAGATAACACAAGGGCTTCTTGGCCCATAAGGACCGTAAGCATCCAAGAGGACTTCATCCTCCAACCAGTAGTATGCCCGGGGGCGCATTTGCAGAGTGGTGAAGAAAGGGGGTGGGCCTCTGACCAACTCTCAGCAATTGCTCTGTGATGGGCTTACTGGAGGTAACAGGAGGGCTTCTTGTCCCTCAAGGACCCTCAGCAGCCAAGGGGACTTCATCCTCCAACCAGTAGTGCACCAGAAGGTGTGTTTGCAGTGTGGTGGGGAAAGGGAGCGTAGCCTCTGAAGACCTCTCAGCAATCCCACTGTGTGGGACTTGCTGGAGGTAACAAGAGGGCTTATTGGCCACCAAGGACCCTGAGGAGCAAAGGGGACTTCATCCCCCAACTAGTAGTTCATCAAGAGGTGCGTTTGCAGAGTGGTGGTGGAAGTTTGCTGGGCATACGGTGACTTGCCGGGGCTGGCTTTTTCAATTTTGTTTATTTATTGGGGGCGGGGAGGCTGCATGGACCCCCTTCTCTGGCCTGATTGTGGTCTGAGGGACCCGATCTCCCAGGGCCCAGGCCTTTATTTTTAATTGTTTTTTTATTTAGAGAGGGGGGGCACGTGGCCCCCGTCCCCAGGCCGATTACAGCCCTGGTGACCCCATCCCTCTGAGGCCTGGTCTACTTATAATAGCAGAGTGGGCCACAGACATTTTGAATTAATACTAGGGGAGCGGGGCCCGGACATTTACAGATAGAGAGTGGGCTACGCGGCCCCCTCCCTGGGCCAAATTTTTTGTGGGTGCCCTAAGGGCACCCACAACAAATTTGGCCCAGGGAGGGGGCTGCGTAGCCCCCTCCCCATCTGTAAATGTCTGCCCTCAGGGCACCCACTCTCCACTGGGACCACAGGGAGAGCCTGAAGGCACATGCTGTCCCAGCCAGCTCCCTGCCTCTTGCTGGAACCGGCATTGCTTTTAGACCTATGGAGATGCTGAACATGCAACTCCCTCTGTCTAAAAGCAATTCTACCCCGCTTCCAGCAAGCAAGAGCATTTTTAATGCTCTCGCTTGCTGGAAGTCTAGCTTTTGCTGTGGCTTGGTGGAGCGGTGAAGCTCCCACCAAGCCACAGATAACAGCTATGCCCAGGGGTGGGTACCCTGGGACATAGCAGGGTCATGTATGGCTCCAGGAAGGGGGCCGCGTGCCCCCTCCTTTCTTATTTGTAGGGTCTGCCCCGGGAGGTGGTGATCCCCAGGACAGGGAACAGCCCGGGAGACTCCTCCCATTTTTAAAAAAAGAAAAGGGCCCCAGAAGCTGGTGGTCCCTGAGGCCCCGCACTACAGTTTGATCAAGGCCCCAGGGAGGTGGTGGCCACCGGGGCCATGGGGGGTCCTATGGGATGCTCCCACATTAATTTTTGCAGAAAATCCCCCAGGGAGGTGGCAGTCCCCCCACGGCATTAATAAGCCCCAGGAGGGGGGGCGTGCTCCCCCTCCCTTGTTATAAAAATGCCCCTAGGACATGGCCCACCCAGGGGCCAATTAATCTGCAAGATTAGCTAATCCCGTGTGACACTCACTGAAAATGTTAAAAAAAATATTTTTTTACTTTACAGGGTCCCTCTGGGACCCCACCAAGAGGCCTAAGGGAGTCAGGGTGCTTCTACCCTGCCCCCTTTTCTTTTTTTAAACTTTTTTTCTGGGACTCGGCCAAGTACCAAGATGGCTGCCAACACTTTCTGGTTTGAAGTGTTGGCAGCCAATCAGATCTCAGCATAAGATCGGGAGGGGTTGCAGATGCACAGTGCCTCGATATATACAATTGGAAATTTCATTAAGTAACTCCACAACTACTGAACGGATTTACACCAAAACACAAAAAGGCACTTTCCTGGACCAAGCTATACCTTTCTGCCAAGCCATATCAGACTCTGCTCTGCTTCTAGTAAGCGACAGCAGAAAGAAATGCTCTTGCTTGCTAGAAGCGGAGCAGAATTGCTTTTGGACAATTTTGCAGCTGCCTCTGTCCAAAAGCAATGTCGGTTTCCACAGAATTCAGGAAGCCAGCAGGGACCGCAGAGGCCTTCAGGCTTCCCCCGCAGTCCCCAATGTGAGAAACCGGGTGCTCTGGGTGGGACCAGGGTACCCAGTATTGTGGCCAGGCCCTGGGGGATGGAGTCCCGGGGGCCAAAATCAGCCCAAAATCAAAATACAGGGCAGACCCCGGGGCCAAACCCGGTCGAATGAAGGGGGTCACGCATCCCCCATTACTTTATTAAAAAAAATTAAAAAAAGAAAAGACGGGCCCCGGGGATGGGGTCCCTGGGGCCATAATCTGCCCTGCAAACACACCTCTGGGTGCACTGCTGTTGGGGGGTTAAAGTCCCCTTGGCTGCTGAGGGTCCTTAGGGGTCAAAAAGACCTCCTGTTACCTCCAGTAAGTCCCACACAGTGGGATTGCTGATAGGTGTTCGAAGGCCATGTCCCCTTTTTCCACCACTCTGCAATCGCGCCTCCTGGCACACTGCTGGTTGGGGGATGAAGTTCCCTTGACTTCTGAGGGTCCTTGGGGGTGAAAAACACTTCCTGTTTCCTCTGGTAAGTCCCACACAGTGAGATTGCTGAGACATGTTCGGAGGCCATGTCCCCCTTTCTCCACCACTCTACAAATGCACCTCCTCTCACACTGCTGGTTGGGGGATGAAGTCCTCTTGGATGCTGAGGGTTCTGTTGGGACCAGAAGCCCTCTTGTTACCTCCAGTTAGTCTAACACAGCAGGATTCTTGATAGCTGGTCAGAGGCACCACCTCCTTTGTCCACCATTCTGCAAACATAACTTCTAGTTAAAAAACCCCATAGAAATTCACTTAAAAACAAAGTTTACATGGGCGTTATAGTTAGGAAATAGAGTTTGAAAAACCTTGGTAATTTACTTAACAAACCAAAAGTTACAGGGCTGTTATAGTTAGGAAATAGAATTAAAAAAACTTTAGAAATTCACTGAAAAAACCAAACGTTACTGGGACGTTATAGTTAGTCTCAGATTTCACTCATACAAAACCAGTGAAATTCAGCAGTTAAGGTTACCTGAGCTAACTATAATTTACGCCCGCAATGCGCTGCTTATGACCTCACATATTACATCACTCATAACATGGTCAGTGATATCAGTGGTATGGGTATGTAAGTGGTTGTATGGGTGTTTGAGTGGCTCTGTTGAGCGGCTGTATGGGTGAGTGAGTGTGTTTGTCAGTGGCTGTATGGGTGACTAAGTGGGTTTGTGAGTAGCTGTATGGGTGAGTGTGTGGCTGTGTGAGTGCCTGTATGGCTGAGTGACTGGTTGTATGAGTAGCAGTATTGAGTGAGTGGTTGTGTGAGTGGGTCCATGTGTGAGTGGGTGGCTCTATGGATTAGTGAGTGAGTGTGTGAGTGGTTGTATGGGTGTGTGAGTGGCTGTATGGGTGTTTGAGTGGGTATATGAGTGGTTGTGTGGGTGTGTGAGTCAGTGTGTGAGTGATTCTGTGAATTATGTCATCAGTGATGTCACTGACCATATCATGAGTGATGTAATATGTGAGGTCATAAGAAGTGCATTGTGGGGGGTAAGTTAAAGTTATCTCAGGTAACTATAACTGGTGAATTTCCACTGGCAACCAGTGAAGGCCATGCAATCGATGAGACACTGGTTAGAATTTAGGAATTTTCAAGAGTGTTCTTGCTGCAGCGGTCTGTAGGGTTTGCAATTTTTTTTATCAGATACTTGGAGATGCCTAGATACAAAGCATAACCATAATCCATCTTGGATGTGACGAGGGCCATTATTACAGTTTTCTGTAGGTCAAACGGAATGAATGGGAGGACGTTTTGGAGAACCCATAGCAAGAAGAAGCCCCCTAAGGTCACCGCATTAATTTGGGCAGAGAAACACAGTTTGGTATCAAAAATTACTCCCAGGTTTCTTGCCTTCTGCACTGGCATCGTAGGGTTGCCCAGCTCGGACGGCCACCAGGAAGCATTCCAGAAGGAGGTCTCTTTCCCAAAGAGTAATACCTCAGTTTTGTCTGAGTTTAGCTTAAGACAGTTACTCCGCATCCAACTTGCGACTGCCGCCATACATCTGCAAAAGTTTTTAGCATCATTCTCAACCTGTGATGAGATGGATACCACAATCTGCGTATCGTCCGCGTAGGACAGTACGGTCAGCCCGAAACTGTGGATGAGCTCTGCCAGAGGGGTAACATACACGTTAAAAAGAGTGGGGCTAAGTGCCGAGCCCTGCGGCACCCCACAAGGGAGAGAGAAGGGGCTGGACCTAGCGTCTCCCATCTCCACCCACTGCATTCTATCTGCCAGAAAAGACCTAAGCAGTTTTAGTGTTGGGTTCCTAAAACCTAAGGAGTGCAGGCGCTTAATCAGTAGTGCATGGTGGACCGTATCAAAGGCGGTGGAGAGATCCAATAAAATTAGTGCCGTCCTGCCGCCGTTGTGCACCCTAACTCTTACTTCCTCTGCTGCAGCCACCAGAGCTGACTCGGTACAGTGGTTTGCTCTGAAACCGTATTGAGCAGAGTCTAGCAGCTGATGAGTGTCCAGAAAAGCAAGAATGTCATCATTCATTGCCTTCTCTAGCAGCTTAGCTGGGAAAGGAAGCCGGGAGATTGGCCTGAAGCTTTCCACAAGCTTAGGGTCCAGGGAGGGTTTCTTCACCAGGGGAAGAATAGAGGCTTATTTACGGATATTAGGGTAGTGCCCGGTGCTAAGTACCTCATTTAGTAGATCTCTAAGTGGCTCCCCCACCATGCTAGCTACCTTGTTGACAATCAGAGGCGGGCAAGGATCTGAAGGGGCGCCTGAATGATGGAACTCATGAGACTGATTGTTTTATCCCACGAGAGAGGAGAGAACTTCTCAAAGACAGGGGATATACAGGACCCTGAGGATACACCGGGCTTCACAGCCCCATCCAGTTGAAGAGAAAGGTCAGAATTACGAGCATTCAGAGAAAATGCTTGAAAAATAGAATTGACCTTAGATTGGAAAAACTCCGCCAGCTTATTACAAAAGGGTATATCCTAAATAAAGACATTACTGTTGTTCCAACTAGACAGATTCTTGACCATTTTGAAGAGCACCCTGGTGGAGTTTGCAGCTAGACTGATTTTTTCTGAGAAAAACTTCGCCTTTTCAGTTTTGATTAACTCTTTATACTCCAGAAGACATTTTTTAAATTTGATTTTTTCATCCGAAGAGTAATCTTTCCTCCAGATGCGCTCCTGGTGCCTGCATTTAAGCTGTGCTGCTTTCAATGCCGGTGAGAATCATGGAGCTGATGGATTTTTCCTATGGCTCTTCGGCATTTTTTCAGGCACCACTTTGATGCATGCCTCGTCCAGCCAGCGCGTGTAGCTGATAGCTGCAACGTCTAGGTTGTTATCAGGAGCTGGAGCTGATTTCGAAAGTGCCTCCCGAAGGGCTTCCACCTTGATATGCTTCCAGGGCCTATACTTAATTGTTCTGACTACACTAATTGAATCTGCTTTGTTCCATGGGGTTGTAACTGAAAAGAAAATGGCCTTATGATCTGACCATGATAGAGGCAGGAATTTGTCTATTACTAAGTCAACATTGTTAGTGAAGATTCCTCCAGAGTATGATTAGCCTTATGAGTGGGAACTTCAATTCGTTGGTGTAGGTTGAAGCAGTTGAGGGTATCAACCAGATGCCCAGTGTCCGCATTGGAGGACAGATCTAGGTGAAAGTTGAAGTCCCCTACCAGCGTAAAATTTGGATGCGTTATGCATGATTCCATAAAGGATTGGATTTTGTCAATGAAGCCCGTTCCTGGTGGATGATAGATTAGCATTCCATGAAACGTATATGATTTGTTCAGTTTGATGCTGAAATTTAGCGATTCACAGTCTAGATGAAATAATGGAGTAAAACTAGCCTCC
This sequence comes from Calotriton arnoldi, assembly GCA_963921515.1. Classification (NCBI taxonomy): domain Eukaryota; kingdom Metazoa; phylum Chordata; class Amphibia; order Caudata; family Salamandridae; genus Calotriton; species Calotriton arnoldi. Next base: position 60,201 of record CAWUFW010013465.1, read on the forward strand.
AGCGAGTTGCGATAGACTATTGCCACCCCACCCCCTCTCTTCCCCGTTCTGTCTAGCCTTTCTATGTTGAAGCCGTCCGGAATGGCAGTCTTAAAGTCAAGACCAGACATGTTGTTAGCCCAGGTCTCCGTAATAAAGGTGATGTCAGGGTCATGCTGGGTCATAAAATCTGCAAATTTGTATTTATTCTCAATGAGTGACCTGGTATTAAGAAGCATACAGTGGTGTGTCCTAACAGCCCTCTGCCCAGTAGTTCTTTCTATGATGAGGGCTCTGGGGATGACAAGCCCAGTTCCAGCATCAATGCAGGGGGAGAAATTACACCCAAGACACCTGTATTCGTTTGAGCCACAGCCCCACTCATGAGGGAGACAGAGGCTGTTAGATCCGATATGATTTAGGGCAAGGAGTTCCTCCCCTGTGTAACGAATTGGCGAAACAGGGGTCCTGACCCAGGCACCATCCAGGCATGGACGGGCGCAGACGGGCTTGCCTTTGGCACGCCTTCGGCGCGCCAGCGGCTCGCCCACTGCGCACCCGGTCCCTCTCCAGCATTTATGGCTGGAAGTGAAGGAGGACTAGAGCGCCAAACCCCAAAATGGCGGTCGGCCCGGAAGTGAGTATGAGATGGGTGAGAATGTAGACACCTCCCCCTCGCTCCCTCCACACAATCCTGAACAAACCAGGTGGTGGACCAGGGAGGCAGGGGAACAGACCTCAATGCTTTGCCACTTCTAAATGAGGAGGGAGGACCGCAAGTTTGGTGTATTGGCTGGACCGATCACTTATGGCATTTCTCCCCCTACAGCAAACACTAAATGATCCGCTTAGAATGTTACCCCCCAGGGACCGTATTACATGAAATGCCCGGGTGCTGCAAAGAATGTGTGCACCCATTTTGTGCACCTCCAGAGCACTTTCGTATTACAGAATGGGATGCAGGTGCTTCTGCAGCCACTTCTTTAATACTGATAACTCTGGCACACATATAGAGTCAGTGCTATCTCGAGAAGGCATTCCCTCATTTGCATAAGGGCATGGCCCAATGCAAATGAAGGAATCTCTTTGCCACTGCATCCGCGGTGTGTTATGGACATGGGCGCAAAGGCAAAGAAGCTGACAGAAGGCGCGCTGACAGTGAGTCACAAGAAGATGGCACACTGTCAGTGTGCCTCATAATGTCAGCCCTCTGGTGGGGACAAAAGGGGTTCTATGGACCCCCAGACACGCCCCTGCAGGTGGGACAAGTCACTCCCTGCACCTGCCTGCAGGAGGGTCTCTGTCCCTTCTCTAAAGTGCAGGTGAGTGTTGCATGCACAGTGAAACACAAAGCAGATAATTAAAACAGCCTCTCTGTATTTCACTGAATTCCTTAACCCCACAGCATCCCGGGTTTGCGGCTGCCCTGAGGGCCGCACATTCATTGTAATTGGGCCCACTGTTCATGTTTCTGCACAATGTACCTGTTTAAAGGTGCAGCGTGGAGAAAACATTAACAATGCGCCCAAAACATAATACTGCCCCAGATGTATCACACACAGAAAAAATATAAGTATTTACAGTAATTAACCTGGGCTGATAAATGATCTTTAGACTGTATTCTTCCTTTTGCAGTCAGATTCTTCATTGTTACTATAGAGGAAGTGAATCCGTCAGTGTGACTGAATTCAGATCCAGTATCCGAGTAGCACAGCTTTAAAAAAACACAGAAAACCCTCGCTTAGATCAGAGACAACATTCACCATTAGGCCATTTAAAAATAATGCTCAATCCAAATAATATTCATACCTCATATCATTTTCTAATAACAGTGTTCTTTGTAACCTATTTGACAATATCTTTTCAAAATTGCTTCTGTTCACAACATGAAGGCTCTGTGCAAGAAAAGGTTGAGTATCTTTTAAGATGAAATACATACTATTTACTTGAAATGTGGTACAGAGGAATTCCACCTCTCCACAGAGCTCGTACTTCAGTTGTATGATGGAACCATGCAAGCCATTACCACGCATGGCTTTACAACGTGGTCATTACAACGACTGTGACACTACCATGCAAATCTTTAACACGCATGCCTTCACAACAAAATTTGTGCTGTTAAGGCATGTATGGTAAAGGCATATGTGCATTAAAAACTTACCAGGTAAGTATAACCCCAAACTTAATTATAATATATATATATATATATATCTTTTTTATTGAAACAACTATGGGCCTGATTTGGATGTCGGTCGGTAAGCCTCTTTGGAGACTTACCGACCAACATCCTTGGTTTGAACTCCGACCACCGCATTTCAGTGATGGCGGTCGGAGTCCAAACCAGCTGATCAATCCGACTGGCTTCCGACAGGCTCAAGGAGCCGGTCGGCCAGTCGGAAAATGCAGATAATCCCTTGGGACGGCGTTTCTGCCGTCGGGATTATGATGTCAGTTTCCGACAGCTTTTCCATGTTGGCTTTTCTGACATGGCCCCTATCCCTCCGCAGCCTCTGGTTGGGCCATGGGGGGCATCTATGGTGCCCCCCTGCGAATCCCAGCACCGTGTTGCAGGCACCTCTCGATGCCTGCCACATGGTGCAGGGATTTACACAAACTCCCATTTCTCTATGGGAGCTTGTGCTGCAGCCGGCTTCTGACCGCTGCACAATCTCCCAAAGAGAAATGGGAGTTTGCGGCTGCACCATGTGCGGTCGCATCGTAATACGAGGTGCGGAACCACCGACTTATGTTCGGTCGGTTCCCACTCCGCAATGGTGTCGACATCGTAATGAGAGCCTACATATTTATATATATATTTATTTTTGAGGTATATATATTTGTATATGTACATATATATGTATATATAATTTTTTTATAAATATGTATACACAGACACATGCATACACCCTTCCCACCCCAAAACCTATACCCACTCTAAACCCTAAACACCACTTACCAACCAAAAACCCATACCCTCCCTAAACCCTAAACACCCCATATCACCCAAAAACCCATACCCACCCTATACCCTAAATCCCAAAAATTCCCTTACCACCCGAAAACCCATAACCACCCAAAACCCCAAAAATCCCTTACTATCCAAAAACCAATACACGCCTTAAGCCCTAAAAATACCCTTACAATATATATATATGTGTGTGTGAAAACACTTAAAACACTTAGGGGCCGATTTCGATGTTGGCGGAATTGCTTTCGCCCGACACCGACTCGTTCCTAGGACAGACCGACCGCTAGTCGGCGGTCCCGACCGCCTCATTAGGATGCGACCGAACACTGTTTGGTCGCATTCCTGCATTTCCCTATGGGAGCATGCATTTCGGCCTTACACCGGCCGTAATACATGCTCCCATAGGGAAAAGGGAGGTGCTGTTCATCCCTGCACCCCGTGGCAGGCACCACAAGGTACCCACTACGGGGATGCAGGGATCAGCAGGGGGGCCACATAGGTGCCCCTTCGGCCCCCAACTGGAGGCCACGCACCCAAGAGGGCCCTCCTGTGTACCCCCAAATACGCTTTCTGACATGGTTTCCATGTCGGACAGGCCGGCATGGATACCATGCCGGAAACCGTGCAGCGTAATCCCAAGGGCGGAAAGGCCTGCCCTTTGGGATTATGAGCCGGTTCTGACTGGCCGACGGGCTCCTTGAGCCCATTGGAAGACAGCCGAAATGACCTGCCGGTTTAGTTTCCGACCACCAGCATTATAATGCGGCAGTCAGAAAGTAAACCGAGGCGCCGATTACGATGTGGCCCGGAAGGCTCTGACCGTTGGTCGAAGCCTTTACTGGCCGCATCCTAATCGGCCCCTTAATGCTTAAATCAATTAATGCTTAAATATACTTACCTATAAAACGTTTACAATGAATATGCCTTTAACATTCATGCCTTTACAACGAAATTTGCTGTTAAGGCATATTTGTTGTAAGATCCTGCGCGGTAAAGACTTGTGTGGTAATGTCGCATGCGTGGTAAAGTCTGCGTGGTAAAGGCTGTTTCCCCGTACTTCCTGCTTCAAACATTCCCAATAAGTGCAAAAAAAAAATCGCTTTTGTCTTCACTTAACAGAAAATTTACCACTTTGTTTGAACCTGTTCACAAAATGAATATTGTTGCCCTTGTACAAACACAAATTTGTCTTTTAACTTGGAATAACTGGTTCCTTGAATAAGGACACATGTAAAATAAATATGCTGTATTTCAAAGACATACTAACTTTCAAATATACATTTCAGTGCACCTTTTATGACTCAAAACAACATTTATATTACATAAAACTTCGCAAAGCTCACTTTCAAAGAGAAATTTCAAAAACAGTGCTGGTTGTCAGGCCATACATTATCACATGAGTAACAGTGATCTTTATGAACACTTGAATACATATTGAATATATTTCTGTGGAACAAAGAACATATGCTTTCACTCCCTATCTGATTTACAGAGTGTAGGATCAGCAAGGTCACAAAATAAATAAAATACTGTGTACTTCGATTTCTTTAAAAATATAGATGTATTCAAGTCAGTGCCATTAATGACAAAGTAATGTAGGTGCATGCAAGGGCACCCTGGAAATCATCACAAAACGTATAAAAAAAGCGAAATGAAATACAAAGGATGGGAACAAAAAACATATGAATTAGCAACTTTTAAAATACACCGGTACTGCATAATTACCTTGAACTATTCTGCAGCCAATAAAAATGAGTTAGTGATACATTTTTTACATCATTAAAACGGCGAAAAAGAGGAGAGCCTTACAAAAATACTAATGGCAGCGACCTTCCCAATGCAGGCAGTTAAATTGCAATATGTCCACCAAGCCGGCCAAAACACGTGTTTTAGGGAATTATGCTTTCAGGCGCAGTTCAATCAGATCAATTTCAATTTAAATGGCAGTGGTGACCCCAGCTCGCACCATAATATGGTAAACGAAAGACTCATGCCACTGGCACAGCCAACTCTTCTTGAGAGCCCACCAGGGCGATCCTGCACAACTCACCTGTCGCCTGCTTCATAAATTAAAAAAATCAATCAGTTAAGTGACATGATTCGCCTCTTAAACACGTTTGCACCGCAGCATTACAGGTGCAAATGTTCAGGGCTCTGTACGGGTTTAAGTCAGAATATCCTCAGCACCAGAAGTTTGGGGCAGGTGCAAACTATGCCTGGGTGTGAAATTCTGCTCCGCTCGCGGAGTTTGCAGACTTTTTTCCCACTCAGTGCAGCGTGCGGAGTTCTGAGAAACTCCACTCGTGTAGTGGAGTTTTTTACTTGCTCGCCAATGTTAACTTGGCGAGCACGAGCGAGGAAAATCTTACTCTAGACCATCTGCCGGCGAGATTTCTCAACATGGGCGGTCACGGATGGCCGCGACCGCTCGCGTTGAGAAAACTTCCGTTCACGTTGAGGAAGCTGCAACTCAATTAGAACATCTACTCAAGCGGCAGAAAAAAGCTGCGCCCTCTTGAGCTGGGCATACTGCAGTTCGCGCTGATTTTCCAGTGCTGGACAAACACCCAGTGCTCAAAATCAGCGTGAACGGCATGATCTAATGCTCTCCGCCACTTGCATGACTCTGCGTAGCAGTTTTTTGGTCACTTCAGCGGAACTCCACAAAACTCCACCCAAGCCTAATGCAAACAATGTGTAACAGACTCTCTGCAGTGGTTGTCCACAGTCTGCATGGCGTTTGGCACCTCTGCCAATTCTACCATACCAATAGGCTCTGAATGGAGTCAGGTCCAGTCTATCAGCCATGGCCCGTGCAGGTAAGAACGGTGGGGCCGGGCCGGGTGGGTGGGATTTCGACAGACAATGGCGGGGGAAAATGTATTATCTATTTAATTTTCCCTCGTGGTCTTCTGTCGAATCCCCCCAACCTGGCCCCACCGCTCATACCTGCACGGGCAACGGCTGCAGTCTATACCTCATCAACTGTCTCTTTTTGTCAAATGCCATGGGTTTTTAAAGGTACAATTATTCATGAGGTGGATAATAGATGGCTGCAGCTAATTTAGCATGGGATTTTTTTTATCCAAATCTTCCATGTCCATCGGGCAGAAAGCAGTTTAGCCCGATTATTTAGTGGTTTATTTTTATTTTGCCTCACATCTCCATAGTCCAGATCCCTTCAGCAGCGAACTCACGTAGACTAAGAGTGAAATATGGTTTCCATGGGGAATTTCCTTTGGTTAATAGATTTTTATTGAGGTAGAGTGGGCCTATTTCAGTTTGGTGCAATAAGCAAGGAATTGTAAACAGAGCAGCAGCTGACAACACGTTAGATTAAATTCCAATCGAAGCTGAGCTTGAAATGTAGTGACTGGGAGTCGAAAAACTTTCGAAAGGTACTGCACTACGAACCCAGGACCATCTCTCCTTCAGGAAGCAGCTCAAGACCTGGCTGTTCGAGAAGTAACTTACCCCCTCCCCCAGCGCCTTGAGACCCTCCCGGGTGAGTAGCGCGCTCTATAAATGCCGTGATTGATTGATTGATTGCACTACAGTTTGTCAAGTCAACTAGCCAGATTGTTAATGTAAGTTATCATACCATATAATAACGTGGGTGTTAATTTGAATTCTATGACTTTGTCTCTTTAATAATAATTTAATAAAATTATGCTAGCCATTTTCTTGTCAAGAGAAACAGAATATCAGTTTTGCCCAATGGTAGCAAATAGACACTGTTTCAAATTGACAAGAGAAGCAAGCATAGTACCAGAATTACTGATATCAGCAGACATGTCCATTTCTATTTTTGCTTTGAAAAAATATTTACTTGTTGCAATCTGTGTGTGGAAGAATGCCTACTAATTAGGAATACATGCTTTCTCTGAGTCTTGCACTGTGTGATACAAATAAGAATGCTTCTGAATTATAATCATATGTCCTGATTCAGTTGCAGGGGGTTGTAGCTTTTCTGCACTTTTCATCCTCATCTGCTGTATTTTCAAAATATATCGATCTCCCACATTTTGTGGCAGGCATTATAATTTAAAAGCAGTTGATCCAGCGGAAGTGGTGTAAAATTTGTGGGCTCAAACATGAGTTTCCCACCACACCGTAAACTCAATTCACAGCTACAAAATTCACAATAACACAGATTTTGGCCCATAGAAACTCTACAAACATTCACAAACCACAAGGTCCTCCGATAGATCTTTGTATGAGCTAATAGGGACTCAGATAACAAGAGACGGAAAGTCACTTCTTCATGAGGACCTGTAATAAAGAAGTGCTTAGCTAATAACAATATTCATATATTATCAAAAACATTATCAATAAGTAAAGACAAACTCATGAAATAGTTATCATGATACCTTTATCAAACTTCAAGATGAATGGTCAAAACACAAAGGTACATTAGAATCATTTAATAACGGTTATTCATTTGTATACAGGTAAAAATCACAAACATCACTGTTCAGAGCAAATACATCTACCTGGTGGAAATGTGAGAGGGAGAGAGAAAATACACAATGCAATTACAGTATGCAATTGGGAATCATACAAACTAAAGATTCTGTTGTAGATTTATTAGGACCAGGACACTAGAATGTACCCAGTAGGACGCTAGAGCATAGGGTGCAAAAGCTTAAGTCATTAGCCCTTCAGCTGAAAGGGTTTGGTCTGCTTCACTTCACCTGCCGGTAAAGTGCAGAGGAATTCAGGAGAGTTCAGTTCAAGGAAATCAGAGTTCCGACTGACAGACTGACAGCATGTCAGGCCCAGGATTTGCAAGGAAATAGCCGCACACGTCCTTTTTCCACGGGGTAATTATACTTCCAAACGTTCACAGTTCCTGCACACAAAGTAACTTTTGCGCTGTTTGCATGATTTCTATAGGTCAAAAATCCATGGTACGATCGTGGTGTGATTGTTATCTAAACCAAATAGTCCGGAACCCTCACGTAATACCTTTGTTTAGTGTTCACGGAAATAGAAAATACACATGTAACTTAACATGTCCGCTCCACACGCTCACCTCTGAGCTTGCAACAAGGTTGACACAATTTAAATTAACAGAGAGTATGTTCATTATTCAAACTGTAGGAAAGAAATTTCAGTGATAATACTCGTAGTTACAGTACAATCAGGTCAGCATTTTCTAGTCTATTCGAAGGAAATAATGAAGGACAAAATAAAATAAATTTTTGAGGCCTACAATGGAAAACCACTAAATCATTGTTTTCTAATGAATAAACACACTAATATTGAAAACATTTTAGAAAAATAAAGATGGATAAGAAATAATATAAGATCACCATTTAATTAAATGTATAAGCATAGTCTGATTATGATTCATTAATAAACGAGCAAGCACTTTCTCTTAGATTTACATGTCGAAGAAAATATAAGCAGAAATCATTTTACTTAAGCATTATCATAATCATATTTGCTAAAAACTACAAACTGCGGGCCATATTATCAAGAACGGGCGATAACATTATCGCCGCTTTAGTGACAGGAAACTGCCGCTAAAGCGGCGATAAGGGGCTTGATAATATGCCCTATAGAATTCCAATAAAAGCCCAGGTTCTGGTGTGAAGGACATCAAACCTGGGCATCTATTGGAATTCTATAGGGCATATTATCAAGCCCCTTATCGCCGCTTTAGCGGCAGTTTCCTGCCGTTAAAGCGGCGATATATTATTGCCCGTTCTTGATAATATGGCCCTGCATTATTACTTTTCCATATTATTGTCATAGCACATTAGTAGGCTTCTCTCTATGTCATGAATGACTTAACCTCAAACCAGTTTGTGACACTTCTGAATGCTTTTACGATGCAGTTTTTAACTTTCACATATTTCACAAGACACTCAGTTAGTCATATTTCTTAAGTAGGTATTAGTATCACACCCAATGAGCAGGAATTGATTGAGCAAAATATTCTTAATTAATCACGCTCCATCACAGTCATGTACAAAAACTGATCTTTTTAAAATCAGACATGCAATGAGGATTTTCTCTATTTTCCTTGGAGCTAATGAGTACACTACCGGAACAGCAAGATTTAAATAAACAAAAGAATCACTGAAAGAACTCTAACCATTAAAATACTACTGGAAGTATGTATATAGATAAGTATGGATTTACTACACTTAACTCCACAGATATGTAACCTGATGAGATATGTATCATTAAGGTAACTAGGTGTGGAGTTAGGAATAGCAACTCTATACTTAACTATTTATACTCTATTTTATAGTAATTTGGTAATCAATATTCTAACAAAAATATTTTTATAGCACAATATTTTTGTTTTTGACATCTGACATACAACCAAGATAATACCACAATCTCTAAAAATGAATGGCTGGCTTTTGCTAGGGAGTTAGAATTTAGAGCCTTATTTTTATAATAACATAGGAAGTTCTGAAAAACGGCAAAGTTCATATTTTGGCAAAAGCGTGCAGCTATAAAAATGGGGCAATTTATAGTTTCGCTTTGAGAGCAATTATGCCAGGGCTTTCTCTTCTGTGAGGACACCAAAGAGGGAATAGAAGACCAGCTATAGAAATGTTTGATTAATTGAAAAGTGAACAATAAAATACTAGTTTCAGCTTGCTGAAAAATAGAAAGCTGCAATCTCCTCATTTCTGATCTTCCTCTCTTCCAAAATTTGCCGAACCCCCACTGCTCCCTTCCAGTATTTGGATGCCCTTCATTATCCTCTTTCCCTTTTCTCCTGTTTACCCTCTATGCTTTTCTGTGAGCCTCTGTACGCCTTTCCCTGTGTTCGAGTGTGAACTTGATACCCCTCTTCTCAGTCTTACTACAAAAGTGAGAATGTTGTAAACTCCCAAAGCCAGATTTCATTTTGGGTGCGCTAAGTTAGCCAGTCTTCCTTTGGTCCTCATCATTATATTCACAGAACTTGTGAAAGTGTCAATTCATCTAAACAATGACTTTGCTAACACCTAAGGCAGTGGTTCCAAATCTTTTTTGACCTGCAGCTCCCTTGGCCCACTGGCCGTTTACCGGGGCTCCCCATTCATTATATTACTTTTTTTGGAGGGGGCAAGTGGAATGTAAACCTGGCCTCAGTGGTACCTCTATTTTAATTCCTAAAAATAATTGGGATGAAGGTATGGAGACTAGTGAGTGCAATGCAAGGATATGTCTACTCTCTCTTTTCACAGCATTTGTGCACCCTGGGGTCATGCAGTAATTGCATCTGTTTGCTGCTTGTGGGCACTCAGCCTGGAGCTGGACACATCCAGCCAAAAGCAGCCAGGGTCACCGGAGTGCCGCGGCGCACAGCCTGGCAACCACTGCACCAAGCCATCATTGACTTCAGAAGCAACATCTCTCAGAAGCCCATACACCAATCGAGGATGCCTCCCCCATCCACCAAGCCCTCACTTGTCTATTAGTCTCTGTGACAATTAACCCCAGTAGACGGGCACCGCAAGTCAATACATGTTTCAACTTGACCAACCGAGGCAGCACACCCCTGCACAACCGTCCCCCACAAATTGGTGAAGGCCACAATGCCCACCTTGTCCCCACACCACAGGAGACCAGATTCTCTTTCAAATGACAGAAGACTCCAAAGTATCTAACCCACTGACTCTGGAAGAATAGAAAGCTAAGTTGGCCACGCTGGGACTCAAACCCATGACTCACAGATCACCACGCACTTCATGGGTGAGCAGAGAACTCAACAAACCTTCCTGCCTCTGATACACCACCACTGCGCTAGAGCATGCTACAAAACACACTCATTTAAGACCAAATTAATGCATTCTGAGCAACCCACCACTGGAAGCTGAAAAAATGCAGCTGAGAAAGTGTGTGAACCATGATCAAAGACACAAACAAGCCGGCATAGGTTGCACAGTTATGCGGTTACAAAACATACAAGAAGGAAATGACAAACGAGTCAGCCTCAAACCGCATTGTCACACTTGCCACGCTTGACGTCTGCAATGGTTCCTGCAATTTCATCTCACATAGCATACAAATATATTCCACACTCACAAAGCACACCCCCAGAAAACCCCGAATCTTTTGCCCTGTAAACGCAGTCCCCATCACTGATCCCTAGTTGCCAAATGTACAATCCAAGCTCTCCAACCTAGACTACCCAGGCAGACTGGGACCAACAAAACAGCTCTTCTGATCAGCACCCTCTGCCCACTGGCTCTGACTGAAAATACACCTGGCACCCCAACCTGCACAGAATTTCAACCACATCCAAAATGCAATGAACACTCTGGCATCAAAAACATTCCATTTGAGTATGGGGAGCAAGCCCCGAGGCGCGTGTCCATACTACATCCAGTGTCTGCCACAAGATCTGCAGTCTGCCGAACTGATCCGCCGTAGCTTTACTGCTGAACAACAAGGTGCGCAGCATTGATAGTCCTGCAGAACACGCTGACTTGACCAGCCACGCAGACCACCGACTCGGATCAGCAACTGTGACCGTTGTGGCCCAGGCTGGTTTTGGCGGTGCACCGGGTGCGGTGGCGCGCAGTTTGGGAACCACTGGATAAGGTGACACCAGTCTGCTGCAAGCTACATGACATCTGTATTTCAAGGTCTGACAGTGGATGTGTAAATTAAACATGTAGTCTGAGTTGACGTATTTTTATCATACTGGTTCATACCGGTTATGTCTTAATCTTTGAAGGCAGCTAACATGTTATGTTAAATTGATCTCTGTCACATGCCTATTTTCCAGTGAGAACCATTTTCCACTGTCAAAAACTGTCCTCCATTGTATAATGTATTTGCCGGCTTGTATACGACTATTCAGCATGAGGATTAGACTGTAGTGTAGCTTTACCTTTTTGACACACATTTCCTAGATGACACATTCCCTGTCTGTCTGATTTTCCCTTGAGGAAGCAGAGGACCATGAGTGCAGCAAGATTGATGCTTTGTTATACAGATAATACAACAGCTTTACCCAGGCATTTTGCACCTAGGACAGCATTCAACAAAGTGTGCTATTTGCTAAGGATTGTTGCATGAGCCCTTGACGTGCTGTGTGAGTTTGTGTTGCACCCACAGGTTTTTATAATTGTTAGACAATAGATGCAATGCGTTGCGTCCCTTTGCATCGTTCTGCTCCATGTGAGCGCACCCTCAAACCTCACTAAATAAACCTCCAGGGTGTCTTTATGTATAACCAATGTACCTGTACCAATTTACTGAACGAGTGAACTGCGATTGTAACTTAGTTTGTTGAAAAAAAACGCTTAACAATGAATTGCCATCCAAAATGACAGCTAGTATAATTCCTAATAAACGAATCCATAAACATATATTGTATCTATAGGTGTGCTTATTTCTGTTGTGGGCTTCCTTTGTTAAATAACTATATTTCACTTTGCACATTCAGCTTAAGGTGCATGTTTTGATCCAAATAGGCCTGCACATTTTGCTGTGTTAGTGGGTTACCTGTTATGAAAATAAATGCAAATCCACCTTCACCTCCTACTTCTATTCTAATATGTAGAAATGTAATTTAAATTAATTTGCCATATATATGTGCACGTAGACTACTAATGATCTTTTCGGTGCTCTTACTGATTAGTGGCAAAAACATGTTTAGGGGCAAACATAAAAAACACAGGTGCTAGAATTAATTCTATTACATTTTCTGAATAATGATTATATGTCTTGTACAAATCTTGTTTTAAGGCCTATGATTGAACAGGGCATTTGTCAATTAAATAGATCTCAAGAAGGTGTTGTAATTTTGGGCAGCAGCATACTTTTTCCCTTTCATCGGGGAGATGAAGAGTCCAAAAGGCGTTATCTCAGTAACATTGTATTAAGGATTCACAAGGCAAAACACACACCAGAACTCTGCCAAAACGCTCGTGTAGCACAAACTTCACGTTGAGAAACCGATGCTGGTGTTGGCGGTGACACTACTCAACTAACAAAACATAACGCTACTCGTCATGATTACCAACACTTTAACCTACCATGTTCCTCATTTAGGTTAATAATGCTATTCAGCAAAGAAAAATATATCTTACCCTGCACTGACAGAGTAATAATATTCCTGCATAAAGCCTCAATAAATGTCAAGACCCAATGAGTGCCTGCATCATGTTTACTAGACCACCAACTAAGAAGAAAGCAATTTGCAAAAGAGCAGGTGAAGCATGAAACAATTACAAAGTAAAGCACTTAAATATGCTAATAAACAGCAAACTAAGGAAACAAACTCATTAGAGGTAACCGACAAATAACAAGAAACCAGTGTCACCCTTAACCCTTTAATGACAGCCTGAAAAAAGATAATTGGTAGATTTGCATGCACAGGACACCCAAGTCTCCAAAACGAACATTAAGGTCACATGCCACCTTTCTCAGCCCAATCAGAGGGTACGTTAATTGCTATGTGCTGCTGATTTGCTTGCAACAGGACAGAATACCAGCACCACAAAGACATGTACATCAGTTTGACGCACATAGTCATGGAGTGCATTCATGAGGATGTCACAGAGGAGAAAAGTAGAACAAAGGAGAACACCCATCATTTCACTGACTGGAAAGGTGTACAAAACTACTGCTTGATGAGGGTAATTTCCAAACATCTACTACACATAGCAAGACATACAAATCGCACCCAATGATGAACCACATAATTCACTGTAGTTGAGATGGAGCTGCTGTGCACTACAATACTATGCAACGCATTTCGTCCATCTGATGGGTGAGAAGCAGCAGGCACAATCGTGATATGGCATGCCATGCTACCTTCAAACTTACACACACTACATCACACATGCCAGTTCCTGATGACTTACTATTTCCCTCCTACTGGCGATAGCAGCTGTGCTGTGAAAACTTGGTTGATGATATTCTACGACAACCCGGCCGACAGGTAACAGAGGACACTCAACACCAGACCCGCCTACATGAACCACCTCCTCTCATTCCACGCACCCCAAAGATCCCTCTGCTCATCCCAGCTCTCCCTAGCGATGGTGCCGTGCATCAAGAAGACCAGAACAGGAGGTCGTTCCTTCTCCTTCCTCGCGGCCAAGGCATGGAACACCATCCCTCCCCACCTCCGACAAAAACCAACACTCTCCAAGTTCTTGAAGGACCTCAAGAACTGGCTCTTCGACGAGTCACCATGAACATCCATGAGCTGCGCACCCCCCTTCCACCCACAGCTCCTTGAGACCCTTTCGGGTCAGTAGTTGCGCTTAACAAACCCTGATTGATTGATTGAACTGTGCACACATCCACAAATGACGCGCTATCAAGAGAACTTCTGGAATTTTCATGCAGTGATCTAGGTGCCTGCAGCAAGGGGTCTGCAGGATTGAAGTCCACCCGCGGACATGATGGAACCTGTCACAGATCTGTCCCATGCTCCATAACAAGGTCATAAACAAACTTGCTATCATCTTTCCGAGCAAAGCATAGCGAAGAAGACAGAGAAGGAGAGATTATGAAAGTGGGAGAAAAGAAACCAAAAGAGAAGCAATGAGAAAGAGAGAGGAAGGAAGAAAGATGGCTGTAAGGAAGAATGGTAATATAAATGGAAGAAAGGAAATATGAAAGTGTGAAAGAAAAAGTGAAGGGAGAGAAAAGTCAAAGGAATTAAGAGAGGGTGAAAAGAAGGAAGGAAGTAAAGGCGAAAGGATGAATGGTTGGAAGGATGGAAGGAATGAAAAGTGAAAGGAAGGCAAGGTGAGAGCAAATATGAGAGGGTGCTGGAGTGAGAACTAGATTTAAATTAAAGTTTCTGCTTTACCATCATCTGGGCTAATTCCCGCTCTGACAGGCTGAAGGATCTTGGCTGTTGTTCCGAGAAGAGAAATCAATACATTAAGTAAATTATCATCACCATCATCAATACTATTTTTGAGTTAATAAAGAGAGTTAAGAGTGAGTTTTTAAGGGTTTTATTTAAACCAAAATCTTTTAGTAGTTTATCTTTATTAGGTCATCAAACACATTTATCAATAATCGATAATTAGAATCTTGTTAGATCAATCAGTATGTAGAGAATTAATAATATGCATTAGGTGAGTGCAATAAAGGAAATAATCCCTATTCCAAGAACGTGATGAAAGGAGTTAGTAAGAACTAATAAAGAGCTCTTAGTTCGAGAGAGTGAGAATAAGCATAAAGCATCAGCAACAATTCAGCTCAATTAATCAAAAATTTCAAAGCAGAAAATCCCATGAAGGCAAATTCAAGAAACTCAGTAGAGTCTCAGAGCAACGTAGCGTAAGATCTGGGTAAATGGAAATCCTAATAGCAAGAGAGGGTGTAACCTACTCTAGGAACACACACTTATATAAACAACACATTTTATGGAAGTCAGCAACTGTTGTATCTTCTGTCTTCTTCCATCCAATCAGCGTTCAATGTTTTCCTGGGAACAGGATCACTCCTCATCGTATCACCTAGAGAACAATAGTCCTTCAAATTCACTGAGTTAGTTTTGTATCAACTAATGTTGAGTATGGTTCAGCTTCTCTTCAGAGTCACTTTCCCACATATACTTGTACACTTATATCCTTTGGAATCTAATATCTACACAATAGGCTATGTAAAAGTTGAAACATCTCTTATAACAAAAGAAAACATTCACTGTAAAGGAAATACAAGTTACTTGAAAGGGTCAAGATCAAGTTTTAATGGTAGTTGATGGTCTTCCGTGTGAGTTGGAGGGGACGCCGGATGGGAGGCGCCAGCACTGGAGGAGAGGGAGAAATTGTTTGAGATGGACGAACGCCTATGGCGCTTTGACTATAACACATATTTGGCCAGGCCCCACGCTGACAGGGATGAGCCGGGTAGGATGCTGGCATGGCTTCTTCAGGTCTTGAGATGGGCGCATGACTCTTCAGGGCAGGACAACTTTACTCAGGACGAGATCATTGAAGTGTTCTTTTGTCATTATAGGAATTTGTACTTGGCAGCTACCGGATGGATTGATATGGATGCGGTGAGTTATATTGTGGACTCCTGACCAGTTTCGCTGGGTTCCGAGGTGGGGGACCAGTTGGGGGGTATTTCACAGAACAGGAAGTATAGGGTGCACCCAAGGAAATGGCGAGGGGAATGTGCCAGGACTAGATGGGCTGCCTATAAACTTCCACACTGCTTATGCTTCGGACCTTTCCCTAAACTTGTGGCCCTCTTTAATGATTCATGTCAGTGGGGTCTCCTTCCTTCCTCCCTGTGTGAAGCTGCTATTGTGTCGCTTCTGAAGAAAGATAAGGACCTACTCCTCCTTGACTTCTACCACCTGCTTTCCATACTTACCACCGACTAGAAGATCCTGAGTAAGGCGATGGGCGCCCTCTACGTGCTCTCTGGTTCATGTTGATCAGATGGGCTTTATCCTCACTTGTAGCATCATGCCTAATATTTGCCAGCTGCTCCAACCCTTAGACCAATAAGAGCATTTACCACTGAGGGCGCGGGTCCTTTTGGTGGACATCAGGAAGGCATTTGATTTGCTTTGTTCAGAGTTCCTATATGCTACCATGTTTGGCATGGGCCTTGACCTTGCCTTTGTCAGGTGGACGAAGCTCCTCTACACAAGCCCACACACTCTGACCTGCAGCGGTTCTCTGATATCGGAGGCATTCACAGTAGAAAGTGGCACCCGACAGGGCTGTCCCTTATTATTTGCTTTGGCCATGGAACCGTTTGCTTGAACTTTTGCTTAGGCCAACATAATTGCAGACTGCACCTCGCTGATGAATGTACCTATTTTTTTATTATATACGGATGATATGTTACTGTATCTGAGGGGTGAGGACTGTGACCTGAATGGGCTGTTGATGGCGATAAAAGATTTTGCCCGTCACTCGGGGTTAGAGGTCAACTGGAGTAAGTCCTGCATTTATCCTCTCCAGGGGGGCAGAGTTCGGGTCTATCTCCAGGGCCCAGCATTGCAGTGGGAGCATCACACTATCTGCTACCTGGAGGTTTCCATATATCGGTCACCGGAATTGTTGTTTGACTGCAAATATGGCCAAGCTCTTGCTGGTCTGAGATGGGCAGTGGCATTGTGGTTTGATTGGCAGAGTTGCTGTCTCCTCTATTTGTTCACGGCTCTCCCGCTTGAGCTGCCCCGGAAGTTCTTTTGAGAACTCAATAGCATTTTGTTATCATTATACTGGAGCACAGCACAATGCCACATGGCGTTCTGGAAGTTACACCTCCTGGTGTTGGAGGGTGGCTTGGCAGCCCCTGATCTGGAATTGTATTAGGTCCCGTCACAGGTACAATGTGTGGCTCACTGACGATCCTGCCTTTGTGATGGTGTTGGTACCCTGGAAGGTAGTTCCCCACCCAAAGAGTTATTGACCAGGATCTTATTGAGGCCTTCTCCTCCCTATAATGTATGGAATTCGAATGTGCCAATTAGAACAGCGCAATATGCTCTGGCCAGGGCTCTTAAAAGGGCACATACCGCAATGCTATATACGCGTGAACTTCCTCTCCTGGTTGCACAATGTTGTGATCGATGAGGGGGCTGGTCTGGTCTACATCGGTGGATGACAGCCAGGGTAACAGTACTGAGTGATCTTATTAGCACTTCAGGAGACTTCTGACTTCCCTGGGTGGCACTTTCTGTTACGCAGGGCACTGTTTCGCAGGATGTGCGAGTGGTGGAGCACTGGGGTGGCGGAGCCACCGGAGCACGACTGCTTACGCCTTCTTTTTCTCATTACAGGCCAGATGAAGGCAGTTACACCGCTACATAGAGCTCTTCTGCAGGGGACGTGGCTAGACCTTACGGAGCACCGTGCACACTGGGAGATGGACCTTGGATCACCTTTGACTGATCAGGCTTGGAGGAGGGTTCTGGAATGCACTTCGAGGGTGTCCCAGAATGCTCGATTCAAACGTATCCAATTTTACTATTTGCATCAGGCTTACTTCACCCCCAGGTGCATGCACACTATGTTCCCAGCAGCAACGTTTGAGTACCTTCGCTGCTCTGCAGAGGATGCCAGCTTTTTTCAAATGGTATGGTCTTCCTCATTCTTGTCACCGTATTGGACTGTTGTCCTTTCGGTGGTCTACCGAGCCACCGATCAAGAATTTGTGCTTAGCCCGCAGCTGTGCTTACTGTGGCCCGGAATGCTACCGATAGATTTCTGGATCTGGCCCTGATTCTTGCTCGCGGGTAGGTATCTATGAGCCTTAAATCTGCTCGTCTCCCGGATATCTATAGATGGGGGTTGGAACTGGCAAGATGGGTGAATGTGAGAGAGAGATAATTCGCAGGGAAGAGGCCAGAGGAGTGAACAAGGTGCCTTTTCTAACAGAAATAGACGCCATATTGATGGCTTGTCTCCGAGTGGACTGTGAGGGTTGAATTATGGTGGATTACCCCCTTTTGGAAGTCACCTTGCCCACTGTTGACCCATAGATCACAGTGTCGTCCCTTGTAGACCACCCTTGAGGATGCCTAGTTTTCGTGATAGTTTTTGCATTATGTGTGCCTGTGTGTTGGAGTGTATCAGAGGATGGATGGGCGCCTTGAAGATCGGGTTGGGGGGTGGTGCACTGGCTTTGTCGTGCAACGGGGGCCCGCTACTGGTTTATACCCCTCTGTCTTTGCTAAGATGGTTCTAGTATTTCTGACCTTTCCACTTGTTGATAATACTGCCTATATGCTCTCTGCCTGACGCTTGTTTTGTATTGTTTTTATTTTTTATTTCGTTTCTCATGTTGCGTTGCAATATTAATAAAAATATATTTTTTTTAAAGTTCAAATTTTAATGCTAATTCTACATGCTTAATTACATTGTTTTTCCATTAAAAAGACAGACTAAATTCTAATCATTTGTGACAATAAGTTTTGTTCTGCAATCTGCAGAAATATATGAAACTTTATAAAAACGTTTACTTCATGATGAAAAACATTTCTATGCAGAGGTCAAGAGTTAAACATTTTGTTATATCTACATTCTTGTATGATATCATCTTTCTGTTCAGAAAATAACATTTCCTGTGTGCAATACCGTGTCCCGAACAGCCGGTACTTCCAAGATGGCGCCCGTGGAACACTGCACAGACCCGACAGGTGATGTACCAGCAGGAAGGAGGGACCAGTCCGAGGCGTCAGGGCGGGCACATGAGGAGCGGCGAAAGGAGCAGGAGCGGCGAGAGGAGCAGGAGAGGCGAGAGAAGCAGGAGCTGCAAGAGGAGCAGGGGAGGCGAGAGGAGCAGGAGCCGCGAGAGGAGCAGGAGAGGTGAGAGAAGCAGGAGCCGCGAGAGAAGCAGGAGAGGCAAGAGGAGCAGGAGCGGCGAGAGTAGCAGGAGAGGCAAGAGGAGCAGGAGAGGCGAGAGGAGAGGAGCAGGAGCGGCGCGAGGAGCAGGAGCGGCTGGCGACCGAAGAAGGCGACCGGGAGGAGAAAAGATGAGAGCGACGCGAGTCACTGCCTAGAGGCAACGCTGATGTATCCTGCTGGCCCTTGGAGAGAGAGGACACAGTGATATCCCTTACTGCATTCCAGGAGGGCCGCAGTTCCAGGTTAGCGCCATTGCTCACGGTTGTTAAGAGGTGGTGGGGAGTGGGAAGAAGTAGTGCACACCCCATCCCTAAGGCAGCACTCCCTTTTCACTTCCTTCACACCCCCCTTTTCCACTCACACCTGGTGGCAGCACGGGAGCCAGGTAGTTGGAGTAACAAACTCAGCCCCCCCTAGGCCCGAGTTAATTGGTCTATTTTTTCTTTTATTTCTTGTGAGTACTCCATTGCTCCGGGGGCAGCAAACAGACCACCCATGAGAACTGGGGACACAGCATGGACCAATGCCCCGTAGTCCTAGAACCAAGATTGGAGAGAACCGGATGGACTGACTATACTTTCGTTTTTCCCTACTACTTTTCCTTTTCTCTTGGTTTATGTTGTCAGAAAACTGTATACAAACAACTGTTTTCCCCTGTACCTGATTCATACCATTAAAGACTCGACAACTCTAGTAAAAGACTTGGCCTTATATGTGAGTATAACAGCCCCTAGACCACCTCAACCGCTCCTACATACAACAATGTGTTTAAGTATTTCTAAGCAAATTAGGCTTTTAGCAGTGCTACATTAGCGATTTGAGGCCTAGTACATGTAAATATGATATCTGTGTGCATTTTGTCACATTTGTATTTATTTATTTATTTAAGATTACACGTTAATACTGCAGATTCATTATAAACTATATTATTTCACGTTTTCATTAAAATGCTTTCCCAAGGGCGAATAGAAGGTAGAAAGCATACACAAAAGGAATGATGAATGGCGAAAGGATGATGGTTTTGAAACGATCATTGGGTTGATGGAAGGGTGAAAAGATGGATGGATTGGTGGAATGATGACAGAAGTCTGAAAGGACAGCTGGTCGAAGAGTGGATGGAAGACTGAAGTGCTGAAAGGATAGATAGAATATAGCCTTATAGACTGCTGTAGAGGGCTAAACAGGTTGTTAAAGGCCCTGAACCCAAGCTATAGCCTGAGCTGCAGAGGAGGGACTATAATGAGGGTGAGGGTCTATAATGAGAATGAGGGCCTTTAACAACAGGTATAGCCTGAGGCAGAAGGGCTATAAGGCTATTAGAACATTCCACCCATAAGGGTAGAATATTCTAAATTAATAAGTGAGAAACAGAAAGACAAGCATTGGAATGTTGGAGCAGAAGGCTTACACCAGCCATTATAAACCCGGAGCCACTCCATTGTCTTCAGTGGAGCTCTCAACATTCCAGTGTTCTAATATAGCCTTATAACCCACTGCTGAAGGCTATACCGGTTGTTACAGGCCCTGAACCCGAGTGTTAGGCACGAGTCACAGGCAAGGGCGTATAACGAGGGAGAGGGCCTTTACGAACCGGTATAGCCCGAGGCATAAGGGCTATAAGGCTTTTAGAAAATTTCACCCACTAAGGGTAGAATGTTCTAAATTCAAAAGGGAGAAACATGAAGACAAACATTGGAATGTTGGAGCTCCAGGCTTATACCAGCCATTATAAGCCCAAGCTACTCCATTGTCTTCAAAGGAGCTCCCAACAAACAATGTTCTAATAATGAAAAGATGCATTAAATGGTGAACCGGTGGATGATTCAATGGAAGGATAGAAGGCTAAATTAGGGACAGATAGAAGGTGAGATGGCAACATGAAGAGAACTCTACTATGGTGGGTTGGGCTCACTCATTTATTGTCCTTAAAGGTATGAATCAAAGTGGGAATTATTTTGATTTTATGCATATTTCCTAGTTGAAGACCTTTGTCAACTGTCATCAGGCACAGAGACACAGAGCTACTCAGGCGAGACGTGCCTGAGGAACCAAATAAACACACCTACGATATCATCATCTCAGAGGTAGCGAGAAACAGAAGAGAAGCACTTGCTCATGGGATGTGTACTAATGCACAAATCAGTATGGGGTATCAATTCATCTCTCATTGATTTACTCTGCATGCCTCTCATTGTGAGAGACAACCTCATAGAGATATAGTAATGATTTTGGCAGGGGTACAGAATGGAAGAGAAAACTTATCTACAGTGCCAGTTTATGCTACCCTGCTTTTTATGGATCCACTGCTGTGGCCGTGGAGGTGATTGCCACATTACATTCCTTGTACATCCTGCACATACTCTAGTGTGTTGGAAAATTATGCTGACTTTGCCTGGGTGGAAGTCCTATCCAACCCAAAGAGTTTAATTATTTGGACAGAGGACCTTGAAGCCCTCTTCACACCTAACCAGAGATAGAATGAGGGCTGCCTCATAAATCCATATTCACAAGCACATACCACAACGCCACATACGGGTGAACTTCCTCTCCTGGTTGTCCTGGTTGCTCGATGCTGGGATCGATGAGGGGGCTGGTCTGGTCTACATCGGTGGATGACAGCCGGGGTTACGGGAGTGAGTGTTCTTTTCATGAGAAGCAAATTGTTTCTCTTTTTGGCACTTCTGGAGGCTTCTGACCCCCCTGCATGGCACTTTCTGTTACGCAGCGCACTGCTTCGCAGGATGTGCGAGTGGTGAAGCACTGAGGCAGCGGTGCCACTGGAGCACAACTGCCTCTGCCTTCTTTTTCTCATTACAAGCCAGATGAAGGCAGTTACGCTGCTATATAGGGCTCTCCTGCAGGGCCTCTGGCTAGACGTTACAGAGCACCGCGCATGCTGGGTGATGGATCTTGGTTCGCCTTTGACTGATCAGGCTTGGAGGAGGGTTCTGGAATGCACTTTGAGGCTGTCCCAGAATGCTCGCTTCAAACGTATCCAATTTTACTATTTGCATCTGGCTTACTTCACCCCCAGGTGCATGCCCACTATGATCCCAGCAGCGACTTCGGAGTACTGTTGCTGCTCTCCGGAGGATGCCAGCTTTGTTCATATTGTATGGTCTTCCTCATTCATTTCAGTGTATTGGACTCTTTTCCATTAGGTGGTCTATCGAGCCACCGATCCAGAATTTGTGCTTAGCCCACAGCTGTGCTTACTGGGCCTGCATTAACGCTCTGCAGCCCAGAAGGCTATGGATAGATTTCTGGATCTGGCCCTGATTCTTGCTCGCAGGCAGATAACTATGAGCTGGAAATCTGCTCATGGCCCGGATATCTATAGATGGGGGTTGGAACTGGCAAGATGGGCGGAATGTGAGAGAGAGGTGATTCGCAGGGAGGAGGCCAGAGGAGTGCAGAAGGTGCCGATTCTACCAGCAAGGGACACCATATTGATGTCTTGTCCCCGAGTGGACCATGAGGGTCAACTTATGGTGGATGACCCACTTTTGGTAGTCACCTTGCCCACTGCTGACCCATAGATCGCAGTGTCGTATCTGGTAGACCACCCTTGAGGATGCCTAGTTTGCGGATAGTTTTGGCACTATGTGTGCCTGTGTGTTGGAGTATATCTGAGAATGGATGGGCGCCTGAAAGATCGGGCTGGAGGGTGGTGCACTGGCTTTGTGGGGCAGTGGGGGCCCCACTACTGCCTTATACCCCTCTGTCTTTGCTATGATGGTTCTGGTATTGCTGACCTTTCCACTTGTTAATAATACTGCCTATATGCGCTCTGCCTGATGCTTGTTTTGTATTGTTTTTATTTTTTATTTTGTTTGTCATGTTGCGTTGCAATATTAATTCTTTTTTTTTTTAAAGATCGAGTTTTAATGCTGATTCTACATGCTTGATTGCATCGTTTTTCCATTAAAAAGACAGACTAAATTCTAATCATTTGTGACTATAAGCTTTGTTCTGCGTTCTGCAGAAATATATGAGACTTTATAAAAACGTTTACTTCATTATGAAAAAACATTTCTATGCAGAGGCCAAGAGTTAAACATTTTGTTATATCTACATTCTTGTATGATAACATTTTCCTGTCCAGAAAATAACATTTCATATGTTTAAGCATTTCTAAGCAAATTAGGCTTTTAGCGGTGCTACATTAGCCATTTGAGGCCCAGTACATATAAATATGATAGCTGTGAGCATTTTGTCACATTTCTATTTATTTATTTAACATTACACGTTAATACTGCAGACTCATTATAAACTGTATTATTTTGCGTTTTCATTAATACAGTTTTCCAAGGGCGAAATGAAGGAAGAAAGCATACACAAAAGGAATGATGAATGGCGAAATGATGATGGAGGTTTTGAAAGGATCATTGGGTTGATGGAAGGGGGAAAAGATGGATGGATTTGTGGAATGATGGACAGAAGTTTGAAAGGGCAGCTGGTTGAAGAGTGGATTGAAAACTGAAGTGCTGAGAGGATAGATAGAATATAGCTTTATAGACCACTGCCGAGGGCTATACTGCTTGTTAAAGACCCTGAACCCAAGCTAAAGCCTGGGCTGCATAGGAGGGCCTATATTGAGGATGAGTACCTTTAACAACAGGTATAGCCTGAGGCAGAAGGGCTATAAGGCTATTTGAACATTCCACCCATAAGGGTAGAATATTCTAAATTAAAAAGGAAGAAACAGAAAAACAAACATTGGAATGTTGGAGCAGAAGGCTTACACCAGCCATTATAAACCTGGAGCCACTCCATTGTCTTCAGTGGAGCTCTCAATATTCCAATTTTCTAATATACCTTTATTGCCCACTGCTAAGGGCTATGCCATTTGTGAAAGGCCCAGAACCCGAGTAATAGGCCCGAGCCACAGGCAAAGGGCGTATAACAAGGTAGAAGGCCTTTAACAACTGGTATAGCCCGAGGAATAAGAGCTATAATGCTTTTTGAAGATTCGACCCACTAAGGGTAGAATGTTCTAAATTAAAAAGGGAGAAACATGAAGACAAACTTTGGAATGCTGGAGCTCCTGGCTTTTACCAGCCATTATAAGCCAGAGCTACTCCATTGTCTTCAATGGAGCCTTCAACATTACAATGTTCTAATATAGCCTTAGAGCCCGACCTAGCAGGCTCTACTGGCCATTAAAGGCCGGTAGAGCCCCCTAGGGGGGCTCTAAGGCTATTAGAACATTCCGCCCCAATAGGGCAGAATGCTCTAATTTTTTACAAACAAAGGCCTCTCGAAGCCCGAGGGTGTTTAAATCCCCTTGGGCTCCAAGAGGCATTTGTTCACAACAGCAGCTGTGAACAAAAACAACATTGGAATGTTGCTCTGCGGGCTTCTACCAGCCCGTAGAAGCCCGGAGCACTCCATTGTATTCAATGGAGTGCTCCACATTCCCATGTTCTAATAATGAAAAGATGCATTAAATGGTGAACGGATGGATGATTGAATGGAAGGATAGAAGGCTAAATTAGGGGCAGGTAGAAGGTGAGAAACACGAAGTGAACTTTACTATGGTGGGTTGGACTCACTCCTTTAATGCCATTATAGGTATGAATCAAAGCGGGAATTAGTTTGATTTTATGTATGTTCCCTAGCTGAAGGACCTTCATCAACTGCCATCAGACAGAGAGACATGGAGCTACTCAGGCGAGAGGTGCCTGAGGAACCAAATAAACACACCTACGATATCCTCATCTCAGAGGTAGTGACAAACAGAAGCGAAGCACTTGCCCATTGGATGTGTACTAACACACAAATAGGTATGGGGTATCAATTCTTCTCTTATTGATTTACTCTGCATGTCTCTAATATTGAGAGACAACCTGAGAGAGATATAGCGATGATTTGAGAAGGGGTACAGATTGGAAGAGGACACTTATCTACGGTGTCAGTTTATGCTACCCTGCTTTTTCTGGATCCACTGCTGTGGCTGCGGAGGCGATTGCCACATTATATTTTTTGCACGTCCTGCACATACTCTAGTTTGTTGGAAAATTATTCTAACTTTGCCTGGGTGGAAGCCCTATCCAACCCAAAGAGTTTAGTGATATGGACAGAGCACCTTGAAGCCCTCTCCACACCTAACCAGAGATAGGAGGGCTGCCTCAATAATCCATTTTCACAAGCACAGGTAAGCTGAGTTGTATCTTTGATTGTTTTATTTTTTGTTTGCTTTGGTGAAAGTCCAACATCCAGCCAGCCTGAGTATAAGTCAGACCCGGGTGTCTAATAGAAGCTTTGTACTTTTGGATTTGCACACATTGCTGCAGGCCAGATGGTGTTCTGCCACCCTTCTTCCTCAAGGTTGGTCCTCTTGAGTGAGGAGCCCCTGATCCAGAGCCCTAGGTCATGAGATACTCCCTTTTTAAGGGAAAGACACCACCTGATCTTAAACTGGAAGTGATACTACTCTGCCCAGCTACAATAATTGACTTTCCCGAACATCAAAACACTGCCCAGTCGAAGGTTATTGATTGACTGTAATTATGATTGTCCCTTGCTTCCTATTTACAAGTTTACAAGCCCGATAGAAAGGAGCTCAGGTTTGGTGGGTAGACTGCAGTGTTCCATTTTATTGCATCATGCTATTGACTGATAGCGATGATGAAAAGTGTATGTTTGTGAACATTACTTGAACCATTCCACAATCCAAGTAACTTCATTGTTATTGTGTTGCATAGTATCTTTTTTGAGGATTGATTCCTAGTTTGTGACCATATATAATGAATAAGAACAGAGTTCTGTGTTTTAGTCAGGAAACCTGATTTTATTACTATATTGAGTTGCATTACAATTTTATTGTCTATTGTGTGTTTTTTTTACTTTCTGTCTATTATGAATATATTCATAGTTGAAGATATTATTACAGTGCTGTGGTCTCAAACATCTAGGAAGACATTCACACCTTTGTTGCTCCTGTAATAACTGTGTTACACACTAGGCCACCTCCTTTGTGCTATTCCTTGCCTGCTCGTGCATGTCTACCCAGAGAGTCAAAGAGGCTAACTTTCTATCAGAGTGACTACCGAAGATCCTGGTTACTTGCCAAACTAATGTGGTTTCAGAATGGGCGTTGCTAAGTAATGGGATGATTTAATGATGATAATCTTCTTTGCTTAAAGCATGCTTGTAATTTGTTCCTGAATATGGACCTGAATAACGTCGGAGTCAGAATATCTACCGAAACCTGACCTTAGCAAAATTAGGATGTTTTTGAACAGTGTAATATGAGTACTTTAATATAATGCCTGGAAGGCAGTAAGACCAGGAGAGAAGACTAGCACCACACCAACCTAATCTGGCATGAAAAACAGAAATTGTCCCATTTGGAGGAGTAGAAAAAAAAATGTTGGAAAGTAACATAATCACAAAAATATATTGATATCAACTGAGTCCCATGGGGCATCCATATTTTTATTGTCTCAAACTACAACAGACCACATCCAGGATTGTTGGAGAAGTAGACATAATTTCTGGCAAAATGTGTAAGGGTATGCTGGATGGAAATCCTATATATGTGCAATTGGATTTGGATACTATAAATTAGAGTTGACAGAATTTACTCAAGAATTAGAATTCAATGAAGATCAGGACACTTTAAACGTGCTTCATGAAGCTATGGGCAAAAGAGTGAGTAAATATGAGGAAGAATTTAACAAAAAAAGAAACCCAAAATTATGTTAGAAAAATAGGACTCTAATGAAGGCTGGATTCTTACTTTCTCCAAAAGGCTTGCAGAATTAAGCAATGACCAATCGATGCCAAGATGAACCCCTATCAACAGCAGCAGCTCTAATTTGAGATCTGGTATTGGTGAACCGCCAAGGACCTTCTTCCAAACTAAAAAGCAAGCATGGTACTTATTTAGGTGAATTTTGTGTCCTGCAAAAATTGGAAACACTGAGATGGGGATGTCTAAAAGGAATAGGTGAAAGAGAAGAAAACGATCTACATGATAGGCAGCCTGGACTGAAGAAAAAATGGACAGAGCACCTTATGATCGCAAAACGCACCAAACAAAGAGGGACTAAATCATATCAGACTGGTGTGGCTGTTATGAATCTTTCTTATCATATAATAACCATAGCTGAGAGGTTTACATTAAATTAGGTTCTGTTCAGACATGGCATTTCATCATGCTGCACCATGGCTAAGTCTGTTTCTATTTAGGAAGAAACTAAATCTGATGAAAGCACATAAACTGGTAACCAGAAAGCTTGAAAGTAGTAGACCCGGAAGGGCTACAAACCAATTATCTCTAGGGGTTGTGGATTGTATTATATCTCTATTTGAACTGAGTGAATGGATGCGAATAGAATAAAAGTGACGCTAGATGAAAGCATGATGCTATTAGGTTTGGGTTTTGAGAAGGATGCACCAGGTTAGAGTAGATTCATACCCAAATTCAGATTAAATCCTGTCCCACTACATGTTAGCATTTATAAATATCATAGTTACTCAAGATTTAATAAAATCGAGTAACCAAAAAACATAATTAGTCTAACGGTGGAAGGGCAAGATTCAATTGAGGAATTTAGTACAACGTAAGGGAGAAGCATGCAAACAGCTGTATAACTCAGGGTGCTATGACATTAATGTGATCAAATTCAGATCCACTATTAAACAATATCACAATTTTCATCGAGACTGGAAAGAGAAAGGAATTTAGGATTTTGATGCATATTATCTTGTAAAAAATGATAACGCAATGTGCAGTGTTTTTATCTTTTGCCACATGTTCATAAAGATCATGTCAACAGCCATGTAGACATATTGGGGCAGATTTACAAGAAAGTGACTCAGTGTGTTCCGCAAGCCATTTGGCTGCGCCGCACTGAGTCACTTACAAAGCACAGGGATGCGACATATGTACAACAATATTTCGCATCTCTCTGCTTCCACAGACTGTTGCCATGCCCCGGCGCAGGCACCCTTGCACTATGGTGCAAGGATGCCTGCATCGTGATTTCCTCTTTCTATGTGTGCTGCAGAATGCAGCACGCATAGAAAGAGGAAAAGAAAACGAGGAGAAATGAATACATTTCTCCTTGTTGCGCCTCCCCTGGGGAGGCATAACATTCACACGCATTTCCAGATATACGATTCCTCGTAAATCTGGAAATGTGTCTGGTTCCATGGGTGTTGCGTGGGAACACCCATAGCAACACCCATGGAACACCCCTTTGACGCAAAGTGCTGTGTGCAAAGGGGCCATATTTACAAGGACAGGAAAAGTCACGCAGGGTGGCTTTTCCTGTCCTTGTAAATATGGAGCAGTTAAATGCGCCACCGGTACGACACAAAAAGTGATGCACCGGTGGCGCAAGGGGTTTGTAAATCTGCCCCATTGTCTCCTTGAATGAGAGCCTATTAGAGAATACAGCTGTTTGTTTGAATAACTTAATTTTTCCCTTAGTGGCAGTCTTGCCTTCTTACTGCCGGTACAGCACATCCTAATCACATTTTGTGATTAGGATTAGCAACATCATTTGAGAGCCCTCATCTTTAATGGTTACCCTTGATGTGAATTCCCTATGCACTACCATAAAACTTGAAAGGGAGTTAGAAGTGTGCCCATTAACTAAGAAAGAAGATCTGTAAACGTATATGAACACTTACTATGATTTTGCATGGATGAAATACTGTCTGGGTGTGACTATCCTTATGTCTGAAGAATTCACCTTTAGGTATTGCTAAATTGCTATAGACCCCGCACATTTATTTATGGACTTGTGGGAGGAGCAGCTGGAATGGACACAAGATAATGAATTATTTATACACATGTCTATCTCTTTGTTGGATATATGAATGTTCTTTTTTTCATATGGAGTGCCAGTGAACTGACAGATGAAGTATTGGCATTTAGACATAGACAGCAATTTAGGGTTAATGATTTGAATGTGCTGGAGTGAAGTTCTCAATATGTCAATCAGTGCTATATTTAGGCATAAGGATGGCATTCACCTACATTTCCCCAGAGAATGTCTTAGTTCTTCCCTCACATGACCAGCATTTAAATACGCCAAGCCTGCAGTCAGGCAGTTAGTTAACAGAATATACATCTTAATTTCTGCCTCCCAAAAGGGGATGATAAAGACTGTATGCCATAGCGTTGATTTCCATTTGAAAGACTGTATGCCATAGCGTTGATTTCCATTTGAAAGACTGTATGCCATAGCGTTGATTTCCATTTGAACAAGCTAAAGTGATCCCTTTTGCTTCTGGAGTGCTTTGACCCTAACCGGCTACAAGTCAACGCAAATAATCACCAGTGAGGTCCTTTATATGCTGTATGTGGAACTACAGCCGTTGAACATTATTACCTATAGAGAAGCCTTCACAGTGTAGCTTTATTAAGCCTTATGGCCATGTCAGCTCAATTGAACAATGAAATGTGGGTGGAGCCATGCCAGCTCCATGTGATATGTGTGGGGATGGAATTGAAGTGGACTCCTTAGCCGTGTGACAGGGCTAGCTCAAGTTGAGAAGGGGATGGAAAGGAGCCTACTGCTGTGGATTCCTTTAGTCTTCACTGCTTGGGGAGAGCAAGGAAGCAATAGAAAGGAGAGTAATGGACCAACATGAAACTTTGGTGTTGTGGTGTTGTGGTGATCTTGGAATGATGTTTGGCATGATTTAGAGTTTTACCTTATAAGACACAATTAATCAAAAGTCCTGGTTCACGTTCAGGACAGTGAATGAGGAACTAATGCACGGAGAATGCCTACACCATACTGAATGTCCCTTCTGCAAAATTAGCACTGATTAACAGTTTTGACTGCGATGAACAACTGTAGTTCCTATGTCACTATTCAATACCTCAAATATGTAAACACGCCCAGTACTCCTGTGGGCTGATAGAAAATATGAAACAAGCAATGGCTAAAGGGGGCTTACCCACAAGCCACCTAACAAAAAATGAATGCCCATTGAAATAAAAATGGCATGCATTTGTCTAATAAAAACACTGGGATTTTAACAGTGTATTTCCTTATACTTTGTTAAATTCAGTGTGATTGTGACCATGGAAAGGTTGTTTCTTATATTAAGATACATTAGCATACATTATTTTTCACATGCCCAAAAAGTCACACCACAAGGATTGAAAGCACTTGAGTGCCACTGTAGCATTGCAGAGATTTATGTGACTACGATGTACAGTACGATCATTATCAGAGGCCTGTGGTGAACTGGTGAGTTCATCAGATCCTTAGTTTAATAGTGGAAATGAATCATTTAGGGGCCGATTATGATGTTGGTTGGAGTTGCCTTCGACCGACATCATTGCAGAATTGGGATCGACCGACCTTTAGTCGGAGGTCCGGACCGCAGAATTACGATGCGACCGCACATAGTGCGGTCGCATACTCCCATTTCCCTATGGGAACTTGTGCTGTGGCTGTAAACCCACCATACCACATGCTCCCATAGGGAAATGGGAGATTGTGCTCATCCCTGCACCGTGTGGCAGGCACCTCTGCCCCCAACCAGAAGCTGCATGGAGAAGGGGGCCCTGCTACGGGCCTCCAAACTTGCTTTCCGACAGGCTTTCCATGTCAGAAAGCCCCGATTGGAAAGCCGGTTGGATACCGAGCCTCGTAATCCAGTGGCAGAAACGCTGCCCATTGGGATTACAGGTCGGTCTCTGACCGACATCAAAATAGGCCCCTATGTGTCTACGCTGAAGAACTACGAGATCAACAGAGATCAACTGAGATCTGTTGAGAGGCAGGGATTGCCATCTTAGAGTCAGATCATCCCAGCTATAAAATGATAGGATCCAATATGGCAGTCATCTTAGCATTAGACAACGTTCCCAATGCCATCCCAAAAAATAGAAGTGAAGTAAAAAAATAATGACAGCCAAAATGTCACTCCCCAAGGCTCAAATGCATTACAGTGCCATGCCGCCATTCAACAGATTCACATGTCTCTGACATGCAGAATATGGTGTACTATTGATATGATCGTGTGGATCTAATCAATTTGTATGATCGTCCTGAGTAATAGTTGAGCGCGCTCTGTAGGAGGCAGAGTATTATGCTCAATAGCATGATGGTGAAATAGAAATACCTCTCTGGGCTGATCAAGATTTGAATGATGCTGTTTCAAGGCACTGACTGAAGGGGGTTGACCCAAACAAGCAAATGTTTGAAGGGGCAGACCAAACGTTAACTCTCTGTTTATGTCTTCGCACCAAAGGTTCTGGCTATGGCATACCTGAAAGGGAAAAACATTCTTAGAGTAAAGACTGAAGGATGAATAGTCCCTAAAAACAACCAAGATTGAGTGAGTTCAAAAACCAAATAGATACACAATGGAGAATTGACAATGTGAAGCAACCCCCTGCAAATTCGGTAGAAATGTGGCCATAAAACAAGGAAGGCAGCCTCTAAAGCAGTTTTAGACAGTTTTACACAAAACTTGAAAATAAAACAAAAAAAACAGAGGACACCATAACCAAAGCAGCATATCGACTTGAAATAGTCTGCGTAAATTTTGTACATAGCAATATTTCAAAAGAAACCATAATCTTAGAACATCTATCCCAGAAGACAAAAATCAGATGAAGACTATTATCAAACGCTGGCAGGATATATGATAATGCACTGCAAGGACACCATCAAACATCCTTGTGTTCATTCAATAGTCTTTATCTGGTCATAACAATGACCATAAAAACACTCATTACAAAAATTCATTATGGGGCGTGGCTTAGCAAGCCAACATGGCGGATGTGTGCTGAGTGAGCTCCGTCCAGCCTTGATTTAATCCTGCATCATCCTGCTTCTCTGGTCAGTTTCTGTGCCCCAAAGCTACCCTGCAGACTCCGTGAACTGGCGTCATTCACCTGGGCTGAATTCAGTTCCGTGGCGTGGCCTGTGGCAGCGGTGTGGCATTGCTGAAAGAACGGGGCCTGCTGGCGGCGCAGCCTCGCGGCCCTGTGTGAGGCCGGGACGTCGTGTGGGGCATTGCCTGGGTCCTCCGGCGGAGGGCGGCGCTGCTGCAGCTGAGCTGGTGCGCTGCGTGAACGGGGCAGATCGATTCCTGGTGAGTGGCCCTGGACGGATGTCTCCCGCGGGGGGTTGGCTGCCCCTCAACGTCTGCGACAAACAGCAGGGTGAGCTGTGCTGATCGGCGGCTGTGTCGGGCTGCGGCGGTGAGGTGTGGGGTGTGCGCACGCCGGGGTCGGCAGGCTGCCGGTCCTGGGCTGAGTCCCTGGCTGCGCTGGTGTCGGCGGCCCGGTTGGGTCCCGACGGGCGGGTGCATTTCTCCTCCCGCCCAGCACTATCTTCACTTTGGCGGCTGGTCAGGACGTGCGCACACCTCCGGGCCCTCGGAGAGCGGGGCCTGCTATCTGCCAGCGCCCCTCCGGCTAAATCGGGCGCTTCTGCTTTCCTCCTCCCCCCCTGCACGAACGGGAACGGGGGTTCGGCGGCTTTATCGGGCCGCGGGGAGTCAACTGGAGGAACCGTGGGGTGGGCACTTGTGGCCTGCAGGTGAGGGACGTGTTCGCTGGCACATCCCGCTGCCAGGCATAGGACCGATGTTGCGCTTTCTCCCTCCCTCCCGCTCCACGAGGCGCTCGCAGTTTCTGTGCCCCAAAGCTACCCTGCAGACTCCGTGAACTGGCGTCATTCACCTGGGCTGAATTCAGTTCCGTGGCGTGGCCTGTGGCAGCGGTGTGGCGTTGCTGAAAGAACGGGGCCTGCTGGCGGCGCAGCCTCGCGGCCCTGTGTGAGGCCGGGACGTCGTGTGGGGCATTGCCTGGGTCCTCCGGCGGAGGGCGGCGCTGCTGCAGCTGAGCTGGTGCGCTGCGTGAACGGGGCAGATCGATTCCTGGTGAGTGGCCCTGGACGGATGTCTCCCGCGGGGGGTTGGCTGCCCCTCAACGTCTGCGACAAACAGCAGGGTGAGCTGTGCTGATCGGCGGCTGTGTCGGGCCGCGGCGGTGAGGTGCGGGGTGTGCGCACGCCGGGGTCGGCAGGCTGCCGGTCCTGGGCTGAGTCCCTGGCTGCGCTGGTGTCGGCGGCCCGGTTGGGTCCCGACGGGCGGGTGCATTTCTCCTCCCGCCCAGCACTATCTTCACTTTGGCGGCTGGTCAGGATGCGTGCACACCTCCGGGCCCTCGGAGAGCGGGGCCTGCTATCTGCCAGCGCCCCTCCGGCTAAATCGGGCGCTTCTGCTTTCCTCCTCCCCCCCTGCACGAACGGGAACGGGGGTTCGGCGGCTTTATCGGGCCGCGGGGAGTCAACTGGAGGAACCGTGGGGTGGGCACTTGTGGCCTGCAGGTGAGGGACGTGTTCGCTGGCACATCCCGCTGCCAGGCGTAGGACCGATGTTGCGCTTTCTCCCTCCCTCCCGCTCCACGAGGCGCTCGCATCGGCGGTCAGTCGGGCCTCGCGGGCGTCTCCCTCTGGGGGCTGGCTGCCCATCTACATCTTCAGCGCCCACAGAGTGAGCTGCATTGATCAGCAGCGGTGTTGGGCCGTGGGGGAGAGGCACGGCGGGGAGTACGAGCAGCGGGGTCGGTGGCCCCAGTGAGTGCCGGCGTGTGTGTGCCTCCCCCCTGCCCAGCAGTACTCTTGCATCAGCGGCTAATCGGGCTGCACGGGCACCCTCAGTGTCCCTCGGAGATCAGGGCCTGGCATTTGGCAGCGCCCCTCCTACTAGCTGGGTGCCTCAGACCCCTCCCCCCCGGCGGGACGTGAATTAAGGGGTTCGGCGGCTTTGTCGGGCCGCGGGGGTGCCGCCTGGAGGTGCTGTGAGGTGGACGCGCGTGGCCCGAAGCTGCAAGGCGTGCCCCCCACCATATCCTGCTGCCCAGCAGGAGGCCGACTTTGCGCTCCATCCTCCCCTCCCACTACACGGAGCGCCTGCATCGGCGGTCTATCGGGCCGCGTGGACGTCTTCTGGGGCTCCTGGTTGCAGACCTGGGCCGCTACGCTCCTTGGGGCGCCTATAGATCCTTGGTGCTTGGTGGGAGGCCCTCTGCTCCCCTCTTGGATTGTGGTGCGCTCTCCTGGCACTGGTGACTGGTAGGGCCGCCTAGGCTGTGCTCCCTTACTGTTGTTGTTCCCGACCGGATTGGACGGCCTCCCATACCCGCACGGTGGTACGCTGATCACAAGCAGGACATTGTCCAAGGCGGGGGGAGGTGTGCTGTCCACCATGATGAGAGATAAGCTGGGGGGAGGGTCGGCCAAGCAGAGCACGATCGACAAATTTGCAGGCCCGGGGGCCTCTGCTGCGGCATCCGGGGGGACGCATGGCGCTGTGCCTGACAATGCCGCCCTCATGGCTGCCATCACCCAGTCCAGGGACGTTTTAGACGCCAAGATTGGGGCAGTTGGCTCCGACGTCATGCTGCTGTGGCAGGACCTGCGGAATGTGGTCTCACGCATCACCGAGACTGAGACAAGGATTTCGGGTGTGGAGGATGTCGTTGCCACCCTGCAGCAGCGCCTCGCATCGAGAGTGGAGGACGCCGAGGGGAGAGTTTGGCGCAACAATCTACGCTTCGTTGTATTTCCGGAGGGTTGTGAAAATGGGGACATGGAGCGGTTCCTCACTGAGTGGCTGGAGGGCTGGCTTCCCCCCGGGGCATTATCCAAATGTTTTGTGGTGGAGCGCGCCCATAGGGCCTTGATGCAGAAACCCCCACCGGGAGCTCGCCCGAGGCCCATCATTGCCAAACTACTTAACTATCATGACCGAGATGCTATCCTGAAGCAGGCTAGGGCCAAAGAACCACTACTTTTTGACAACGCCCGTATCCTGATTTTGCCAGACTATACAAAACAGGTTCAGCAGCGGAGGCAGTCTTTTATGGCAGCCAAGGCCCGCCTCCGAGAGCTCAAACTCCCCTATGCATTGCTTTATCCAGCTAGGCTGCGAATGGTGTATCGGTCCCGTACCCACTTCTTCAACACACCAGAGGAGGTGTTCCTATGGACTGACGAGACAGTACGACTACGTCCCCACTCGCCGCCAGGGAGGGAGTCTGACTCTTCCTCAAGCGGGGCGGCCCGGAATCAGCCCATACCGAAGGGGAGGGGTAGCAGGCGCTCCAGGTCCAGGCGGCGCTCCCAGTCATGTGGTGCCTCCTCTTGGGCTGGATCGGCCTCGCGACAGCAGGCGTCAGCAGACTAGCCGCAAGAGGGGAATATGGTCCCAAGGTCCCGCATCTACCGCTTCGACCGGAGAAGAACAGATGAAGGCCGGTCTCTCTGTGGGACCTTAACGAACAGAGAGAGGGCCAGCTGACAATGGGCTGGGAGTTGGGGATTCATTGGCGGGTGAGGGGTGGGACCTTCCGTTGGGGTCAACCTGCTCTGCCTGCCGCGACAGGTACTTCACTGTTCTTGAGGTATAGGGTGGGGGGGGGAATGTTGGGTTGTGTTTGGGGGTTTTTGTTTCTTGTTTGCACTGTCTTACATTATTCCAGAGTCAACTTGCGTATATTGCATACTGTCATCTGTGTCACTGACCTATATGGAGCCCTCTAATGGCATCTAAGTTGGGTAGTCCGCACGATCCCTATGGGTCCCTTCGGATACTTAGCTGGAATGTTAGAGGGGCACTTGACAAGATTAAACATGGGGCTATTCTTAAACAGGCAAAGCGCGCCCACGCAGACATTCTAATGTTGCAGGAGACGCACCTCATGGGGACTAAGGCGTTGTGCTTTCAACGTTTTGGTTATGTACATGTCTTCCATTCAGGGTTTGTGAGGGGGTCCCGGGGGGTTGCAGTCCTGATCCATCGCCGGGTTTCCTACACACATGTTAAGACATGGGGAGACACTCAGGGCAGATATTTGTTCATGCAGGGCACAGTGGGTGGAGACACTGTGGTGCTGGGGAGTGTTTATGCCCCCCGCCTCTGTCCTGGGGGTTGGGGGAGAGACTTATGACCCTGTGGGCAGATATACCGGATGGCCTGGCAGTTGTGGGTGGGGACTGGAACGATGTGATGGATGTGGCCAGAGATCGGTGGAGGCCTGAGGACACACTGGAGGCCCGACACCCCACTAAACTTTACTCCCTTGTGACGGGCCTTGACTGGGTGGACCCTTGGTGCAGGCTACATGGCACAACACAGGGTTACACCTATCTCTCGGCGGTACATGACTCATATTCCCGCCTTGACTATTTATTTGTCCCCCGGGCGGTCGATAGCAGGGTGGTGGCGGCTGATATCCTTCCATGGGGGCTCTCGGACCATTCGCCGGTGGCCATCACTATACGGGTAGGAAGGGCTCATGGGCCATTCCGGTGGCACCTTTCGGCCTGGAACCTCCAGAAGGAGGACTATACGGAACGGATGGAAGAGGCCATCGATCAATATTTGGCATTCAATGTCGGTTCGGTGAAGGGGGCTGCACCTCTGTGGAAGGCAATGAAGCCCACAATTCTTGGTGTGATGTATAGTGCTTGTGCATAAAAAGTGGGAGTAAGAACTGTTTTCTCAAGCTGCTATACAGAGTGAAAAAAAGCATAAAGTGCACTGTCATTTGGGGCAAGGAGTTATTGCATGGGCAGTCTGGAAGAGATTCAAACTAGGAGCCAGAGTTAGGAAAAGCAACCAAATAATGTATTGAATGTAACCTGAGCCTCGTGAGGTAAAACCTGTGTTCTGTTTTTTCCACCCAGTTTAAATCCTGCTCTATCCCAGGTGTTGCGGAAATTGGCAAATAGTTAAGAACTGAAGTTAACTGGCTTGATCTTGTGATTCTAATCTCTTCATTCATCATGAGAAATTTTTCCTTAACAAAGGCCTTAGTTTGGGGACCAATACTATCTGGAAATTCAAAGAAATTGGTCAGGCCCATATCATTAAAGCTTTTTCTTACATATGCCAGGTGCCCTTTCCTGCACAAAAACAATCCTGTCGGCAAAGCATGCATTGGTGCTAGGCTGCCAAAACGGCTCCAGCACAGGGGGAAAGGACAGGAATGCACTGTATTGGACTTGCTGCAATGTGCTGTGCTGCCCTATGCCAAATCCCCATAAATGAGGCCCATAGATGGTAGCATTTGGAGAGGGCAGTGAGCTTCCTCACTATTGGGCAATCACGCGGATGATTTAGTACATTGAAACATGACTGTATCTCTCTTGCATCTCTCAGCTTCACTTCTTGCTTAGGTGCAGCCAGACGTTCACTGCAACATGACTGGAGCACCCCTCGATGCCCCACAAATGCGCCAAAAGTTTCCTTCAGTGGGCACACCGTGAAACCACCATCTACCAGCCACACACAACATATGTGGTAGCCTCTTAACCATCCACCCAGAAGCACTTTAGGGCTTCGTCAAGGGTATGTAGCGCTATACGAATGCTGCAATATGTTACAGCCATCGGAGTTAGCAAATTGTACTGGTTTCCACTAATAACAGTTCTGTTCGCAGCACAAGGGAGCTCACAAATGCCACTTCTTGTAAAATTATAACAGATGTTACACACACACCTGTGCTATGTCATTGTAGTGTGCTTTTAGAAGATTCAAGTTTTTCTCCGTTGTTTTGTTTGACAATGAAAGTGCTGGTGCAGCGCTCACTCTCATCTCTGTCATGAGGGCACTCACTGAGGGCACTCACTGATGCATTTTGGTGCCTCAATCACCACCCTCAGCAAATACCTTCAAGCATTTAACAGGATAATGGTTTTATATTTCACTTCTAAAATAAAGCGGACATTATTTTACTACCACAACCCTTTAGGAACTGTAAAGGTACCTATTAAGACCCAAGTGTATCCATTGCCATGCAAGAATACGGAACCAATTCACAAAGGCATTTAATATACCGTCATAAATGGGCCTCAAAATATCCAACTCCCCATGAAAAAAAGTGCCAAGAGGGCACAATCCTTCCTCTTCTATTTATTGTATATCAATAGTCCCTGAATATTTTAAATGTTTTGTGGCCAATTCACAAAGACTTTTGAAATGGCACTTGAAGTAGTACTTTAGGAGCACCACTTCACATAGTCATAGATGCCCTTGAAATAACCCCTGCATATCTAGTCCCCTCTCAGGCTGATGGTCTAACAAAATCAGCGCTGCCTTCTTAGACGCCTACGACTACACTCCTTTGAAATGGGTTGTTTGTAAATTGTAAAACTGCATATATTGTACTTATGGAACACAGTAATAGGCCACAGTGTGCTGCACTTCCTTTGATAACGGCTAGCCATAAATTATAAAGAATATGTGCTGAACATATGCAATGTTGAGAGTTATCTTTATGTCCTCTAAATTTATCACCATCTAATTAAGACAATGCAAACTATTTTTAAATATTCTTTATTGGTGTCTGTTAGTCTGTAAAGTCCTATAAAGTATTTATCTTCATTTTATTTCATTCATTTGTAAATGCACTGCAGTAATACCACCAGGACCACCAAAATATCAAAAGGTAAGTGCAAATAGGTAAATATAGATTTACTATTCTTAACTCCATATACACTTAGCTTGAAGATATATGTATATCATCAAGGCACATATATGAGGAGTTATATATAGTAAAACTTTGCTTACCTATATAATCTTACCATCACAATGTTTTTGTCCTCGATATTCTTGACACAATATTTTGTCCCACAATATCTGTTTCCGATATTCTGTCTAAACACCCAAGCAATCTATTGTGGACTCATTTGCAGTAAATAAAAGAATGCTAGTCACACCGAGTGGCAGAAAAATTCTTTATAATACTAAAACAAATGTATTAACAGCGCAGATACTTTTCCAGGCTGGCAATTTACCATGGAATAAACAGATAGTAATAAGCAGTGTCAATGCAGTTTACAGAATATTAAATCCATTAATTTTATACAACACCTTAATAGCTGCGAATTCACAACGATGTCAATCCAAATCAAACTTCAAGCACCAGCAAAAAATAAACATACAATAAGTATACAGAGTATATAATCCAATAAACAAATCACACAAAAAAATCAAGCATTCAGGTCAAATATCCCTCTGTTTTTTTTTAAACGGTGGAAGGGTGGAATGCCGTAAATTAAATGCTAAATCATTCTAAAGCTCAACTCCTGCAACATTTAACACCTTGCAGCCAAACTAGTACATCTCTCCTGAGCTGTGGGGGAAACATGGCGGCGGGCTGACGCCGGTCGCGGGAGCGTCCTGGGCTGAGGGGAGAGAGTGAGGAGGCAATCGTGCTCTGAACATGAGTTTACGAGAAACGTACGGCAATTTCTAAACGTAATGATACGGAATTACAGACCTGCCACAGAACCATGATAATCTTTCTCCTTTTTTCTGTTCATCGTGTCGATTCATGTATATGAGTGCTGCGGTGACGACGGGATGTGGAGCTTGGTGTAGAGCTGCCCGGGTGCTGCGGAAGACTAGGGCGGTGACCTTGACGGTCGGCTTCCGGGTCAGCAGTGGCAGAGCGGCGAGCTTGTGGTGCAGGCTACACCGAGAACAGCATTTTGAGAAAAGCGGCGGTGAAACAGGAGAAAATCAAGCCAGAGACAAAGCTAAGTTTTTTCTCTGAATTGGCATAACGAAGGTACGAGAGGAATATCTTGTTGGAGGCAGGTGGCGGTGAGCAGAATCAGGAGGGCAGTTAACCTATTGGTGCCGAGACAGGAATTGGGGGAATTAGGGAGGCCCTGAATGTACAGCAGCTGATGGAAGATTCTCCCCTATGGTGTCGGATCTAGGTTACGATTCTGGACGAGGGTGTAGAGGTAACAGTGACTTTCTGGAGACGAAAGAGAGTTTAAGAGAAAAAACAAACTCTATTCCATTAACCCAGGAAGCCCCCCCAAGTGAGCAGAGTCTGGTGCTAAGCCCTACAGTAGGTCAGGAGGTCAGAGTAAGGAGCAGATATCAGCTGAGATCTCTTTTAGACGGGAGGAAGAAATCCAGAGGTGGGAGAGGTGGGGTGATTTGGGAACAGTCGCCTAGGGAAGATATATCAGTGGTCCCAGTCTCTACAAAAAAGAAGGTTTCGAGAAGTGCCAGTAAACCACGGAGGTGTGGACAGAAGGAGGTGCGAGCTGTGGTAAGACCATCTCCCTCCTTGAGGTCATATTTTAAGATCATGGAGCATGTGACAGGTCTACAAAGTAAGGTGGTGCAGGCCCCTACGCAAATATTGCAAACAAAATCTATCCCTCTCCCGGTGGAAAATAGATTCTCTGCCTTAGATGGTTTACAATCTAATGGAGAAGGGCCACAGTTTGAGAATGAGAAAGCTCTCACTGGGGGTACTGCCAGTCTGGCTGCCAAGTCTACCTTATGCCCTAACACAGGTTCTAGTTCCAGTTTTGGCTCTGGTCCTAGTCCTGTAAGAAGTCTTACCGGTAGTCATAATCCGGGCTTTCCTTGTACCTCTCCTATTTCCGCGGATATAAACCCAGAATCCTTGCATCAAGCATTGGACGATTTAAAACATAGAGAGGAGCAAGGGGCTAGGTGCGAGGGTGAAGTAACACTCCAAAGAAATGGGGGAGATGAACAATCCATGGAAAAATTATTTGCGAGATTAAGACAGGATATTTTTGATAAGTTTGAAATCTCAGAGGCTAATCAAAGGGGAATTCATGACAAATGTGAAGCATTGGAAGAAAAATTTGACGATATTGTGAAATGAACTTGCACACTGGAAGGGGAAGGGTCACATGGTGTGGGGAGCAGTGGGAGAAAAAAAATAAAAAGTTTTGTCCTCATGGATGCGGTTTTTGGTTGGTTTTGGGAGGCTCTAGATGGGGCTGTTGTGGTAAGGGGTAAATGTCTATAGATAATACAAAAATAATCACTATATTTTCTTGGAACGTGAATGGATTAAGATCTAGGAAAAAAGTTTCTCGGGTTGCGGAGTTTTGTAAGGACTGCGACGCCCAAATATTGTTATTACAAAAAACACATCTTGAAAGAATAGAGTTTAAGCAGTGTTTCGGAAAGTTTAGATGGGTACAAGAGGTTGTTTGTTCCAACCAAAGAGGGAGTACAAGGGGAGTGGCGATTATTGTTAAAACCAAACAGGAAATAAGATTACTCAAATATGAGTCCGATCAGTCGGGTAGGTGGTTGGTAGCAACTTTTTTAGTATATGGGAGGCCTTTGGTTTGCGCTGTTTACTATGGGCCAAATAATGATACCCCGGATTCCCTAGAAAAATTAGAGTCCTACCTCATGGAGACAACAGCTCCCATTGTGATAGGGGAGATTTTAATTTGGTTTTGAATAAAATACTTGATAGGACTTCGAAAGCTAAGTATATTAGTCCGTCGAAAACCCTCTCTAGACTGACAAATATAATGAGGGAATTTAATTTAGTAGATATTTGGCGTGTTTTGAATAAGTCTAGAAGAGAATTTACTTTTTATAGTAAAAAATATAGGCACCATTCTCGCATAGATTATTTTTTAGTGGACCAGGAGTTATGAGGAGATGTTATTAAGGCAACTCATATTCCAGCAATACTTTCAGATCATTCTGCAGTAGTGATATCTTTAAGGTATAATCAATTAGAGGAGTGTAAAAGGTGGACCTTGGATAGGTCAATACTTTTAGATGAGAAGGTAGTGGAAGATTTGAGGGTAGAATCTGAGAGTTTTTTGTTAATAACAATGGCTCAGCGGATGAAGACGTGGTATGGGATGCCTATAAGGCATATTTAAGGGGAGTTTTAAGATCTATCATGGTGGGGAAACATCGGGTGGAGAAAAAGACAGAGAAAGCGCTATCCAGGATATCAGAAATAAAGAGGAGGAACTGCAAAGGGCATCTATGGAGGACCCAACTAGAGTAGGGGTCCTAAGTAAAGAGTTAGAGGGGCTACAAGCTGATTTTATGGCAAAGTTGGATAAAAAATCTATGGATCAGTGGAAGACGAGTAAACTCCAACATTTTGCCTATGGGGAGAAATAATGGATCACTATTAGCTTGGAAAGCGAAGACAGACAGGGCAAGGAATAACATCCGAGAGCTAATTAGTGGGGAATCAGGAGACCTATTGATTACTAATTCAGATATGTGCAAGGAGGCATGTAGGTTTATGGAAGACCTATATAAAGAAAATATAACATCTAGTCAAACAGATATAAGGGAGTGGCTTGGGCTAACAATTCTTCCGAGATTATCTCCAGAGCAGTCAAAATTCTTGGAAGGGGATATTATGGAGGGGAGATAAGGGCTCAGTGCAGTAAGATGGTAAAAGGAAAGGCAGCTGGACCAGATTGTCTTCCTGTGGAAGTTTTTCTTTGTATCTTGGATACTGTAATTCCGGTGTTACAAAACCTATTTAACAAAATATATCTTGGTGGAAAAAGGGTTCCTAAATCTTGGTTAGAAGCCACAATTACTATGATTATAAAGCCTAACAAAGACCCAAGGAAGATAGACTCATATAGGCCGATCTCTTTATTAAATATAGACTATAAGATCTTCTCTGGTATCATAGCTGCAAGGGTGGCGAAGGTAATACACGAGATTATACACCCTAATCAGAGAGGCTTTATCCCTGGGCGACAACTAAATGAGTTGACCTTCCAGATATTGGGAGTTATAGATCTGGCGGAGGCTTGGAAAATACCTTTGACTATCGCAGCAGTCGATGCAGCTAAAGCCTTTGACCAGGTACATTGGCCTTATTTATGGGAGGCTTTACGAGGCTTTGGTTTTCCACAGAATGTGGTGAATGCGGTTCAGACTCTATATCACTGTCCAAAAGCTAGAATGTTGATCAATGGAAGGTTGTCAGATTGGTTTGATATTTTTAGAGGGACCAGGCAGGGTTGTCCGCTCTCCCCGCTCCTATTTAATATATATATCGAACCCTTTGCCAACTTGATTAGGTCAGATACAACTATTCTTCCTTTTAAATGTAATACTTTTGAAGTTAAGTTAGGGCTTTATGCAGATGATTTGTTGCTCTATACTAGTAACCCGCAAGAAGCAATTCCTAATTTGATGGGGAAGACAGAAGCCTTCGGTTACATCTCTGGGTACAAAGTAAACCCAAGTAAGACTGAGCTCATGGATTGGAATCAGGGGTTGGCAAGCCAGGGGGCGAGAAATCAAATGAGATACCTTGGCATCCAAATAACGCAGAAAATTGAGGATATTATTAATGTAAACTGGAGGAAAGTCAGTCAAGAAGTCACAGGTCTACTCATGAAATGGGCGAACTTACCACTTAATATATATGGGAGGGTCAATCTCGTTAAAATGATTATTTTACCAAAAGTGACTTTTTTGTTTAATTCTATCCCGTTGAATTCTCAAAAGAAAGATATAGCAAAACTTCAAGGGAAGATAGGAAGCTTTATATGGTCATCAAAAGGTTCCAGGATTTCCTGGAAAAAGCTACGTCGGAGATTGGATATGGGAGGTCTTGCGTTACTAGACATTTTAGCATATTGTTATGCATTTCAGTTTAAGAACGTGAGAATGTTGGCCAACAAAGTTAATAACTCAACAATCGGGGTTTTATTTGCAGCATTATTGGCGGACGTGCCATATGGTCAGAGTGGGTTTCTTTTTAAATATGGGGATCCCAAATTTAAAAAAAAAGTTAGGCTTCAGATCTTAAAGTCTGCTTTGCACACATGGATGTATGTGCGGAAGGCATTAAGAGTCCCATATTTTTCATCATGGGCGCCTATTTGGGATTTGCCAGGTACTCCTGAGTGCATGAGGGACCAATTAAGCCAGCCTTTAAGAGACGGGGGCATTCAGTGTTGGGCGGACCTTAAGGATGGTACAAATATGATTAGTTGGGAAGCACTTTGTAATTGTACCAAGGGTTCGTTGACAAGGTTTAAATACTACCAGCTGAGTTCCTGGTGGATTACACAGGATTGGGCAGAGGTGGAAGATCCTAAATTTGACCAGGTGATGAGATCCAATCGGTGGAGTAAGGAAACATCATTTTGGTATTGGGCCTTTGTAGATGCGGGCGGACAGATGGAGAACGAAATTGAAAAATTGTGGGGCGAGGAGCCTGTTAACCAGGATATGATACAAATGTGGAGCAAGTCGTATAATATTCTACGAAAAATAGTAAAATCAGCACCACTAAAACGAAACCATCTTTTCACCACATATAGGGTGTATTGGACGCCCGCAAAACTCTCTAAGGTCACAGGGAATATCTATACTTGCCCCAGATGCATGTGTGTTGATGCAGATGATATACATATGTTTATGGTTTGCCCAAAAATAACCCCCTTTTGGAATGAGATTAGCGCCTTTTTGGAGAAACTATTGGGATGCAACTAGAAGTATCACTCAGCCTAATATTTTTGGTTTGAGTGGGGATCAAGAAGAGCAAAGGTCTGAGGTTAACTCCAAATTTGTGTTTTATGTAACTTTGTTGGCAAGACGGGAAATTTGTAAATTGTGGAAATCTGGAAATCCCCCAATGTTTTCGGAGTGTTTAAGGAGCATTGTATATGTGAGCGAATCAGATATGACATGTGATCCGAAAAGCAAAGAGAAAGTTTGGGCTCCATTGAATAAGTGGAGAGAAAAGGTAACGTGAGTCCTATGATTATGCCACTTACTCTGTTGGCCTTATAATCTCCAACTCCGTTGGTAGGCCCAGTTAGTATGTGGAGATGGAATAGGAAACGGATGTAAACTTGTGGGA
Source organism: Calotriton arnoldi (assembly GCA_963921515.1). Classification (NCBI taxonomy): domain Eukaryota; kingdom Metazoa; phylum Chordata; class Amphibia; order Caudata; family Salamandridae; genus Calotriton; species Calotriton arnoldi. Next base: position 105,109 of record CAWUFW010013465.1, read on the forward strand.
GATCATCTCAGGGTCTCGTAATACGGCTAATGGCTTTGGTTCACTCCGATATGTCCTAGAAAGACTCTGAGTGTCACCCTGCAAGAAATCTGGCAAAATGAGGACACAAAAAAAAACAAAAAAAAACTAGTACATCTCCACTAGAACAACTCCACCCAGGGATGATCAGTTTTGGGTCTGAGACGGATCCTAAAACTGTAACAGCAGTTTGAAATCTAAAACAGACTTTCAAGTGGTTAGGAAATAACCCCTTGAGTGCTTTCCATATTATAAGGCTAGAAATGTAATGAGGTACTTATTTGAATGCAAGCTCTGGGCCACACCAGAACTTATCAGGTAGCCAAATTTCAGGAGGACAAATATAATTTAGATTGCGTTGTTATGTACGGCCTGAAGTTTTTATGGTCTGGCTTGACAGTGCAGCTGTCGCCATATAATTGTGTGAGAGTCACCAGAAGAGAGCCATGTTGGGAGCCAAGAGTACATATTTTAATTGGGCAGAAGTTGTGTGCTTCCACAAAAAAAAGTGCTTGTCCTCCATGTAGCTGTGATAATTTTGTTTATTTACCCATCTGCCTGAGCTTGACTTTAAGGGTCTCACAGAAGACAATGTAATGCTATTAAACTGTCTTAGATAACGAGATAATTTATAGTTTTTTTTTTCTAGCAGCAGCACAGATGGAACGAGGGGAGTCATTAACCTAGAAGGATTTTTATGTCTGGCTAGACAGTGCAACTTTCACTAGACCATAGGAAATCAACAAAAAGAGCTTTCAGAATCCTACTGAGAGAGGGGCCTAGACTCCATTTACATGTTGGTCCCCGGAGTACAGAATTTGATTGTGCCAAATTTGTGTGCTTCCACTAACAATACTGCTTGTATACCACTTTTTGGTATGTGACAAAGTTTATACTTCATGCAGGAGACCTGAGTTGTTGGATGGCAAGCCAAAGATCATGACTATAGGCCTGATCTGCTTGTTATGAAATCTTATGACAGAGGCACTAAACATCACATATTTATAGTGAAAAGCACATGTTGAAGTTGATAATCATTTAAGTGTGAATTGTTTTTAATCTATGTTAAAGCCTACAGATAGGTATTTTGTTGCATGGAATCTCACAGGTTACCATAGTAGACAAGGGTTTGGACATTGGCCGCCCACTTTGAAAAACCCTGTGGGGGTTTCACTGTGATGATTCTTTTTAGGCCCTGTTGAGGGGGATTGTATATTGTTTAGCAAGCTGTATTTGTCCGCATATTTGTACATTTATAACTGTATGCATGATTGTTGCCAGTTTATGTGTAGTTGAACAGACCGGTGTTGGCTAAAGTGTAAAGCCAATGTTAATGGGTAAAGGCTTCATAGCAAACACAAGGATATGATGGACGGACCCCTGAAACTTTTCAAACTCTCACCCCCAGTCACAGATCTGGGTTAAATCCATCATCGTTCTTTAGCTCACTCCGCCACCCCAGTTCAGACCCAGCCATATGCAAATCAGTCTTGACGCTGTGCCTCATGGGACAGTCCAGACCGAACTGCCAAGCCTGGACCGGAAACAAGCATTCTGGGACCGATTGGTAACACCCATTATCAGCCAGGCTAGCTTGAATCCAGTGGCAAAGTGAGCAAGGGGCCCACGTCTGAGCATACACTGCCAACTGAGGGCGAACAAAGCAAACACAAGGAGATGATTGGGAATTGGGAATAAGCATGTCAGGTTTCATATGTTTATTATGAAATGTTATGACAAAGCAAGTAGGCCTGACCTTATTGTGAAAGCATGTGTTAAGGACATAGGCTTTTAAGGATGGAATGTTATTACACTGGGCTAAAGCTTGTAGGCAGGTACTTTTTACATGAAATTTCACAGATTACTGAAGTAAGCAAGGATGTTTGATAATGGTGATCTACCTGAACAAACTGTGGGGATAGAAGGCATGCACTACAATGATCTTTATTAGCCTCTCTTAGGAGAGATAGGATATTGCTTTGCCAGTTGTCATTTTGTATGATTTTGTATTTTTATGACTGTATGCCTAATGGTTACCAACTTCTGAGCACTTCTGTACACTTGGGTTGTATATAGTGTCAAGCCAATGTTAAAGGGTAGTGACGTTATCAGTTCACTGTGAAAAGTTATGTCAGAATACTTAGGTGTGATCTGTTTATAATGAACAAAGTTATGTCAAAGCAAGTGGGCCTTACTTACTTATTGTGAATAGTATTTGTTAAAGGCAAACAGATTATAAGGGTAGATTGTTATTACACTGTGCTAAAGCCTGTAGGCAGCCATTTTGTTGCATGGAATCTCGCAAATTACTATAGTGGCAAGGGTTTTAGTGCTGGTGACCCACCCAAACAAACCATGGGGATCGATGATTTGCACTACTGCAATCCTTCTAAGGCTCTATTTGTAGGGATTTTGTATTGTTTTGACAACTAAATTTTGTACGTATTTGTAATTTTATTACAGTACGCCCGATGGTTGCCTTGTGCGAAGGCTTATGAACCAACATAGTAGGTATGAGTTGCTTATGATAAAGGTTAGAGGCATGATTGTTTATAATGAAAAGTTATGGTAAAGGGAGTAGGCCTGACATATTGATTATGAAAAGCATATGTTAAAGTCAATTGGCATTTAAGGGTAGATTGTTATTAATCTGTAATAAAACCTACAGATAGGCATTTTGATACATGGAATATCACAGATTACCACAATATGCAAGCATTTTGGTGCTGATTATCCCCACCCTACCCCCAACAAACAGTGGGTATAGAAAATATGTACCTTTAGAATCCTTGTTAGGCCCTATTTAGAGAGACAGTATTTTGCTTTCCCAAATGTAATTTTGTATACTATGAGATGTTATGACTGTATATCTTATGGTTGCCTTGTGGGAAAATGTATGCTTAGGAGGCCTCAGATGGCTATGGCGATAAGCTATTGATAATAGCTACAGGCCTGATTAATTCGCTAGGAAAATATATTTCTGTTGCCATAGTTCTGATCCGATTATTGTAAAAAGTTATGATAAACACATTATACCTGAAATATTGATTGTGACAGGCATATGTTAAAATCAAGAAGCATTTCGGTGGCAGATTGTTATTGCTCTGTATTAAAGCCTACAGATACATAAGATCACCTTTGTAGGGAATGATTTTGGTGTTGGCTACTGCCTCTGACAAACCCTAGGCGAAGAAGATTTACACTGTATTAGATGCCTTTCAGGATCTTGTTAAAAAAAATCATTAAATGCTACATGCATCCATTTATATACGTTTATATCAAACAGATACATGGAGGGCCATTGGTTCAAGTCTGTTCTTTCATTGGTCTGTCTGAGTGTAATTTACACTCTGCTTCCATATATGTCAACCAAATTCGTGGGGTAATGGTTAAGTCTGCATCAGTCTTTGGCTCTTTTGTCCTGTGAAAAAATAGCATTTTCTGATCATCTATGTACATCCACCTGAAAATGGGCAGTCTTCAGAATCAAGGCTCGTTGGCCACTTCTCTAGTTTAGAATTTTCTTCTTTTATTGTTCCCCTTTTTCTTTGTTTCTCCTCTTTTTATTTTAATGTTTCTTAAGAGGGTGCTATAGCTCTCCATGCAGTGCTAACAGGTTGCTTGCTTGCCGCTCATTTCATCTGCAGTGCGCAACATTCAACGTGGCCACATCCTCTTAATATACAGATCATTATGGAGCTCTGTTGTCCATAGTATATCATTGTTTTACTGTTCCAAGATGGCCAACAAGTTGGTTCTAATTCTGGCAGCCAAACTTGAACTTTAAAAAATTGATAGATTGCTACGACTGCAGTGGATAGGTTTGTTATTGCAAACATACGCCTGCCATGATTAGAAGGCAGCATGTTTTCTTTTTTCTACTTCTGTTCTTTTAATTTATCTTGCATATGTTGTCAAGTTTGTATGTATTTTGTGGCTATGTCAGAGGGTGATTTAAAGGAGGAGCTAGTGGATTGATGAATGGATGCAGGAGTGCAAAGATGCACGACAAATTGAGTATATGATGACTTACTGAGTATATACATCCATCAGTGACGCAAAAGGCACTGTCATTCATATGCCAGACCTATCTGCATTGACAATGCTTGTTGTATGTGGCAGTGTGACATGTTCAAATGCACCACTGAACAGTACAGAAGACTAGAGAAAATTAAAGTTTGCATTAGTATTAATGCCATACTATAAGAAATTGGATTATTATTAAGGGTGGATGACTGACGATCAGAAGGAATAATCGCAACTCTTGTCAGGGTCAACCCTCAAAGTTTTGTACTCAAACATCTGATAGTTATGGTGCAGAGCAGACAGACAATTTTTGAGCCTGCAACAGAATTGCTCTTATGCCAACAAATATCAGATCCATGCAGCTGATCTACAAAAACAATTGCTGAACCGAAAATCTCCACAATCGCTAGTACGTAGATCAGCCAAGAGTGCCAGAAACAATAACCGGGAGGCCCTCCTGGAAGGTCTACCAGCCAAAGAACCCACTGACAGATGCATGTGTGAACACTTTCAGCAATAAGTCGAGCTTCATCTAAAAATGTTTCAACATAAATTGTAATATTCTGAACAAGGGAACATTAACCCTACCTAAACCCAAGTTTGCTTTCAATCGGAGTATAAATCTCAGTGACAAATTGGTACATACTCGACCACGTACCACAAATAAGAGCAAACAAAACACGCTTTGGGTTCTTCCACCTATCAAGGGTCATTTTCCATTTTCCATGTGATTCGTGCAATGTATGTCCCTAGACATCTCAGTCCACACATGTCAATATAGTTACGGGTACACAAGGGCTACTAAGACATCACACAAATTGTAACTCCGACCGCTTAATCTACCTGATTAAATTCCTGTGTTGTTTAAAATATGTCGGCATGATGACTCGCAAAATCAAAACACGGATTATGGAACATAAAAGCACAATCCGTTGTAGAAAACAAGCCACTAAACTGACCACACACTATCTGGAAAAAGGGCACGATCCAGAAGAGTTGAAGTGGGTGGTGTTAGACAAACCAACAATTCCTCAAACTGCAAATATAATCCAAATTCTTTTCCAGATTGACCAGCGCTGGGTTTATTGATTACGAAGTGCAAGTAAAGGTCTTAATGATGACTTCTCCATGTTCAGACTCACACCATCATAAGCCATGCACGGGCTACTCTATCAAATGACTTAATGGCTAATTTACATCTAGTACACTATCTGTGATAATGCCTGTATTTATTAGACACTACCTGCACACACTACTAGGGCAGAGTTATATACCATGTCCCCAAGAGGTCATAAACATGTTTAACATGGGTGTTCTCAATGACCTTACATGTATGATATCCACTAGTTTTGAATCACTAAGTGTTAGTTGAGACCTCAATGAAGACATCTTGTTTTCAGTTAGATACTATCAGAAGCCACGCATGGGTGATTCTATTTAAATGGCAATATGGCTAGCTTACGCTTACATTTAGCACATTCTCTGTTACTATGCCTGCACTTATCAGACATTACCTGCACATACTATCAGGTTGAGTCATACATCATGTAACTAAGGGTTCATATGTTACGTCATGTTTCTTTCATTTTTCATGACACCCACCACTATTGCGCAACCGATAGATATGCTGATATATTCATAGGCCCCTAGCTTTTCGACAAGCTTTTTACTTATTCTCGGATATATCCTAAAAATTATTATCAGGACACGAAGTGGTTATACATTCTATCCCTCCATTTGATCTACGCTCACAGTCTTCACTAAGATCGAGCGCGTAATAGTTGTTTTTTACACTACTAAGTCCATGAGGCCCTCTGTCTGACGTCATCACCCCGCTTCCGTGGAAGCGCGTACAGTACATGGTCCATCGACCATTGTAGTTCTTTTGATTCCTGTACCTTCATTGGCCACTCTAGAGGCGCGGCGAGCCAACCTCTTGACACCAGTAGTTAAACTGCCGAAGTATCGACCTGTAGTTCATCTTCCCTAGGCGCAAACCAGCGCCCGTTGCACCGCCCGTCCAGAGGTACATGTTTTGCTGTTATTACTATATCGGCTGCTCTTCCTGATTTTTGCGGAGTGAGCGGCAGTCGATATACGCCGCCCTTGACCCCGCTCTTGTCCCCGGCTCCCTACTTAGGGATATTTGTTTGCCAATTACTTTTTACGTGTCTAGATGAGTGAGCCTTATTGTCAGAAACAGTTTGTTTCAACGACGGTCATGCCTACTTAACTCATACTGCTGGGTCACCACTTAGGAACCTCCTTTTCCTTCAGAATTCCCCTCTTGAATTTTGTTTTAGAGTCTCATTGCAATTAATACCTTTTTTTGCCTGACCAATTCTGAGGCTATCCTCTATATATACGACGCTTCATTAATTCAGATCAGACATAATACAGGACTCCAACAATCTAGATCTCTATACATGTTTTCAGCTCAAGAGTCAGCTGGTTGCACTATGTTCATTTCACATAAAGGTTTATTCTTACAACTGATTGCTCACTTGTTCCTTTATTTATAGGACATAGATGCACCCTCGAGTTTGCGCAGAGGTTGAGGTGGTATTGATTACCTGACATTGCGGGTAAGCAATAAATACATACATGAACTTTCTACATGATTAACTTAATGAGATTTTGGGTAACAACCTGGCATCCTTAATTTGCTGTCCTTTACACTTTGACTTATACTTATTGGACAGAATTTTCTCTTGAATTGTCTCTTACATCTTTGTGTGCTTTATTTATTTATTTATTTGATGCATGTATCTTGACACATTATCTCTTTACAGGTAACTTCACTACCAGTGGACACCTGTCAGAGTGACGATTCACTCCAAAGACTGGTTTAGTATAGCACTTTTTTGGTTAATCAACTGTTGCGACACACGCATACCAACCTACATTTCACTTTGGTCATTATGAAAGCCGCCACACCTCTATGGAGGGTATGAGGCAGAAACATGCTGACCACCACTTCTCTGTGATAGGTTGAATTCCCTCTTATCATAGTTATTTATTTTAGCTCTAACCTACGGATGCTCCAATAAAACTTTTTGGGAATACTTTAGAGTTAGTTTTATCTCACACAAACCTATCTTTCTTTTTCTCCCTCACCACACCCTGCTCATTTATTGGTTTTAGGAGACCTCTTTTGAAACACTGAAAACATCCCTGAGCTCCTCCCTCTCAGAGAGGAGGATGTAGCCCGCATTGTGACTAGGTTCGCAATGCGAGGGGGTTTCCCTATGATGAAGCATGCCACCTACGGGTAAAAGGGATACTCCAGCACTCTACTTCTGTACCTTTTTATTTAGACCCAGGGGTCTTGTTGTGCTTTGATGATTCAAAAATATCACCTAAATTCCTAAATGACTGGGAAGATGAAAGGAATGTACCTGATTACAATGTGGATTAAATTTGCCCCAAAACATAGGATTTTAGTCTTATTTACATTTGTGCACAGTTGGTTAATAATTATCTTAAACGTAATCTTTCATGGCCAAGTTGTAATAGAGAAAGCCTCAGCTGATTGATCTTGAAGAGTTACCAGGATCTGGGTATCGTCTATATAATTTTGATGCCACAGATCATGCAGCCATTTAGTAACATGTATAATATTTTACTCCAGGTGAAATATCCCTGTGCTGTGAATTAAACTTTCCTAGCGGAACACATTAATCCATATCAGTTAAAAAAGAATGGATCCACTCCAGGGCATTGCCTCAAAACCCTGGTTCATAGTCTAACCACTCACCCAACAGCTTAGTGTATGTATTGAATGCTGCAGGCATTTAGGATTAGGACTACAGTAGTGCCACATCTCGTAAATGCAACATTTATTCTCTGATCACCCTCTCCCTTAGGGGGAAAAATTTAGATGGATTAACAGAAAAATGGTGTAACTCCCAAGTAATCCTGAAGCTGGCATCTATGCCGACAAAGGCTGCACTATAAAAGCCACAAATACAACAAAGTCAACCTATACCTATTATTGCTTACTGTGAAATTCTATGTTAATACCTATTCCATTTTTCTATACCCTGGAATAATAACTTGTTATGGATCACTGACATAATATAGATCACAACAATATTGTGATACAGAAGTATTATGTCAAAAATATCGATCGCAAAATTATTGTTTCCCTATACTTATAAAGGTAAGTACAAAAATATCAACACAAAAATATTGTTTCACACTAATATGATTAAAAGCATACAAAAATATTGTTTTCTAATATATATAGTTTAAAATAGTAAACATATTTTTATATATACCATTAATATAATGTCAATTAAATACATTTAAGTAACATTTAATACTATATATACATATATACTTATAAACGTGCACACCTAATTATATATTTTTCTGTATATTTATATATACATATATATAACACTATTATTAAAAAAATATATTTTACATTATATAAAAAAAATGTACTACTATAAAATACATGGAACATAAAAGTATTAACAAATCAAATGCAAAATATTAAATAAATTACCAAATACATATATATAAAAAAGACATTTACTAAAAATATTTTTTAAAGAATTATACAAAATATTATAAAGAGATATACAAATAATGTAAAATTAAACAAATAAACTAATAATAATATTAGAGATATTTAAACAATATTAAAAAAACAAATTAACATCTGGGAATGATAAATATACTATACCCAGTCCAGTCTGTGCATCAGTAGGGAAAGTGTTGAACGTCAGAGGGGTAACATTTACTATTCCCTCTCCAGTCTGTGCAACAGTAGGGAAAGTGTTGGACTTCGGAGGAGTAACAATTACTATTTCCAATCTAGTCTGTGCAACAGTAGGGAAAGTACTTCACTTCAAACACATAACATATATGAAACATAACCCTATTAATTTATAACAAATATAAAACTGTTAGGGCCTGTTTACGAGTTTGGCAGTTCGTGAACCACCATACCCGCAGTTGTGGTCCAATCGCTGTGAGCTCTGCAGTCCGACTGCTGTATTACGAGATTGCCGCATTGCCTTTGCAAGGACCACGGTCGAACCGCCGACACCGCCAGCACACCGCCGACCGCCGGGTTTGGGGAAAAGCAGCTACCATAGGGCAGTACTGAGGAGTCTCACTGCCGTCTGTATTACGGGTTGACTTTCTGATGAGCCGACCATGGCGGTTGGACCACTGTCTTCAGGTCTGCAGAAATGAAGAATTTGGGGTGCATACTCACCCCTTTCCTGTTCTTCCAGGCAGAGTTCGACATGGATCCCTTTCTCTAGGTGCCCCTTCACAGCAGCATTTTCACACCAAAGAATACGACTCTGTTTGCGGCGATCAACAGGTAAGTCCATTTTGTACAATTTACACATTGCCTGGTCTGCCCAAATATGGGCCGGAGTCTGGCAATGGGTAGGTGGTATTTTTCGACATGTATCATGCATATGTATGCATTCAACACAAATGCAGTCGAAATGCTCAAACAGGCATCGATATATATGGAAAACCATTCCCCACCATGCAAAACCTCCTCAGCCACACCACAAGCACCGCAGTCAACTTGTAATATGGCGGTCGGAAGACTGCCGGCACTGCGGTCTTCTAGAGACCAGAACGTTCGGACGGTCAGACTGGCAAACTCGCAATCAGGCCCTTAATGTGAACTTTATTAATTAACCCTAAAAACAAATATATATAAATAAAAAACAATTATATATTTAACATGATTAGTAAACAAATTAATAATTTATTATGAATTAATTTTTTTATTACTTAAGTAACTTACCACACTATAACCCCATAAACCTACCAGCCCACACTCAAAATATAACTAAAATAAATAATGTAACATAATTAACATAATTAACATTCAATTTAATATTAATTAATAATTTATTAATTACTAATTAATCAATTAATTAATTAATAATTAACTTCCCTCCCTATAACCCTACAAACCCAGCAGCCCGCACCTCATATATTACTAAAAATATACAACTATTACACAATTTAAATATTTAACAATCAATTAAATATATAATAATAAATTGACAATCAATCAGGATTTGTAAAGCGCGACTAATCACCCATGAGGGTATCCAGGTGCACAATCCTTCCTCTTCTATTTATTGTATATGAATAGTCCCTGAATACTTTAAATGTTTTGTGGCCAATTCACAAAGACTTTTGAAATGGCACTTGAAGTAGTACTTTAGGAGCACCACTTCACATAGTCATAGATGCCCTTGAAATGACCCCTGCATATCTAGTCCCCTCTCAGGCTGATGGTCTAACAAAATCAGCGCTGCCTTCTTAGACGCCTACGACTACATCCTTTGAAATGGGTTGTTTGTAAATTATAAAACTGCATATATTGTACTTATGGAACACTGAGTAATAGGCCACAGTGTGCTGCACTTCCTTGGATAACGGCAAGCCATAAATTATAAAGAATATGTGCTGAACATATGCAATGTTGAGAGTTATCTTTATGTCCTCTAAATTTATCACCATCTAATTAAGACAATGCAAACTATTTTTAAATATTCTCTATTGGTGTCTGTTAGTCTGTAAAGTCCTATAAAGTATTTATCTTCATTTTATTTCATTCATTTGTAAATGCACTGCAGTAATACCACCAGGACCACCAAAATATCAAAAAGGTAAGTGCAAATAGGTAAATATAGATTTACTATTCTTAACTCCATATCCACTTAGCTTGAAGATATATGTATATCATCAAGGTACATATATGAGGAGTTACATATAGTAAAACTTTGCTTACCTATATAATCTTACCATCACAATATTTTTGTCCTCAATATTCTTGACACAATATTTTGTCCCACGATATTTCTGTTTCCGATATTCTGTCTAAACACCCAAGCAATCTATTGTGGACTCATTTGCAGTAAATAAAAGAATGTTAGTCACACCGAGTGGCAGAAAAATTCTTTATAATACTAAAACAAATGTATTAACAGCGCAGATACTTTTCCAGGCTGGCAATTTACCATGGAATAAACAGATAGTAATAAGCAGTGTCAATGCAGTTTACAGAATATTAAATCCATTAATTTTATACAACACCTTAATAGCTGCGAATTCACAACGATGTCAATCCAAATCAAACTTCAAGCACCAGCAAAAAATAAGCATACAATAAGTATACAGAGTATATAATCCAATAAACAAATCACACAAAAAAATCAAGCATTCAGGTCAAATATCCCTCTGTTTTTTTTTAAACGGTGGAAGGGTGGAATGCCGTAAATTATATGCTAAATCATTCTAAAGCTCAACTCCTGCAACATTTAACACCTTGCAGCCAAACTAGTGCATCTCCACTAGAACAACTCCACCCAGGGATGATCAGTTTTGGGTCTGAGACGGATCCTAAAACTGTAACAGCAGTTTGAAATCTAAAACAGACTTTCAAGTGGTTAGGAAATAACCCCTTGAGTGCTTTCCATATTATAAGGCTAGAAATGTAATGAGGTACTTATTTGAATGCAAGCTCTGGGCCACACCAGAACTTATCAGGTAGCCAAATTTCAGGAGGACAAATATAATTTAGATTGCGTTGTTATGTACGGCCTGAAGTTTTTATGGTCTGGCTTGACAGTGCAGCTGTCGCCATATAATTGTGTGAGAGTCACCAGAAGAGAGCCATGTTGGGAGCCAAGAGTACATATTTTGATTGGGCAGAAGTTGCGTGCTTCCACAAAAAAACGTGCTTGTCCTCCATGTAGCTGTGATCATTTTGTTTATTTACCCATCTGCCTGAGCTTGAACTTTAAGGGACTCACAGAAGACAATGTAATGCTATTAAACTGTCTTAGATAACTAGATAATTTACAGTTTTTTTTTCTTTCTAGCAGCAGCACAGATGGGACGAGGGGAGTCATTAACCTAGATGGATTTTCATGTCTGGCTTGACAGTGCAACTTTCACTAGACCTTAGGAAATCAACAAAAAGAGCTTTCAGAATCCTACTGAGAGAGGGGCCTAGACTCCATTTACATGTTGGTCCCCGGAGTACAGAATTTGATTGTGCCGAATTTGTGTGCTTCCACTAACAATACTGCTTGTATACCACTTTTTGGTATGTGACAAAGTTTATACTTGATGCAGGAGACCTGAGTTGTTGGATGGCAAACCAAAGATCATGACTATAGGCCTGATCTGCTTGTTATGAAATCTTATGACAGAGGTACTAAGCATCACATATTTATAGTGAAAAGCACATGTTGAAGTTGATAATCATTTAAGTGTGAATTGTTTTTACTCTATGTTACAGCTTACAGATAGGTATTTTGTTGCATGGAATCTCACAGGTTACCATAGTAGACAAGGGTTTGGACATTGGCCGCCCACTTTGAAAAAACCTTTGGAGGTTTCACTGTGATGATTCTTTGTAGGCCCTGTTGAGGGAGATTGTATATTGTTTAGCAAGCTGTATTTGTCCGCATATTGGTACATTTATAACTGTATGCATGATTTTTGCCAGTTTATGTGTAGTTGAACAGACCTGTGTTGGCTAAAATGTATAGCCAATGTTAATGGGTAAAGGCTTCATAGCAAACACAAGGAGATGATGGACGGAGCGCTGAAACTTTTCAAACTCTCACCCCCAGTCACAGATCTGGGTTGAATCCATCATCGTTCTTTAGCTCACTCCTCCACCCCAGTTCAGACCCAGCCATATGCAAATCAGTCTTGACCCTGTGCCTCATGGGAACAGTCCAGACTGAACTGCCAAGCCAGGTCTTCCCTGGACCGGAAACAAGTATGCCAGGACTGGTTGGTAACACCCATTATCAGCCAGGCTAGCTTGAAATCAGTGGCAAAGTGAGCAAGGGGCCCATGTCTGGGCATACCCTGACAACTGAGGGTGAACAAAGCAAACACAAGGAGATGATTGGGAATTGGTAATAAGCATGTCAGGTTTCATATGTTTATTCTGAAATGTTATGACAAAGCCAGTAGGCCTGACCTTATTGTGAAAGTATGTGTTAAGGACATAGGCTTTTAAGGATGGAATGTTATTACACTGGGCTAAAGCCTGTAGGCAGGTACTTTTTACATGAAATTTCACAGATTACTGAAGTAAGCAAGGATGTTTGATATTGGTGATCTACCTGAACAAACTGTGGGGATAGAAGACATGCACTACAATGATCTTTATTAGCCTCTCTTAGGAGAGATAGGATATTGCTTTGCCAGCTGTCATTTTGTATGAATTTGTACTTTTATGACTGTATGCCTAATGGTTACCAACTTCTGAGCACTTCTGTACGCTTGGGTTGTATATAGTGTCAAGCCAATGTTAAAGGGTAGTGACGTTATCAGTTCACAGTGAAACGTTATGTCAGAATACTTAGGTGTGATCTGTTTATAATGAATAAAGTTATGACAAAGCAAGTAGGCCTTACTTACTTATTGTGAATAGTATTTGTTAAAGGCAAACAGGTTTTAAGGGTAGATTGTTATTACACTGTGCTAAAGCCTGTAGGCAGGCATTTTGTTGCATGGAATCTCGCAAATTACTATAGTGGCAAGGGTTTTAGTGCTGGTGACCCACCCAAACAAACCATGGGGATCGATGATTTGCACTACTGCAATCCTTATTAGGCTCTATTTGTAGGGATTTTGTATTGTTTTGACAACTAAATTTTGTACGTATTTGTAATTTTATTACAGTACGCCCAATGGTTGCCTTGTGGGAAGGCTTATGAACCAACATAGTAGGTATGAGTTGCTTATGATAAAGGTTAGAGGCATGATTGTTTATAATGAAAAGTTATGGTAAAGGGAGTAGGCCTGACATATTGATTATGGAGGGCATATGTTAAATTCAATAGTCATTTAAGGGTAGATTGTTATTACTCTGTAATAAAAGCTACAGGTAGGCATTTTGATACATGGAATATCACAGATTACCACAATATGCAAGCATTTTGGTGCTGATTATCCCCACCCTACCCCCAACAAACAGTGGGTATAGAAAATATGTACTATTAGAATCCTTGTTAGGCCCTATTGAGAGAGACAGTATTTTGCTTTCCCAAATGTAATTTTGTATACTATGAGATGTTATGACTGTATATCTTATGGTTGCCTTGTGTGAAAATGTATGCTTAGTGCAGAAGGCCTCAGATGGTTATGGCGATAAGCTATTGAAATAGCTACAGGCCTGATTAATTCGCTAGGAAAATATATTTCTGTTGCCATAGTTCTGATCCGATTATTGTGAAAAGTTATGATAAACACATTATACCTGCAATATTGATTGTGAGAGGCATATGTTAAAATCAAGAAGCATTTCGGGGCAGATTGTTATTGCTCTGTATTAAAGCCTACAGATAAATAAGATTACCTTTGTAGGGAATGATTTTGGTGTTGGCTACTGCCTCTGACAAACCCTAGGCGAAGAAGATTTACACTGTATTAATTTTTGCTAGAATCTCTTATTAGATGCCTTTCAGGATCTTGTACAAAAAAATCATTAAATGTTACATGCATCCATTTATATACGTTTATATCAAACAGATACGTGGAGGGCCATTGGTTCAAGTCTGTTCTTTCATTGGTCTGTCTGAGTGTAATTTACACTCTGTTTCCATATATGGCAACCCGAATTTGTGGGGTAATGGTTAAGTCTGCATCAGTCTTTGGCTCTTTTGTCCTGTGAATAAATAGCATTTTCTGATCATCTATGTACATCCACCTGAAAATGGGCAGGCTTCAGAATCACCTTCAAACTCCTCACCCACGCCTACAAATCCCTCAACAACATCGGACCCAAATAACTTAACGAGAGAGTATCCTTCCACGTACCCAAGAGGAACCTCCGCTCCGCCGACCTTGCCCTGGCAGAAGTCCCCCGCATCCGCAGAAACAGAACCGGTGGGAGAGCCTTCTCCTACGTCGCAGCCAAAACCTGGAACGAGCTCCCTGTGAACATCAGACGCTCCCCGACCCTGCACACGTTCAGGAAGGACCTCAAGACCTGGCTTTTCGACTGATCCGGAACCGCCCCCCCATAGCGCCTTGAGACCCTCACGGGTGAGTAGCGCGCTTTATAAACCCCTGATTGATTGATTTATTGATTGATTGATTGCATCAAGGCTCATTGGCCACTTCTCTAGTTTAGAATTTTCTTCTTTTATAGTTCCCCTTTTTCTTTGTTTCTCCTCTTTTTATTTTAATGTTTCTTAAGAGGGTGCTATAGCTCTCCATGCAGTGCTAACAGGTTGCTTGCTTGCCGCTCATTTCATGTGCAGTGTGCCACATTCCACGTGACCGCATCCTCTAAATATAGAGATAATTATGGAGCTCTGTTGTCCATAGTATATCATTATTTTACTGTTCCAAGATGGCCAACAAGTTGGTTCTAAATCTGGCAGCCAAACTTGAACTTTAAAAAACTGATAGATTGCTACGACTGCTATGTATAGTTTTGTTATTGCAAACATATTTCTGCCATGATCAGCAGCACTTCTGTTCTTTTAATTTATCTTGCATATGTTGTTAAGTTTGTGTGTATTTTGTGGCTGTGTCAGAGGATGATTTGAAGGATGAGTTAGTGGATTGATGAATGTATGCAGGAGTGCAAAGATGCACGACAAAGTGAGTATATGATGACTTATTGAGTATATACATATATCAGTGACACAAAAGGCACTGTCATTCATATGCCAGACCTATCTGCATTGACAATGCTTTTTGTATGTGGCAGTGTGACATGTTCAAATGCACCACTGAACAGTACAGAAGCCTAGAGAAAATTACAGTTTGCATTAGTATTAATGCCATACTATAAGAAATTAGATTATTATTAAGGGTGGATGATTGACAATCACAAGGAATAATCGCAAATCTTGTCAGGGTCAACTCTCAAAGTTTTGTACTCAAACATCTGCTAGTTATGGTGCAGAGCAGACAGACAATTTTTGAGCCTGCAACAGAATTGCTCTTATGCCAACAAATATCAGATCCATGCAGCTGATCTACAAAAACAATTGCTGAACCACCAATCTCCACAATCGCTAGTACGTAGATCAGCCAAGAGTGCCAGAAACAATAACCGGGAGGCCCTCCTGGAAGCTCTACCAGACAAAGAACCCACTGACAGATTGGTATGTGTGAACACTTTCAGCAATAAGTTGAGCCTCATCCAAAAAGGTTTCAACAAAAATTGCAATATTCTGAACAAGGGAACATTAACCCTACCTAAACCCATGTTTGCTTTCAAACGGAGTATAAATCTCAGTGACAAATTGGTACATACTCGACCACATATCACAAATAAGAGCAAACAAGACACGCTTTGGGTTCTTCCACCTATCAAGGGTCATTTTCCATGTGGTTCGTGCAATGTATGTCCCTAGACATCTCAGTTCACACATGTCAATATAGTTACGGGTACACACGGGCTACTAAGACATCACACAAATTGTATCTCCGACCGCTTAATCTACCTGATTAAATTCCTGTGTTGTTTAAAATATGTCAGCATGATGACTCGCAAAATCAAAACACGGATTATGGAACATAAAAGACCAATCCGTTGTAGAAAACAAGCCACTAAACTGACCACGCACTATCTGGAAAAAGGGCACGATCCAGAAGAGTTGAAGTGGGTGGTGTTAGACAAACCAACAATTCCTCAAACTGCAAATATAACCCAAATACTGTTCCAGATTGACCAGCGCTGTTTTTTTTTAATACGAAGTGCAAGTAAAGGTCTTGATGATGACATCCCTGGTTCAGACTGACACCATCATAAGCCATGCATGGGCTACTCTATCAAATGACTTAATGGCTAATTTACATCTAGTACACTATCTGTGATAATGCCTGTATTTACTAGACACTACCTGCACACACTACTAGGGCAGAGTTATATACCATGTCCCCAAGAGGTCATAAACATGTTTAACATGGGTGTTCTCAATGACCTTACATGTATGATATCCACTAGTTTTGAATCACTAAGTGTTAGTTGAGACCTCAATGAAGACATCTCGTTTTCAGTTAGATACCATCAGAAGCCACTCATGGGTGATTCTATTTAAATGGTAATATGGCTAGCTTACGCTTACATTTAGCACATTCTCTGTTACTATGCCTGCACTTATCAGACATTACCTGCACATACTATCAGGTTGAGTCATACATCATGTAACTAATGGTTCATATGTTACATCATGTTTCTTTAATTTTTCATGACATCCATCACTTTTGCACAACCGATAGATATATCGACTATGCCGATATATATTTATGGGCCCCTAGCTTTTCGACAAGCTTTTTACTTATTCTTGAATATATCCTAAAAATGATTTTCAGGACACGAAGTGGTTATACATTCTATCCCTCCATTTGATCTACGCTCACAGTCTTCACTAAGATTGAGCACGAAATAGTTGTTTTTTTACACTACTAAGTCCATGAGGCCCTCTGTCTGACGTCATCACTCCGCTTCCGTGGAAGCGCGTACAGTACATGGTCCATCGACCATTGTAGTTCTCTTGATTCTTGTACCTTCATTGGCCACTCTAGAGGCACGTTGAGCCAACCTCTTGACACCAGTAGTTAAACTGCTGAAGTATCGACTTGTAGTTCATCCTTCCTAGGCACAAACCAGCGCCCGTTGCACCGCCCGTCCAGAGGTACGTGCTTTGCTGTTATTACTATATCGGCTGCTCTTCCTGATTTTTGCAGAGTGAGCGGCAGCCGATATACGCCGCCCTTGACCCCGCTCTTGTCCCCGGCTCCCTACTTAGGGATATTTGTGTGCCTATTACTTTTGGCACATCGCCCTGGAGCACCTATCTAACCATTTGCTTCAGGATGCCGATTATGTATGTAGAGCTTCCTGTCACTGCTTCATATCGACTGATATGCCAGTCATTGACCTTGTTGATTATATTAAACAATTCAGGTCTGGGGGTATTTGGTTTACATGCCTGGATTTGTTCGCGTGTCTAGATGTGTGAGCCTTATTGTCAGAAACAGTTTGTTTCAACGACGGTCATGCCTACTTAACTCATACTGCTGGGAACCCCCTTTTCCTTCTGAATTCCCCTCTTGAATTTTGTTTTAGAGTCTCATTGCAATTAATACCTTTTTTTGCCTGACCAATTTTGAGGCTATCCTCTATATATACGACGCTTCATTAATTCAGATGAGACATAATATAGGACTCCAACAATCTAGATCTCTATACATGTTTTCAGCTTTCGAGAGTCAGCTGGTTGCACTATGTTCATTTCACATATAGGTTTATTCTTACAACTGATTGCTCACTTGTTCCTTTATTTATAGGACATAGATGCACCCTCGAGTTTGCACAGAGGTTGAGGTGATATTGATTACCTGACATTGCGGGTAAGCAATAAACACATACATGAACTTTCTGCATGATTAGCTAAATGAGATTTTGGATAACAACCACCTGGCATCCTTAATTTGCCGTCCATTACACTTTGTACTTATACTTATTGGACAGAATTTTCTCTTGAATTGTCTCTTACATCTTTGAGTGCTTTATTTATTTATTTATTTGATGCATGTATCTTGACACATTATCTCTTTACAGGTAACATCACTACCAGTGGACACCTGTCAGAGTGACGATTCACTCCAACCACTGGTTTAGTATATCACTTTTTTGGTTGATCAACTGTTGCGACACACGCATACCAACCTACATTTCACTTTGGTCATTATGAAAGCCGCCACACCTCTACGGAGGGTTTGAGGCAGAAACATCTCGACCACCACTTCTCTGTGATAGGTTGAATTACCTCCTATCATAGTTATTTTATTTTTAGCTTCAACCTACAGATGCCCCAATAAAACTTTTTTGGCTTACCTTAGAGTTAGTGTTATCTCACACAGACCTATCTTTCTTTTTCTCCTTCACCACACCCTGCTCATTTATTGGTTTTAGGAGACCTCTTTAGAAACATTGAAAACATCCCTGAGCTCCTCCCTCTCAGAGAGGGGGATATAGCCCGCATTGCGACCAGGTTTGCAATGCGAGGAGGTTTCCCTATGATGAAGCATGCCGGGTAAAAGGGATACTCCAGCACTCTACTTCTGTACCTTTTTATTTAGACCCAGGGGTCTTGTTGTGCTTTGACGATTCAAAAATACCACCTAAATTCCTAAATGACTGGGAAGATGAAAAGAATGTACCTGATTACAATGTGGATTAAATTTGCCCCAAAACATAGGATTTCAGTCTTATTTACATTTGTGCACAGTTGGTTAATCATTATCTTAAACGTAATCTTTCATGGCCAAGTTGTAATAGAAAAAGCCTCAGCTGATTGATCTTGAAGAGTTACTAGGATCTGGGTATCGTCCATATAATTTTGATGCCACAAATCATGCAGGCATTTAGTAACATGTATAATATTTTACTCCAGGTGAAATATCTCTGTGCTGTGAATTAAACTTTCCTAGCGGAACAAATTCATCCATATCAGTTAAAAAAGAATGGATCCACTCCAGGGCACTGCCTCAAAACCCTAGTTCAAAGTCTAACCACTCACCCAACAGCTTAGTGTATGTATTGAATGCTGCAGGCAGTTAGGATTAGGACTACAGTAGTGCCACATCTCGTAAATGCAACATTTATTCTCTGATCACGCTCTCCCTTAGGGGGCAAAATTTAGATGGATTAACAGAAAAATGGTGTTAACTCCCAAGTAATCCTAAAGCTGGCATCTATGCCGACAAAGGATGCACTATAAAAGCCACAAATACAACAAAGTCAACCTATACCTATTATTGCTTTCTGTGAAATTCTATGTTAATACCTATTCCATTTTTCTAAACCCTGGAATAATTACTTGTTATGGATCACTGACATAATATAGATCACAACAATATTGAGATACAGAAGTATTATGTAAAAAATATCTGTTGCAAAAGTATCGTTTCCCTATACTTATAAAGGTAAGTATAAAAATATCAGCAAAAAATATTGTTTCACACTAATATGAATAAAAACATACAAAAATATCATTTTCTAATATATATAGTTTAGAATAGTAAAAATATTTTTATATATAACATTAATATAATGTCAATTAAATACATTTAAGTAACATTTAATACTATATATACATATATACTTATAAACGTGCACACCTAAATATATATTTTTCTGTATATTTATATATACATATATATAATATAACACTATTATTAAAAAAATATTTTACATTGTATAAAAACAATTATTTACTACTATAAAATACATGAAACATAAAAGAATTAACAAATCAAATGCAAAATATTAAATAAATTACCAAAATAAAAATATATAAAAAAGACATTTACTAAAAATATTTTTTAAAGAATTATACAAAATAATATACAGAGATATACAAATAATGTAACATTAAACAAATAAACTAATAATAATATTAGAGATATTTAAACAATATTAAAAAAACAAATTAACTTCTGGGAATGATAAATATACTATACACAGTCCAGTCTGTGCATCAGTAGGGAAAGTGTTGAACGTCAGAAGGGAAACATTTACTATTCCCTCTCCAGTCTGTGCAACAGTAGGGAAAGTGTTGGACTTCGGAGGAGTAACAATTACTATTTCCAATCTAGTCTGTGAAACAGTAGGGAAAGTACTTCACTTCAAACACATAAAATATATGAAACATAACCCTATTAATTTATAACAAATTTAAAACTGTTAGGGCCCGTTTACGAGTTTGGCAGTTTGTGAACCACCATACCCGCAGTTGTGGTCCGACTGCTGTGAGCTCTGCAGTCCGACCGCTGTATTACGAGATTGTCGGATTGCCTTTGCAAGGACCACGGTCGAACCACCGACACCGCCAGCACACCGCCGACCGCCGGGGTTGGGAAAAAGCAGCTACCATAGGGAAGTACTGAGGAGTCTCACTGTCATCTGTATTACGGGTTGACTTTTTGATGAGCCGACTACAGCGGTTGGACCACTGTCTTCAGGTCGGCAGAAATGAAGGATTTGGGGTGCA
Organism: Calotriton arnoldi; assembly: GCA_963921515.1. Lineage (NCBI taxonomy): Eukaryota > Metazoa > Chordata > Amphibia > Caudata > Salamandridae > Calotriton > Calotriton arnoldi. Next base: position 126,189 of record CAWUFW010013465.1, read on the forward strand.
TACTCACCCCTTTCCTGTTCTTCCAGGCAGAGTTCGAAGTGGATCCCTTTCTCTAGGTTCCCCTTCACAGCAGCATCTTCACCCCAAAGAATACGACTCTGTTTGCGGCGATCAACAGGTATGTCCATTTTGTACCATTTAACCACTGCGTGGTCTGCCCAAATATGGGCCGGAGTCTGGCAATGGGTAGGTGGTATTTTTCCACATGTATCATGCATATGTGTGCATTCAACACAAATGCAGTCGAAATGCTCACACAGGCATCGATATATATATATGGAAAACCATTCCCCACCATGCAAAACCTCCTCAGCCACACCACAAGCACCGCAGTCAACTTGTAATATGGCGGTCGGAAGACTGCTGGCACTGCGGTCTTCTAGAGACCGGAACGTTCGGACGGTCAGATTGGCAAACTCGTAATCAGGTCCTTAATGAGAACTTTATTAATTAACCCTAAAAAAATATATATATAAATAAAAAACAATTATATATTTAACATGATTAGTAAACAAATTAATAATTTATTATGAATTACATTTTTTATTACTTAATTAACTTACCACACTATAACCCCATAAACCTACCAGTCCACATTCAAAATATAACTAAAATAAATAATGTAACACAATTAACATAATTAACATTCAATTTAATAATAATTAGTAATCTGTTAAATACTAATTAATCAATTAATTAATTAATAATTAACTTCCCTCCCTATAACCCTACAAACCCAGCAGCCCGCACCTCATATATCACTATAAATATACAACTATTACAAAATTTACATATTTAACAATCAATTAAATATAGAATAATAAATTGTCAATCAATCAGGATTTGTAAAGCGCGGCTAATCACCCGTGAGGATATCCAGGTGCTGAGAACAGTGCTGCAGGAGAGAGTTCAGTTGTGTCTGGACAGTTGGTGGAAGTTAAGGCAGCAGTTTATGTTTGCTGGTCCTTGGTTGTGTAGGGCTTTAAAGTTGTGAGTTAACATCTTGAACTGACATCTCTTCTTAATGGGAAGCCAGTGAAGCTTCCTGAGGGGGGGTGATGTGGGTCTGCTTGGGGAGGTCTAGGATTTAATCTGACCACCGAATTCTGTACGATCTGCAGTCTCTTGAGGAGGTGTGAGGTGATTCCTACGTAACATAGAGCGCGTTGCCATAGACCAATCGGCTGGTGACAAGGCTTGGGTGACGGTCTGTCTGGTGTTGATGGGGAGCCACTTGAAGATCTTACAGAGCATGTGAAGCATCATGAAGCAGGCGGATAAGACTGCATTGATCTGTCTCTTCATGGTGAGTATACTGTCTATGATGATGCCAAGGTTGTGGGCGTGGTAGGTTGGGGTGGGTGAAGGTTCTAGTTCGGGAGACCACCAGACTTTGCTCCACGGAGAGGTGTTGTTCCTGAAAATCAGCACTTGTCTTGTCTGTGTTGAGTTGAGGCAGTTATCTTTCATCCAGTCGGTGACGCTCGTCATGCACATGCGTAAGTTGGTCAGCATGGCATAGGTTTCCTCTGAAAGCGAGAGCATGAGCTGGGTGTCCTCGGCGTAGGATATGATGTTTAGTCCATGTGTTCTGATGACGTTGGCCAAGGGCGACATGTAGGTGTTGAACAGAGTAGGGCTGAGGGATAAACCTTGAAGGACGCTGCAGATGGTGTTCTTGGGTTCCGAGGTGAAGGGAGGTAGGCATATTCTCTAAGTTCTTCCAGTGAGGAAGGAGGCGATCCATTTATGGACTTCTCCTTGGATGCCAATGTGGTGAATCCTTTTGATGAGGGTGTGATACTGTATCAAATACTGCTGAGAAGTTGAAGAGTATCAGGGACACTGATTTTCTCTGGTGAAGGAGGGATCTGAGGTCGTCTGTGGCTGAATTAGGGTGGTTTCAGAGCTGTGGTTACTACAGAATCGAGTTTGAGAGGTGTCCAGAAGATTGTTGGTCTCCAGGTTTTCTGTGAGTTGACGATTGATGGCCTTCTCGAGGATTTTTGCGGGAAAGGGCAGCAGGGAAATATGGCGGTAGTTCTTGAATTTGTTGGGGTCGGCAGAAGGTTCCTTGAGTAAGGGTTTGACTCCTGTGTGTGTTCATTCTTAGGGGAAGGTGGCCGTGGTGATAGATGCATTGAAGATGGCGGTGAGCTTGTTGCCGATAATCTTGCTCCAGAGGTTGAAGATGTGGTGGGGACAGGGATCTGAGGCAGCTTCTGAGTGGACGGAGTTCATGATGACTGTGGTGTCTTGTGTGGTGATCAGGTGGTGATGTTTATCATTTGTTGGTGAGAAGGCTGAGGAAGTTGGTGGTGGTTGGTTGGGGTTTGAAGTTTCTGTAGACGGTGGAGATCTAGTCATGGAAGATGTCAGCCAGGGTGTTGCAGAGTTCCTGAGATGGGGTGATGATATTTTCGGTGGCTGAGGGTTTGGAAAACTCTCTGATGATGTTGAAGAGTTCTTTGCTGTGGTTGGAACTTGTTTTGATGCATCTTGCAAGGACGCTCCTTTTTGTCTCTTTTAGAAGTTGGCCGTATTGGTTGAAGGATGTTTTGAATGTCGCACTTCTGTGGGCTTTTTGCTGGTGCGCCAATTCTTTTCGAGTCATTTGTAGTTGTGTTTCATGGTTCTTAGTTTTGTAGTGCATCAACTGGCTTGTTTGGAGGACCTCTTGGGTTTGGTGGTTTTAACAGGGGCAACTCTATCGGCGCAGTCGGTGATCCAGGTGGAGAAGTTCTTGACAGCCCTTCCTAGGTTGGTTGCTGTGGGAAGGCAGGAGTTGTTGATGTGAAGTGCAGTGTGGCTTGGGGGTAGTCCTGGGGGATCCTGAGATGGTGAAGTGGATGATGGAGTGGTCTGTCCAGGTGAGTTCGGTGGCATGGCTGTACTTGACTCTTTCACTGGCCATGAAGATAGGTGTGAGCGTGTGTCCTGCGATGTGTGAGGGTTGTGACTAGCTGGGAGAGGCTGATGGTTTTCATGATCTCGAGGAGGCTGGCAGTGTTGGCATCATTAGGGTCCTTGAGGTGAAAATTGAGGTCTTTGAGGAAGATGTAGTGCTTGGAGTCTATGGCGAGCAGAGTGATGAATTGGGGAATGGCGCTGCAGAACCTGGGGCGTGGTCTTGGGGGTCTGCAGATGAGGGTGCCTCTGAAGGTGGTTTTTCCATTGGTATGGGGTTGGAAGTTGAGGTGTTCCATAATCAGGGTGGTGTCATCTGTGGTGGTGGTGCAGTGGAGGGTTTCTTTAGAATGATGGCTATACCACGTCCGTGTTTGTTGAAGCAGACTCGGTGCGCTATCTTGTAGCTATCGTGTTTTGCTTAGGTGATGGTCGGGCAAGGATGGTGGGTTGAGCCAGATCTCGGTGAGGAAGTTGACGTCGGGGTGAGGGATGTGATGATGTCCCAGATCTCGATGGTGTGCTTGCAGAGTGATGAATGAATATTAAATTTATAAAGCGCTAACTTAGCCCAAGGGCATCAAGGCGCTGCAGAGGACTAACGTTCAACCACATAAGATGCTCAAGCTAAAGTCTGTGTGAAGAGCCAGGTTTTCAGGGCCTTGCGGAAAAGAGAGTATGACACAAGACCCGATAAACCATCCGGAAGAGAGTTCCACAGCCTAGCAGCAGCAGTGGAGAAGGCTCTGCCTCCCCATCTAACCTTCTTAAACCTGGGGACCACCAGCAAGTTCTTGCTGGCGGACCTAAGCTGCTTGGTCGGGATATAGCGCTGAAACATCGCTTTAATGGCATCAGGGCCCGAGCCATAGTAGGCATTATGAGTCAAGCACAGAGTCTTGAAAAGGATTCTTCGATCCAGAGGTAGCCAATGCAACAAGACGAGGGAGGCCGAAACAGAGTGATACTTTGGTAACTCCAACACCAGCCTTGCTGCAGCATTCTGTACTAACTGTAACCGTCTCACCAAACCCTTGTTAATGCCCAGATAAAGGGCATTACAATAATCAAGTCTGGACAGTATCAAAGCAATCACTGCCTGCTTTTGTGATTGTGCGTTGAGCAGGAGGCAGGGGAGTTGTTCTGAGGTGGTCGGCGTGGTAGTGATTGTCATGCGAGTGGGTGCTCCGGTGCCTCAGGAGAAATGACAGTGCCAGTAGGTGAAAGGTCCTACCATGGAATGCGGAGCAGTGCAGCAGTAGTTGTTGCTGCGGATTCTGGGGTCCAGGTCTCGAAATTTGGCTGTGGTGTAACTGCGAGTGGTGGTAGATCTGGGGTTCCTGAAGCTGGGTGCGGTCCAGGCGTGGACTGGCGCAGATGGACTTGCCTTTGGTGTGCCTGTGGAGTGGCCGTGCTGCGACCTCCATTGAGTAGGTCCTGGGAGGAGGAAGGGGCACTGACGCGGTGGGCGGGGCCAGCAGGAATAGACACGGCAGGAAAATGGCTTAAAGAGACCAAACAGAATACAGGTCAAACTACGAGGAAAGCAGAGAAGCAAGTCTGTAAAACAGAGAGGAAACAGAGAGGAAAACGAAGTGGCAAATCAGTAAAGCAGAAGAAAATGGGTAAACAATGGGAAAAACAAGTGGCAAGCGGACAGTCAGAACAGAATGCAGGGAAACATAGCGGCGCAACTGTAAAAGCGGCAAGGCAGTAAGTCAAGACAAGGCACGAACAGCAGTTCGTTTGGCAGCACGGGAAACTGGTGCAAGAATTAATTGTTAAATAATTATTACTTAATTAACTTCCCACCTTATCACCCTAGCAGCCTGCACCTACTATATAACTTAAAAAAATAATTATTAATTAAATTATTAATATTAAATTATGAATTACTTCTCAATTAATTATAATGAACTTCCCACCGTACACCCCTCCAATCCTAGCAACCTGCTAGGCAATATAAATTGCATTTAAAAAAAACTTGTCATTCACATAAAATTACAAACTATGGGCCAGATGTACGACTCTTTTTTGCATTCGCAAACTAGCGTCCCTTCCTAATAGCAAGTTCCAATGCCATTTACTATTGTTTTGCGGCCGCATAACACTCGCAATTTACCACCTACTTCAAGTACTTCCCCTTTGTGAGTGTGTGTGAAAATATTTTTATTCCCTTAAAAAATGAAACTGATAAGTTTCATTTTTCTTTTTAAATACATTTTGGTTTTCTTCAAGGAAAATGGGCTGCATTTAAAAAAATAAACTGCTTTATTTAAAAGCAGTCACAGACATGGTGGTCTGCTGACCCCAGCAGACCACCATCCCTGGGAGTGCTAGCCATTCCCAATGGGGTCGCAAATTGCACTTACCTCATGAATATTAATGAGGCATGCAATTTGCGACCCAATTGGGTATCGCAAACAGTGTCTGAGACACTGTTGTACATTCAGTTTTGCGAGTCGCAAATTGCGAGTTGCAATTCGACGCAATTTACAAATATTAATAACAATTATACCAACAATATTAACACATAAAATTAATATAACTAACACACATAAAGATGATTAAACAATTATATTTTTTACAACAATATTATTGAAAACGATATTAACAACAATGATATTATTGAAAACGATATTACGAACCTGAAAAATCGATGTTCATGACAAAGATATCTCTGCATCATGATATTTTTGTACCACAATTTTTTTCCCGAGAATTTTGCAACTTGATATTTCTGCTCCGATTTTTTGTCCAAATACCTTTTGTTATATAGCACTTCATGCAGCACTTCCGCTATTAGTAAGTGCTTTAATTAATGGATGTTAGGATTATTCAACTCATCCAAGACAGAATTCTCTACGTTCCTTCTTCATATCTATTTGCCCACCTAGCTCTTTGTAGCTTCCTCCTGGTAACCTGCCCTTCTCTTTCTCTGGTAGATACCTGGGTGTCCTATTCATTCCTTCCATGGGCATGGGCATATTTTTTCACTACAGTGCAGTATTACATTTTAAACATTAGAAAGATCTGCCCATTTATTGCTTTCCACAAAGCCAAAGTTCCATTCCACTCAAGGGTACAAGTACCCGTGACTGCTCTAATAGTCTACTAATGAGTCTATCGCAATATAGATAAATTTTGACACACAAAATCTATTTTGACCCTTGCACTGGGCTCAAACTACCTCACATCACCTCCCACTAATGTACAAATGGAGGGTTTGTTTGGGTTTGGGGTGGGTGAGAGCAAATACCTTAAGTTTTGGTTCCAGGCAGATTTATTAAAATAGCATGATCTGGCTTTGCCCTAAATCCTAACGCCACTAAAAAGCAGGCGCAAGCAAAGGGGCTAGCGATATATACTGTGTGATATACCTACATGTGCTTTACTCAAAAGCACACATCATACACATATAACCTCTCTGCTGGTGTCTACACATAGGAATTTGTATTGGAGGCTGTACCTCAAGCACAAATCTTGTGCTAGACAGTGATGGTCACCTTTGGGGCACAGTGCAAGGCTCCTCCAGTACGCATGGAGCCCCTCCCGCTGCCCCCTGGGTAATCAAATTGATCTCCTCCTGATCTGGGCCTTGCAGACTCTTTTGATGACTGAGGCGCTGTTTTTTTTATTTTGTTCTGCCCTCTGCCCTTTTCCTTTCCTCTCCCTTAGAATATGGTCTCACATCCTCTCCTTCATTCTGGACAATGGGCTGAGAATAAGTACCAGGAATATTAACAGGATTATTGATAACAACTAAGGGGGAAAAAGGAACAGTCGGTTGAGATTCCCCTTGGGCCTCCGCATCGCCCTCTATGCATTCCTTTGTCAAGGCCATATGAGGAGGTAAGGGCGAGAACAGAGATAATCTTCTTTCTGCAAGTACAATCTCTTTACTTATTACGCCTACAGCAAGCTGCAGAAACCCATCAAGAGTAGTGCTGGTGGCAGCGGTTGCAGGAGTATTTTTTTGCTTCCCCATAACTCGATTTACCAGCAAAACTGATTACCAGTGATGGATCAACAATAAATTAGCAGAAATTGCCCTCTGAATTAATTCAAAACAAGGCTAATCACTCATGTTTTTCACCAAGACCTTCCACTGATAGTGACGCAATTCCTTGAATCGCCCCACCGAATAGTATGGCCAGAAGAGCAGGCCCAGCTCAGCCTCTTCCAGACGCGGACAGGTGCAGACAGGCACGCCCCATGCTGCGGGAGTCTCCTGGCACTCTTGTTGCATCAGGGAGGACTGTTGCTCCTCCTCCCTGAAAGCAGTGGTTGCTGGGGGACAGACTCCCACCCCAGCTGCAGCACAAGGAACCGGTGCAGACCTCCAATCGGCCCGGTAAAGCGCCCTCAAACCACTGCTGGAAGTGTAAGCTTAACAGGAGGCTCACAGTGTCATACTCCGTAGTGCCTCACTTGTGACGTCGGGGTAGCGAGTACAGTAGCAAGCAGATTGCAGCAGATGCAGAAGACAACAGTGCCCTATCAGGCCCGGGCCACAAACAGTGTAATAGGAGCAGAACACCCAGGCACTTGGACAGTGAAAGAAGGCAGGCGGGCCCAATGGCAGTCAGCACTCACCAGTAGGCCTTTGGGTGAAATCTGCAAATGTAAGTGGATGAGGCCCTTTAGAGTCTGGTCGTTGGTGTAAAGGCCGCCACTTGGTCGGATGGCCGGTCCCCAGTCTCTGCCAGCCTGGCGCAGTCGTCTTCCTCAGAAATACCACCTCATCAATAGGCGTGCTCACGAGCCCCACAGGGCGTTGTGGGGTCATGTCATGACACCGGTCACAGATTCCAACCGCCGAAATCAACAGGCCCCAGGGAGGTGAGCCACTCACGCTGTGGCCCTGCCTTCAGGCTCACCCACAGACCCTGCCACCACGGGCCTCTGAGGGCCATGACAGGCCTCTGCTGTTGCGCCGTTCAGCGTGCAGTGAGGGGAACGCTCCGGTATCACATCTAAGACCAAACCACTGGGGGGGCAGAGCAGTTTTGTGCCCTCAACGAGGTAAAATTCCTGGCATATTGCGCTCAGATGCTGCCTTGAGGGAGCAGGATCGGACAGAGTCATCGGCAGCTTCAGAGCCGCGCTGCAAAAGAACGATGGATTTAACCGAGATCTCTCACCAATCAACTAGCTCCTAAAACAAACTCAAACCTTCACATAAAAAATACAACACATAAACCACACATTTCCAAATAACAATCACATAATGTTTACACAAACAATAAAATCTAACGTTCCCCACCCGAATGAAATAAAACAAATATGACTTACTGTCTGTAGCTGCAGATCTTATTCTCTATCCACATAGTCAAAAATATTATTCCACGAAAAACTGGATAGATTTTTTCCCAAATGCCCCCAAAAAATGCAAAAATAAAACAAATCCAATAGGCATCCCTCAAACCAATCCAAGGTATCTAGGAACGATACAAAACCCGAAAAAAGTCTTTAAAAAATATAAACACTCCTGGAAACCCAAAAAGGAAATCAAAGTTAAAAATATTGGTTTATTAAAATCCAAAAGTGATTTCTTTAAAAAAAAGGTAACTTCCAATGCCTATAGGACACGTCTGTTGACTAAAACCTGTAAAGTAAACAAGAAAACCCATTAGCAAAACAAATTACAATCTCAAAAATACATATATATTACACTTAATCATTATAAAATATGTAACTTATTACAATGTGACATAACAATACATTAGTAAAACAGTATATGAAACCCCCAAAATATACACTAGTGAAAAACACTATTAATGCAACTAAGGGGGTGATTACGATGTCGGTAACGGATGCAGAAACGGGACCGACTGACCTCAGGTTGGCGATCCCGACCACCAAATTATGATGCAACCGAACACTGTTCGGCCTCATACTCCCATTCCTCTATGGGAGCTCATGTTACAGCCGTAACCCGGCTGTAACACAAGCTCCCATAGAGGAATGGGAGTCTCTGTTCATCCCTGCAATGTGTGGCAGGCACCTCAGGGTGCCTGCCACACGGTGCAGGGATGAACAGCGGGGCACCATAAATTCCCCCTCGGCCCTCAACCGGAGGCCGCAGAGGCAAGGGGTCCCTGCTAGGGGTCCCCATACTCGCTATCTGACAGGCTTTCCATGTCAGAAAGCCCAACATGGAAAGCCTGCCAGAGACTGAGTATCGTAATCCCAAGGGGCTGGCCTCCGACTGGCCGAAGGGCTCCTTGAGCCCGTCGGAAGCCAGCCGTAATGACTAGCTGGGTTGATTTCCGGCCGGTTTGATGTCTGGTGGTCAGAAATTAAACCTAGATGTGGCTCCTAAATGTTCAAACAACCCATAAACAACACTATGGGCCTCATTATGATCGAACAACACTGTAGCGGAATTGGTATCGACCGACTGTTTAATTATTAAACATTTCCCTATGGGAGCTTGTGTTGCGGCCGTAAACCATAATCCATAATCCCTGCACCTCGTGGCAGGCACCTCAAGGTGCCTGCCACAAGGTGCAGGGATCAACCCCCTCAGCCTCCAACCTGAGGCCGCAAACAGAAGGGGGCCCTGCTAGCGGCCCCCAAACACTCTCTCCGATAGACTTTCCATGTCGGAAAGCCCGGCATGGAAAGCCTGTCAGAAACAGCGCATCCTAATCAAGATGGCGTAAAACACCGTCCATATGGATTACGTGCCCGCTTCCGACTGGCCGACGGGCTCAAAGAGCCCGTCGAAATCCTGCCGGAATGACCAGTCGGTTTCAAGTCCGACCGGCTGTATTGTAATCGGCTGATCAGAATTGAAACCGACGATGTCAGTCGGAAAGCCTCAGAATGTGATTTACATTACAAACATATTACTATTTTTTTATTATTTTTCTTAACACCAACAATACTAATTAAATAAACTACTTCTAATACATACACATGCAATTTAAACAACGGATTTCACAAAAAGATTTAACATTAAATACTCACACTCCAACATAAACCATTTTTAAGAATTTGGAGAAAGTAGTGCATACTAAAGGGGTGTAATTTATTGTTCACACTCCAATCTCTACAAAGTTAGGGAAGGTGTTGGACACTAAAATGGTGAAATTTACTATTCCCACTCCAATCTATTCCAATTTGGAGAAGATGTTGGACACTGAAGGGATGACATTTACTATTCCCACACCAGTCTATACCAATTTGGAGAAGGCGCTGCATACTAAAGAGGTGACATTTACTATTCCCACTCCAATCAATAGCAAATTGGGAAGGTGTTGGACACTAAAAGGGTGAAATTTACTGTTCCCACTACAATCTATACCAATTTTTGGGGAACGTATTGGCTATTATATGGGTGACATTTACTATTCCCACTCCAATCAATACCAATTTGGAGAAGGTGTTGGACACTAAAAGGGTGACATTCACTGTTCCTGCTCCAATCTATATTTCGGGAAGGTGTTGGACAATAAAAGGGTGACATTTAAACTTCCCATTCAATTCTATACCAATTTGGAGAAGGTGCTGGAAACTAAAGTGGTGACATTTACTATTCCCTCTTCTATCTATACCAATTTGGAGAAGGTGTTGGAAACTAAAGGGGTGATATTTACTATTGCCGCTCCAATCTATACCAAATTGGGGAAGGTGTTGGATACTAAAGGGCTGACATTTACTATTCCCACTCCAATTTATACCAAGTTAGGGAAAGTGTTGGACATTAAAATAATGACATATGGTATTCCCACTCCAACCTATTACAATTTAAAGAAGGTGTAGAACACTAAAGGGGGGACATTTACTATTTCCACTCCATTCAATACCAATTTGGGGAAGGGGTTGAATACTAGGGGCCTGATTCCGAGTTTAATGGTCCACCAGCCGCCACACCACCAAACCCGTGGTCCGTTAAACGCGTCTCTGGCAGGCTTTTTTTGGCATTCCCACGGTGGTGCCTTTAAAAATAGGCACCTTAATGGCAACGCCAAAAACAGTTCCTGCATGACATGGACTCGAAAGTTCATGCCGTGTAGGAACTGGTGTGAATGCACCCAGGGAGGCATATGTTGTGCCTCCCTGTGTGCATCCACAGGGTGTGAGGCACAAGAGGGCCCTGTAGGCCCCCTTTTTTTCTCTCTGCCAGGGTTTTCATGGAGCAGGAACCGCCATGAAAACCCTGGCAGAGAGGAAACTTGTAATATGCTTGGCAGGACCACGGATGTCCCGCCAAGCATATTGCAGATTCTGGACTGCCGCGTCACCTCCAGGGAGCGGCGGTTCCCTTGCGGCGGCAGCAGTCCCATGGCGCTCCCAATGCCCGAGTCGTAATCTGCCGGTCGGGAAACCGCCACCTCCACGCCACCACGAGTCTGGCGGTCCTCGGACCGCCAGACTCGTAATCAGGCCCTAAAGGGGTGACATTTACTATTCTCACTCCAATCTCTGCTGGAAGACAATTACTATTCCCACTCCAATCTATACCAACTTGGGGAAGGTTGTGGATGCTAAAAGGGTGACATTTACTATTCCCACTCCAATGTATACCAATTTGCAGAAGGTGTTGGACAATAAAAGGGTGACATTTAAAATTCCCACTCCAATCTATACCAATTTGGAGAAAGTGTTGGACACTAATGGGGTGACATTTACTATTCCCACTCCAATCTATACCAATTTGGAGAAGGTGTTGGAAGCTAACGGGGTGAAATTTACCATTCCAACTCCAATCTATACCAATTTGAGGTAGGTGTTGGATACTAAAGGGGTGACATTCACTATTCTCACTCCAATCTCTGCTGGAAGACAATTACTATTCCCACTCCAATCTATACCAACTTGGGGAAGGTTGTGGATGCTAAAAGGGTGACATTTACTATTCCCACTCCAATTTATACCAATTTGCAGAAGGTGTTGGACAATAAAAGGGTGACATTTAAAATTCCCACTCCAATCTATACCAATTTGGAGAAAGTGTTGGAAACTAATGGGGTGACATTTACTTATCCCACTCCAATATATACCAATTTGGAGAAGGTGTTGGAAGCTAAAGGGGTGAAATTTACCATTCCAACTCCAATCTATACCAATTTGAGGTAGGTGTTGGATACTAAAGGGGTGATATTTACTATTCACACACTAATTTATACCAAGTTGTGGAAGGTGTTGGACATTTACTATTCCCACTCAAATCTATAACAATTTAGAGAAGGTGTTGAACAATAGAGGTGAGCCATTTACTATTCCCACTGCATGCTATACGAATTTGAGGAAGGGGGTGAATACTTCAGGGGTGACATTTACTATACTCTCTCCAATCAATATGGGGCTACAATTACTATTCCCACTCCAATCTATACCAAGTTAGGGAAGGTTTTGGACGCTAAAAGGGTGAAATTTACTATTCCTACTTCAATGTAAATCAATTTGTGGAAAGTGTTGGATACTAAAAGTGTGACATTTAAAATTCCTACTCCAATCTATACTAATTTGGAGAAGGTGTTGGACACTAAAGGGGTGACATTTACTATTCTCACTCCAACCTACACCAATTTGGAAAAGGTGTTGGACACTAAAAGAGTGACAGTACTATTCCCACTACAATCTAAAACATTTTACGCAAGATGCTACAGACTACAAATTTTATATACAGAATCATTACTCCATGATCGCACATAATTTTTCATGTTTAAAATAATCAAAATGTACATAGAAATACACCAAAACTACAAACCTATATATTTATACATTAACATATGAAAGAATATTTTTATCATTATTAATAATAAATAATATATTTTTCAATATTGACTACCATTCCTAAACTTTGAACCATAACATAAAAAATGAAATCATAATCCAAAATGAACAATAATAAAATATAAACAGTATAAAACCAGTTTTTATAATAAAATTTAAAATAATATTTCTAAAATGACTTTATACTTTTCTACATTAATAAAATTTAAACATATTTTATTTATGATTTTTCCACAAGACTTATAAAAATTATAATATTATAATTATATTTATTTTAAAAATGTAAAATTAATTTGCTTTCTTAAATTTAATATTTTATATATTTAATTTTATTATTATTTAAATATGTACAATAAAACAATATTTTTTAAAATAAAGTAAAATATTTTACAGTACTAATTTGCATATAAATAAAATAAATAACATTAAATATACATTAAAATATCCACTTTTTAAGACTCTCCCCACCTTTATCCCCTAAAAACCCAATATCCTGCAGCTAAACAAAATGATGAGATCGTTAGTTTTATACATTAATACAACTAAACACAAATTTTAAAAGAACCATAATTAATAAATTATCTTACTAAAAACACAAATATATTTTTTTAATGAATATATAAATCAAACACAGTACAATAAATTACATACAAAATAACACTTACAAACAATATTACATACAACTATATTTTTTACATCGATATTAAAAACAAGACTTAAAACAATGGGCCTGATTACGGGTGCGGCGGTCTTCCAACCGCCACACTCATGGTAGCGCAGCAGTAGCGGTTCAACTCGTAATACGGCGGGCAGTCCTTGCGCGGCTTTGGCGCAGCTGTGTTGGCGGAGAGCCGGCGCAACTGCGCCAAAGTCATAATCAGGCCCAATATTTTTACCTTCGATATTTCTGTTGATGATATGTTTGACATCCCGCTATTCTTAACATGATATTTTTGTATCACAATGTATTATATTCAATATTTTGTCCAAACACTAGACTATGAGCACCAGCTACTTACCTATGTAGATGTGCATGATTAGCTTCAGAAGATGGGCTATCTGTAAAGTTCTCACCACAGTATTAAGGCTGCAGGTAATATTACTTTTAGCACTTTCAGACCTTGAATTTTTTTTTTAAGGAATAATGTCTCTTTGGACACGTTTTGCATAGAGTGAACACTGTTCTTAGTAGATACTTTTGAATACTCTGTGGTGTGTTCCTCATGAGTTTCACTGTCTGCAAACAGTGTGGTACAGAGTAAACTCATCCATAGAGTAAACACTGTTTACAGTACCCAATTTTCTACTCAAATCCACTCCATTTCTTAATGTAGGTTTGGTGGCTGTGAGGGGTTTGATACAGGTAAAGAATGTCCATAGTAGGGCATTATTTATGTAACAGAAGTTGCGCATCTGGAGGAACTTGGTTTTCTCTGAACAGTTGTATACAGATTGAACACTGTGTGGAGTAGGGGTTACCAATCTATCTGTGGTTGATTCTTAATGTGAACTCGGCTACACATGAAGTGTATGGTATAGGGTCAATATTGCACATAAGACAAGCTTGCATCACTTAAGGGATTTGTATGTGTGAATGCATTACTGATGCTTCATATTATACTGAGCTATTATGAATTTACTTTCAGATCTCTAATGCCATACATGTTTATAGAGTAATGTGTACAAAAGAAGCTTGGATGATGTAATCAGTGATGTCAACAGTGATGTCATCAATGATGTCATTTGAGATGTTATCAGTGATATCATAAGTTCTGTCATAGAACATGTCATGAGTGATGTAGCATGTAAGGAAATAAGCATTGCATGGCGGGGCACAAGTTATAGTTAGCTCTGCTAACTAAAACTGTTGAATTTCTGTGTTTTTTATTAGTTCAAAACTGACATATTTACCTAACTCTTATGTCACATTAACCTTTCTTTTTTCAGTTTTTTCCCTATAAATTGCAGCTGGTCAGACCTGCTGAGATTTATTTGAGTGAACAGCCCCGAAAAAGCTAAACATGCGGAATGCTGTGTTAAAAACCAATTCTTCGTGGTATGCCTCATTTTCTTGATGGAAACTCAACATTGGAGGCATTTACAATATGTGATAAATGCCTCACCCTGAGTTAAAGGTACTTACCATATTGTGGTAAATACTTCACCGTATTCCGATCAACATGTAATGAGGACCTTAGTCAGATCAGTCTGTATTTATTATACCATCCTATCAATGTAGTAAAGTGCTTTGGTGCACCCACTATAGGAATTTCATACAACAAACATTGAATAATGAAATTACAATAGAAGCTATACATTTTAAAATTAACTATTTACAAGGAAAAAATGTAAGGTTCCCTCTCTGCCATAATTACTGTCAAAATGCATTACAAAGAGGAGAACCATTGCCGTTGGAGCTCATAAAAATAAAATGAGAACATAAGGTCTTTGATTTTGTTAAGGTAAATTGAAAGAATTACAGAAACAACACAAATCGAATCATATGGATGATCACATTAAAAGAAAAAGAATCAAGGCCAATTACAATTTGATTGTGTTTCACACAAAACAGCTGAATGTGCTCTGTTTAGAATCATACGGAAAGAGTGAAAGAAGTGAGAAAATCCAAGCCTATTGTCTAAGCTAAAGCAAAATTATGACTTCTTCATCATGCATTAGAAGATAGTACATGTATTTAGGGTTTGCAGTAAAAGTTGTGTACAAACAAAATCGCCCAATAAAATCTAGACATCAAAAAGGAGTTGTTTGAAATAAAAACACCCCCTAGCAGACAGGTTTCACTTAGATAGAATGACGGGCACCACCCCCACCTAGGGGGCGTGGTGCCTTTAGTGGCATCTTGGGCAGGAGCCAGGATAGGCTCTCGGCCGGGTCAAACAACCCGGAAAGGGGGGAGTAGCAGGGATTCCGGAAGCGCGTCACCAAGGGGGGCGCGGGAGACCCGGACTGCCGGAGGGTTTAAAAATCTAAGGACAGGAAGGGGCGGACTTGCACGTGGTATGCCAACTATGTGTAAACTTCATCCGTGCAGTTGTATTAAAGTCCTCTTCTAGCTTGTACTATCCCTGCAGCTCAGAAAAAGGTGTACATTAATAATGAAAAACAACAGCATGACCACGAATAAAAGAATAGAATTAAAGCACCAAAGGGATTTCACAATAGCTGCCATGTTAGAGAATGGCAGATCGCTTTCATATTAAAATAATGCACCAATTACAATAAAGCAGTAGGAGCACAGAGCTGAAGAAGGAAGAGCGCACACTCCCAAGGATGAGAGGTGCACAAAACAGCATGAAAATAAGGCAGGCTTGGGAAGGGAAAGACAGCTTTGAATAAGCTCAGCCTGCAAGCTGGCAGTAGGAGAAGCAAAGGAAGGGCGAAGTAAGTACACCAGAAAGAAGTTCAAATGAAGTGTGGCTCTCTGGGGATGCATGGGGTGTCCGCCATGCATCCCCAGAGAATAAAGAGAATACTCAGGAACTGGTATTCAAACGAGAAGGGGCTTTAGGGTGGTGTGTGGTTGACTGGTGTTCCCCGCATAGGCAGGAAGTCATAAACAAGCAGAAAAGCAAAAAAAGGCAGGACCAGAAAAAAAGGAAAATACTCAGCATTTCTTGGTGAAATTCCTGGAATTTGCATAGAAAAATATGCATTTTACAAAAAATTTATATTTAGGTGGGTGGCCCACCAGTTCAAAGGAGGGGTCTTTGCCTCGGCTTCTCTGGCAGAGGATGCCTCACCGTATTTATAGACCTCCACCTGAATCTTTGTGCTGAAAGTACATTTGCTGGTGAATGAATGCACTTTTGTCACTACTAATGCTGAGCATGTCACTGTGTGCTTTTTTTCAGTCAGCTCGGCATTTGTTTTCAATTTCAGAAACGAAACCCCAAAGCAGAGAGTTAGGTCTGAAAAAGAAAAAAATGAATGGACAACAAGAAGTTCTCACCAACACATCAGGGCTATTGACTACTTTCCCTGCCTGGGACAGTCATGCAAATCATGGCAACCTCAGGAAGTGACACCAAATGACCTTGTGGCCCAGTGGCCGACAGGTGGTCAGCTCAAGTGGTTCACCCTTCTCGTAAACCACCTCCCAAACCATCATGCACTATTCATAAGAACTGCACTGTCAGAGAACGAGCCTAAGCAGCAGGGACCAGCAAAAGCGCCTCTAGCAGAGGAAGGCAGAGAACAAAGGTTCAGCTTTGAGGTGTATCTACTGATGCAGTGTCTTGTATGTCGACAAAAATGACCCCAAGGAAAAGAGAGCAGATGACTCTATATACAGAGCCTTCATCATGTTAATGAACCAGAACTAAATGAATAAGAATTCGACGTGTTTACCACTGTGCAAGCAACACACCATTCGTTTACAGACTCTATTGGAGTGTGTGACTTCTGGTTCATATATGGATAGTCAATGGCACAAACAAAATACCATTGCAGTCAGGAGAACAGTGCAGATCTAATGTGTAAAAGAAGTCTAGTTTTAGTGTAATACTTTTGATTTGTATTCTCTAAGGGGAGTATAGCCACGAATCAGTGAAAAATGAAGGTAATATTGCCGCGGCCTACTTCTTCACCTGCGATTTAAATGCACTGCTTTCTATGATTCTCTAACTTTTATAAAGAATTATTCAGAGATCATCACACTAATAAGACAACGGCTAAAGAGACGGGGTCCAGCTTCTTGTCTGAAGGAAGGAGACACATGCTTTCATTTGCTAAAGAAACAACTCACAACTACCACACACAAAAACCCTTCAGTTTAGTCACTGGTGCATCCAACACAGCAGTTAGAGCAGTATTACTACCATAAGAGGAACAAGAGCATACTATTGCATTCTACTCTAGGAATACAAATAAGTGAAATAAAGTTTGATGTGATTGAAAGTGAATTACAGCCATTAAGAAGATGTTTAACGAATTTAGCAAATAATGTGTCACCATCAGAAGTGGCCATACACATTCACAAGTCTTTAAACAAGCTGGGTGTCGTTAACCAAACAGGCATGTTCGGCTTTTTCATATCTCAATTTGATTTTTGTGTTGCCTATATTTTTGGTTTCAGCAATATAGTGGCAAATGCATTATCACGTTCCAACCTTGAAGAGGAAATGAATCCACCCACAGATATCATCTTAATGGCTACTGCTTTCATTTCCTTATCTTGGAATTGTTTTAAGATAAGGAATTAAAGTGGTAATTCATATAAAAACCATGTGCTTGCATCACAAGAAATAATTGTGCACAGAGGCACTTGTTACATTTTGGCAGGAATTTCCCAGAGGCAGTGACGTTCAATTATGAGAAGGCAGCCCTTTTCTGGTTTACCCGCTCAGTGCCTGGTGAGGCAGCATGTCTTTGGTCCTCGTGCTTGCACACAGGGAGACATCTCTTCCTTCACTGCTCAGACAATTTTGGCATTTCGAGGTCACCCAGAGGGATGTTGTGCAGCTTGCACAAAGTGGCATATTTGAAGGGCAGTGGGTATGGCATAGAAGTTTGCAGAGTAAGGGTCTGATTACGTTGCGGTTAGGAAAGCCTTCCCACCTAGGGCCCGATTACGATGCGGTTAGGAAGGCCTCCTAACGACATTTGCTCCTTCCGAATCGGATCGGGAATGTGTCTTCCTGACCGAGGGCCAGATTACGATGTGGTTAGGAACATAGGCTCACATAGAAGTCAATGGGAGTCCAACCAAATTGCATCTGGAAGCATCCGGATGCATCATACTCGGTCGGTCGGACTCTCCCGATCCGAGTCGGTCGGAAACCATTTCCAAACCGATTTGATCGGGAAGATTTCCTGACCCCATCGTAATCGGGCCCTTAGAAGGATATGAAACATGGGATTCTTCTTTTCATACTGAAAGTAACCATAACTCTGAAGATATAGACATGGATCCCTTAATATATAACCTGTCCTACATGGTGCTAAGGACTGGAAGCTTGTGCAGAATGAGTCCCCTTTTAGATTGCCCGAAGAAAGGGTAACTCCTCCCAGTCATCACAATTCCACCATACACAGAATAGTATATATAAAATGTATCAAGTGTCTCCTTAAAAGATTCCCATTGGGAAGAAAAACCCACACAGATGAAAAACCTTCTTGGCAATCGTATGAATCGTGATTGAAGATGAGGAATGGAACAAATAGAAAATCAGCAACCTTCTCTTGAGGAACAGCAAGGAGAAAAGAGGTATACAAACTGCAGAAATAGAATCCAGTAGAAAGTTACAGCTACAAACAGGAAAAATCAGGTGTAAAAATAGAAGTAAGGGGACGAAGTAAGTGACACAAAATGTGTTGCACCATATCCTTCACTTATAGTTGCTTTCTTATATGGTTCTAAAAGAAACTGACATCCCAGAAGAAGACCACACTTCATCTTGGATTGGGATCCTCAGATAACATTCCATGGACATTCCACCATCTTCAAAAGAGTATATTATAAGGCTTGATCACACCCTCCCATTCTGGCAATCATCGGTTTCACCTGGCACATAAACAAGATGACCAGCTTTGATACCTTTCACCCTGTGATCCTGCTACTTCCATCCTTGCCCTGTAGTCTAGACAGCCCACAAAACATCACTCTAGTCGGCCACAAGGGTGGAGACACCAGGAAGGTTACTGCAGCGTGTGCACTGCTGGCAGTTCAGGCTATCAGCTACAACTTGGGAGCAGAGTCTCATTATGTACCATCAGACAACGTGAACAGTGCTCCTTCCTTATTGGCCCAGAATGGACAACTGGTAAGCTTTCAGATAGAATCTCAGAGTAGATGTAACAGTGGGTGGCTTTTCCACTAAATATTGCTTGAAGTTCTGAGTCCAAGATTAAACTAATTCCATTTCCTGTGATGCCATTTTCTTTTTAGACCACGTTTAAAAACACACTGATAAGTGAAGGATGTGTCACAACACATTCACTCCTTTATTTTTGTCATGTTCATCTTCCACATGGTACCATTTTTGTCCCTGAATACTGCTTTTTGCGACTTTATAGCTAGATTCCTGCATAGATTTCTATAATTCAAAGATGCAAGTAGGGCTCTTTTTCAACTCTGGTTTAGGGTAGTTTTGGTGCTTTGCTTTCTGACACCTGCATTGATTCATCATTTTCAATCAGGACATATCTAGATTAGCAGAGATGTTTTACAGCCCTTTATGGATTTTTTCTTCTAACTCAGATCCTTCTAAGGAGTCATATGATACATTTCTGGTGTATTTTAAGTGCAGGGTCAGGGCTACTGTGAGGAGTCACCCTTTCTTTGCGCAACCAAGAAGGACATTTGATAGATCTTTAGAGCATCCAGCTGCTGATAGATTGTGACACCAACAACTTTTAGGTCTGTTTTGATCATGGATCCTGCTCAGGACCTGGTGTGAGCTTTACAGCAACTTTGCCTCGAAAATGCAGCCTTAAAGCAGGCCTTAGCATTGAGGTCTACTGATATCCCAATGTTTTTCTGGTGGTCCAGTGAAGTTAAGAGATTTGTTTTAATTCTAATGTAGTGCATTTTACATTTCATCCTACTCAGTTAAACCAAGATTGAGTAACATTAGGTTACTCGAATGGGTGCCTTTCTAGATCTAAATTGGCTTGGGCAACTTATTTAGTAATGAATTCAGATGCTTGTTTGGAGACCTATGAAACCTTCTTATTAGCTTTTAGGAAGATGTTTCAACTTCCTGACTTGGCATATTCTGTTAAGGAAGCATGATGCAGTATTCATTAAGGAAGAATGAATGTATTGACCTGTTTCCTTCGTTTGAAACTTCCTGAGTTGAAAGACCTCAATTGACTGCTTTTCAATATGGCATGAAAGAAGAAATTAAGGATGAATTTACAACACCCTGCTACATTTTTTGAACTAGTTGATTTAGTGGTGCTGAATTAACTGAGATTACAAAAGAGATAACAGGGAAGAAGGAAGCCCAGGGAAGCAAATCAAATTTATCCAGAGTATTTTCATCTGGCCAGTCAGAGGTTTCAGTGCACCCATTGGCTCAAGAAGATCCCATAGAAGTAAGGTCAGTTAGGGGTGCTTTAACAGAGAAATGACCATGAAAGGCTGGGCTTTGCCTATATTGTTGCGATGCTGGACATATGATTCAGACTTGTGTCAAGCGTAGTAATAACTCAATAATTTTCCTGAGAAATAGAAGAAAATAGGAATTGCATTGGCTTCCCTCTAGTGAATTCTATATGAATAATACTGATAATCATTTATTCCTTTTACCAATTGCAAATGAAAACAGAAGAAGGAAAAACATGTTAATACCCCTGCATTGCTGGAATAGTGTTGCCTGTAAAATGTTCATATGTCAGACCTGCGGCACTCAGAATAATATTCCTAAGAGAGTTAAGAAGAGTCCTGATATTATTCAAATTGTTGGTGACTTGCCATTAACTTCAGGCCTCATACAAAAGGCCTATTTTGGAGATCACACTGAAATGAAGTATTATATCTTCACATCCATACTGGAGGTCTTAAGGGCCAGATGTACGTACCTTGGATGTGCTCAAAGTGGTAGCAATTTGCACACTAACTTTTAGCAAATCCAACGGTATTTTGTGAACCAGCCTATGCAATAATAGGTCAGTTCAAAAACAATGCAGAATTGCAGTGGGTTGCAATTCAAGCTACCGCATTAATATTCATGGGGTAGGCCGCAAATTGTGTCCCACTAGGATTCACTGCCATCACAGGGATGGAGGCCTGCTGGTGTCATCAGATCACCATGTCTGTTATTGCTTTTAAATAACGTAGTCTTTTTTCTAATGCAGCCCATATTGTTAAAAGGAAAAAGAGATGTGTTGATAAAAAAAGAGAAATGTTTGTAAAACTACTTATCAAGAGTAGGCAGTGGTCCCCTGCATACTCCTAAAAAATGTTTTTTTGACTATTCACAAAGGAGACGGGGTACACTGTGCATCCCTTCCCATTTGTGAACCTCCTTTGAGGTGTAGGTAAAATATTAATGTTTTACACCCACGTTTTGGTTGCAAAATATTAATACAGACATACAGAATTGCTATTTAGAAGGGACTCCCTTAAACACGTGCCTTCCAAATAGTGTATTTTTATGATTTCCTAAACCCATTTAGCGATTTGGTAACATGTTGCTGAATCGCTAACTGGGTTTAGTACATTTGAAACCCACATTTTCTTGTTGCAAATCTGGGGTTTCCCAACTAGTAGGGTTTGCAAACAGAAAATGCATTGTAAATTTTGCCCTACATTCCTTGCTTAATAAGTATAATCTGTATGTCAGTAATGTACTTGAACAATACCTTTGTCATTATAGTTTTGACCTGATCATTGTTATTCTTCAAGAAGTTATTGGTGACCCAGTGATGAGATAAAGGATCCCATATTCAGTTTAATAGTAGGTAGTATTTCTTCGTGCCACAGCACTAGCATGCTTTTTCTCCAGTTTTTGTAAGCCTAGAATCTGCTAACTACTCTCTTTTAGGGACTATGGTGGCCCCAAACCAATCAAATCTTGGGCTATTGTTCCTTTTTTGATATATTTGCTATTATTGCTTTTTGAGAAATGTATTATTTAAGAAAGAAATTAAAGGAGATACTGTAAGCTTATTTGCAGGCGAAATTGCAAAACAGTTTCATTGTACCCGGTTCATCACCTGCTGAGGCACCTTCGATTTTTGTAAAAATAAAGAAGAATCAAACTCTCAGACCATGTATTGATTGGAGAAGTTTAAATTAGATTCCTTTGAAGGACATCTTAAAGACGGATCACTGACAAAATATCGAAGGTCAAAAAATCGACCTACAAAAATATTGCAACAAAAATATCGATGTCAATAATATAGAAATCCTATCTACAACATGGTAAGTACAAAAATATCGAAAAAACAATATCGATTGTCAAAAATATCGTTATCAAAAATATCGTTTTTTTTTGTTGTTAAAAATAATATGTAAAATAAACTAAATAATACTTATAATTAAAATAAACATAGTTAAAAATATTTTATAATTTTTAAAATTAATAAGTAACATATATAATTAAATAAAACATTAATTAAACATATACATATAATATATAATATATATATACTTACTTTATAATGAGTTTCAATAATTATTTTAATAAATTATAAATTATTAAAAAATATTATAAATTACAAATACATCTATACACATAAAACAATAACATAAATAAAAATTAAATAATTATAATAAAAATTTAAAAATTTAAATTTACTTTTAATATTTTGAAAATTAATTATATACTATATTAACTAAAATGATACAAAAAATATTAAATAGCGTAGGGAATAAAACTACTATTACAACCCCCCAAAAAACAACAGTAAGATAAATGTTGGATAGCGTAGGGGTAAAAATTACTATTCCCACTCCAGAGAGTGCAACAGTAGGGAAAGTGTTGGATAGCGTAGGGGTAAAAATTACTATTCCAACTCCAGAGAGTGCAACAGTAGGGAAAGTGTTGGATAGCGTAGGGGTAGAAATTACTATTCCCACTCCAGGGAGTGCAACAGTAGGGAAAGCGTTGGATAGCGTGAGGGTAAAAATTACTATTCCCACTCCAGTGAGTGCAACAGTAGGGAAAGTGTTGGATAGCGTAGGGGTAAAAATTACTATTCCCACTCCAGAGAGTGCAACAGTAGGGAAAGTGTTGGATAGCGTAGGGGTAAAAATTACTATTCCCACTCCAGAGAGTGCAACAGTAGGGAAAGTGTTGGATAGCGTAGGGTTAAAAATTACTATTCCCACTCCAGTGAGTGCAACAGTAGGGAAAGTGTTGGATAGCGAAGGGGTAAAAATTACTATTCACACTCCAGGGAGTGCAACAGTAGGGAAAGTGTTGGATAGCGTAGGGGTAAAAATTACGATTCCCACTCCAGAGAGTGCAACAGTAGAAAAAGTGTTGGATAGCGTAGGGGTAAAAATTACTATTCCAACTCCAGAGAGTGCAAC
This sequence comes from Calotriton arnoldi, assembly GCA_963921515.1. NCBI lineage: Eukaryota > Metazoa > Chordata > Amphibia > Caudata > Salamandridae > Calotriton > Calotriton arnoldi. The sequence continues at coordinate 149,845 of CAWUFW010013465.1, forward strand.
AGTAGGGGAAGTGTTGGATAGCGTAGAAGTTACAAATAACATACTTATAAATAAATTAATTTTTTAAAATAATTAATTAATTATTAAATAACTCTAAACTATTTACCAATACCAATAAATAATTATTAAAAACATAATTACCAATAGAAAATGTATTAACAATAAATTAATAATAAATACCAATAAATAATAATGTAATAAATATTAATTACTAAATAATAAATATTGAACAATAACATATTTTTAATAACAAAAACATATACATTATTAAAACGTAATTACCAATTAACTAATATTAAACAATTAAATGCTTTTTTATACCAATAATAATAATAATTAAACATTAATTATCAATTAATAAATAATTCTTAATATATTAATTACATTTATCAATAAATAATATTTAATAATATTTATTTACCAATTAATAATAAAACAACAATAAATTAATTTTTAGAACCAAAAAATTGTAATTTAAAAAAATTACCTATTAATAATTAATATCCAATAAATTAATTATCAATACCCAAAAATACATTTAATAATTACTTAATTAGATTTCAATTACTTCCAAAAGTATTCCCCTATAAACGCACAACACACTCCAATGATAAAATAATACACTTAACATAATGATCAATTAATCAATTAATAAAAATTAATAACTAATTAATAATAATTAATTACCAATTAATAATAATTGATTACCAATTATCAATTAATTAACAATAATATAATTATCAATACCAATTAATTAAAATAAATTATAAGTTAATTACATTTAAATTACATGATGATCAATTAATGAATTAATAAAAATTAATCACCAATTAATACAAATTAATTACCAATTATTAATTAATTAACAATTATATAATTATCAATAACAATTAATTAAAATAAATTATAACTTAATTACAATTAAATTACTTCCCACCCTATTCCCCTATAAACCCACAACCCGCTACATAACCCGCAAAAAATAATTAAAATTAATTTATAATTCCTAAAAATCAATAATTAATTTAGTATAATTAAATTACTTCCCACCCTATTCCCCTATAAACCCACAACCCGCTACAGTACAAAAAAAAAAAAATTTACTTACATTTTTTTTATTAACTTATAAAAATTGTATACATATATTTTTAAACAAGTAGAACACTTAACAAAAACACATATAACACATACATATTAAAAACATAACAAAATACATAACAATAATACAAATATCGATATTAGTAACATCGATATTAAAAAATTCGATATTACTTACCTTAGGGTCGATATTCTGTCCATCGATATTCTGTCCATCGATATTCTGTCCCTTCGATATTTTAACTTCTATATTTTTGTATATCGATATATTATTTTCGATATTTTGTCTGCTCACCCTTAAAGACAGTCAATGGATACAGGTGTTTACTAAACTCTATGAGGGGCTTATCGTGATCATGTTCTGCATATAAAGGAAGACATCAAGTGGAAGACGACTTTCCACACCCCATTTGAGACTTTTGAATATTGACTCATGCCATTTAGGTTAGGCAATTCCTTTGTCATTTTTCAGCATTTTATGGCTTCATTACTTAATGATGTCTTCAATCAGTTTGCATTGCTATGTTTAGATGGTATTCTAGTGTTCTCAAGTACTCTTGTGGAGCATCAAGAACATGTGATGTCGTGTAGTTCCATTATTCCCTATACAGGATCTGCACGTTCGGATAACATAAACTGTGGGATTGGTGGCTGACGGATTCCGAGCACCCCCACCGGATACGTTAGCCTGTCTGTATTAGCTAGCTCACAGTGCCATTAGAGTCTCCTCTTATTGGGGAGAGAATAGTTCTTGGCAACCTCAGAACATGACAACCCTGATACCTCAGAATCGTGGAAACAATATCCTGCTTTTCGCTCAGTCACTCGTGCTCACTTAGTTTGTCTCAGAGAGATACACAGAATAAACAGGCAGGGCGTTTCAATAAGTATTTATTGAACAGTTGTTATTCTAGTGTAGAATATATGTGCTGCAACAACCATTAGACAGTAGCAGAGATATATGATTAGCAATACTACGAAAGTAAAGGGATGGTATAGTTCTACCATCTTGCCTAAATCATGAATACATACATGTACATAAAACACATGATAAAAAGTGTGTACTCCTACGATGCCCCCCTAACTAGATGTACCTAAATGTACCTAGCATCTATGTAGGTGTTATGCCAAGAATCCCTCTAGGATCTAGTCCACCCCATTACCTGAGAGTTTAGAGAATGTGGGACCCCGTCCTGGTCTCGAGTTGGACACCCCGCAAGGGATGTTAGACCACTGCTAGCTGGAGCGTCTGCATGCAGGAACCTCAGCGTCTCTGGTCAGTGTGTCAGCCGGGAAGTCACGGTCTCCTCTATCTTCCTAAGCAAGATGTGTTGTATATATACCCATCGGTCTCCCCAGGGGTCCTACCTTGCGGTGTTAGTTTGTCGGCCTAAAGGATGACGTTGGGCCTGAACTTTATACAGAGATATTATACAGGAGATGGTAATCCTACTGTTAGTCCTGCTGTGCTTCCAAGAAGCCTCATGAATAATGTATGAGAATCGAACCAGGGAAAAACCCGCGTTCTGAATGCAGTGTCATATCTAGGTAAAAGGTCAGTGCCTAAGAACCGTTATGTATGTAATGTAGGAAAGGATGTAGGTGAAAGGTTGCGATGTTACTCGCACCTATATAAGGTACCTATATGGAATATAACACCCACTCCTCTTCCGAATGGACGACGTATGTAACCTATTACTGTACTACTAACATGACTAGATAGCAGTGCGCACAAAGTTTATAAAAACATTTCTTTAGCTAAAATGTTTAAACAATTCTAAAAACTTTAAAAAATGTTAAAAAAATATGTTTCTAGCTCTAAAAGTGTCCGTAATTATAGTCCGGACTACTACAAGCATTAAAAAAGCCATGTATGCCCAAATAATGAAAGGAAAGTCAATTTAGTTTCAAAGTTCCAAATTTGAGCATGTTTAGAAAAAGGGCAAATTTTTCCCAGCATACGACGAGCCAAATGAGTTCAAATGTTTATGTGTCCTGGCTGGTAGATGCAACATTTTCGTCGTTTCCTTCCGCAGTAGACGGCCCCTGTAGCACCTCGCAGAGCACGTCAATTGAGCACAGATGTTCCACGCTGTCCGCAGCCGGTGCTGGGGCAACCTGTGAGCCGTCCAAAGCCTGGATGTCAGAGGAGGAGCCGGTGTTCAGACCAACAGGTGCAGTTACTACCTGTGGTGGCTCAAGGAATGCTGCCATCAACATTGGAATACGCTGAGGACACTGCAGAACATGGGCCATTATCGGGTTCAGTAGAGCATTCACTTCCGGTGGCGCACATGATGGTAGTGTCAAACAAAGGTCTAACACGCATTCTTCTCCGCAAAATAGGCATCGGAGGACAGGTAAGATGCAGTCTACCCAGACCGGTCGAAATGACAAGAACCAAGATTCACTTAGTTCTCTTAGGCGAGGCGTGCCTAGAAGTTGTACCATGCGGTCACGGTATTTACGCTCCAAGAGTGTTCTTTCCATCGCCTTGGTGACTGGGACGTCCATTGCGTAGCAAATAGAAAACAATCAGGATACCTGCTATTAGAAACAGGATCAGCGGAAGTCCTCCAAAGATGCTTCCGAATACGGAGTGTATGAAGTTTGGTATAACTCCAAGTACCGTCTGAAAGGTGCTCCGAAGTCCAGAACCTATGGTCTTAAATAGGTGGACAATGCTTGTCATATCAGACATGTTAAAGATACGATTCACCATTTCTGCGAAGTGGAAAGGGCAGTTAGTATGAATGAGCGCCTGTATCTCTGCCGAAGACCTTGCAAGTTGAAGATCAAAAGTCTCTCGAGCGGAGGTTAAGGGCACAGACTTCTGTAGAAGCATGGCTTTCATTCTGCTTAGAGTATCAAACCATATTAAGGGAACATTCAGTGAAGGCCATAACGGCGCCTCCCTGACTGTATGTTTCGGTGGAAACAATACTTCCATACAAGAAGTAACCCTGGAGCTCACGGTTACCAGATATGCGATGCCAGGGAGCATGCCACAGCAGCCTTGACTGTTAGCATCAAGTAACTCCCATTTGAAAGTAGCCTGAATGCTGGAGTAATCACTGCAGCTGGGGCACCCTTCAAATGACAGGGCAGGTTTGCTACAGAACCATTACAAGCTCCGTGCAACATAATATCCTGGCATATGAGTGATCCACTTAAAGCATTCTCGCAGTTTGTACCTCTCAGAAACACTTCTCGATCCCCACTCCGGCATCGAAATCTGTATGGTAATTCCCAAGATTCCTTAATGTATTCCTTACCCATTTCTTCATATCTGCCTGCCTGCTTTTGTTCAAGGCAATATTGAAACTGAAAAGTAGTGACCGGTAGAGTTATGTGGCCATGGATTAGCCATTCTGTAGACGGTGATTCTGCCACTGTGAATGGTAATCTATCCAGTTTTTCGATACACAGCATTGTATATTTTGCTCCCCTTTGTGCCATTTCTATCTGTTTATCTGTTAAATTGTATTCAGAAAACAGAGACGTACTGTTGATAAAACGCCAAGGCACGTAGCCTGCACGCAAAGATTGCAGCGTCCAGCTTAACAACATAATAGAACATAACTGTGATTGCCCGTGTTGTAATATGGCTAAATCTTGTTCTAGTATGTCTATAGCAGAAGATACAATGTTGCCTAAGGAATATATCCTGGAGGTAAATGTGGTTAACTCATTGTCTACCACTGCTAGAGATTTTTCTAGATTTATACAGTCTATTTCCCGTAACCTCTCTGCGGCCTCTTGTTGAGATATTTTCCAAATTTCATTGTAGACAGCATAATAGAAACGTTTCTGACGTGGCTTCCTGGGACCCATTAGAAAATCCCTAACATCCACATCCTGTGACAGTAAGGATAAGTGTTGTTTCACCTGTGTGAGTGTTGAGGTTTTTAGCCAATCAAGGCACAACTTCCCAACACTGTAGGATGTCACTACCCCTGGATGTTGTCTTTGTACATAGCGTGGATCTGGCCTATGGATACTAAACCCTTCGGCTTTACCCATGAATCTTGCTTGACAACTATTAGTGTCTGTGGGCCAAATCAACAATTTTTTCCAATCGTGGTCTGATCTGTTGTATTGTATGATGTCATCCACTGTAATCTCTTCCTGTGATGTTATGTTGCCCTCGGTGTGTGATGGAGTCGGCACTCGAGGTGTGTTCAAGTCTTTGCTCTTAGCTAGTCCAAGGCAAGACGTCTGTTGCACTGTCTTGTTCAAAAACATGATTTGTTGAGGGATAAGGCATGCGCTAAACAAAGCTTCTGTCCCCTGTACCTGCCATTCTCTAGTACCCCAGACTGATTTTAAGTCTATGGTATCTTTCCATAAGTGGAAACCTTGTTCAGACAACTGGGCAATAAAAGCAGCAGAGTAAATCTGTTTGGTGTTTGTTAACATATTTTTCTGTGCTGATGTTGGTGCAACCCTATAATAATATGAGGCTGGGTCAGACATATTAAACTCCGAAAAATATGGAAACTTCTGTGAATATGTTTTTGAACTACCTTTTGGTGGTGTTGGACAATGTTCCCACTGGTGGTATGTGAACACATTTCTAGGATTAGCAGATTTATGCAAAAAGTGATGACCATAGTGTTGATAACAATACATACTCTCGAAATCTGATGTGCTTTCCAATGTTTCACTATTAGAAAACGCAGCAGATTTTTCCAAATCAGAGAACATGTTATTAACAGTTTCAAAATCCCAATCATCGGAAAATGTACTTGAGGTAATGATATCACTCAAAGATATTTTAAATAAATGAGGAATTCTTAAAATTTCAGTCGGACCAAATATATCGAAATCAACCTTGTCCCATACTATACCATCAGGTATAGGAACTGCTGTAATGTTCACTGATGACAAGTCTCTTTGTTCTCGATGAGATGATTGGTGTGGTTTTTAAAGTAAGTTCACCTTTTGGGCTGCAGAGCTTTGTCGAATGTATTTCCCATTATTAAGCATACTAAAAACTATTACCAAGCCTACCCAGAAAAGAAAGAAAACTATCCCGGTGATTATCCACAGTTCTACCCAGGGTGACACCAGATAAGTCTTTTTAAGAGAGTGCATAAAGTCTTTAACTTGCTGTTTGAGTGATTTTTTGGCTGGCGTCGTTTCCGGTTCACATGGATCCAAAGAAAACGTATCAAAGTTTATGAAGTAGCCAGAAGCAGTTCGATCAATTGTTGGTATTGCATCAGGATTTGTAGAAATCGTAGTTTGCTCTTGTCGAGGCATGTTGACGTAGACATCTGCATTTGGTCTAATTGCAATTTGTCTTTGATTTTCAGTTTGATTTTGAAGTTGAGCTTCAGGTTCAAGGGGAATGAGTTCCATAGCATTGTTGCTTAGTCCTTCATTCCGTGTTGGAGGCTCTTCGAACGTGATGAGTCTTTCCGTTTGAACTTCTTGGATTGTAGCGAGAGGAGGATGTCTGCTACTTTGGAGTCCATGTGGCCTACTGCTTAGTATCGGCCACTTAATGTGGTTTGATTGGTCAATTGAGACAAATCTTTTCTCCTTTTTTCCGGCAAGAGGCGGCAGAAGTACAGTTCTTGTTCCTTCAATTGCTAGGAACGGTACAGGCTTTCTGTATGATGGCCCAAATTCTTTTTTGTCCGCTATTTTCTCTCTGACCAGATCCCCGACCTTTGGGATCCACACAAGTCTTGCCGTGACTGATTTGACTTCCCCAGTGGCGGTCTGCTTCAGATGGACATTACTTTGTTGTGCCCTGGATTCATTTAGATCCTGTAAAATAGCCAAACGATCATGGATGTCAAAAGGCTTTCCATCCGCCACTGTGCCTTCACAATCAAGATCAGGTACCCACATTCTTGTCCCAAATAGGACCTCATATGGAGTGACACCCCCTAGAGAACTTCTTGGCATGTTGTTCAAAGCTCGCTGGACTCCATACAGATGTTTTACCCAACTTTCACCCGTGCCTAATACTCTAGCTGTTAAAGATTGCTTTAAGTCCCGGTTTTTCTCTCCACAACCGAATTTCCCTCGGGATGGTACGGAGATGAGTACCGCAATGCTACACCCAATCCTCGCATGGCCTCCTTGTAAGCCCGAGAGCTAAACGCAGGGCCCTGGTCAGAATGTAATATGCCAATGGCGTATGTCCCTATAAAGACTCACAAATCTTTTATAAACAGTTTGAGCGTCAGCTGAGCGCTGGGGCCACACCCATAGGAATCTCGAGCAGGAATCCACTGCAACTATGATATACTTGTAAGCCCCATCTCTTTGTAAGGGGCCGCAGTGGTCCAAATAAACACACGCTAGTGGTTTGTCAGATATTAACAGCGGTGTCTGCGCTGGATGTGTTACGGTGGAACCTTTCATCTGCTGACAGATGTCGCATTTCAAGACATAGGGGCCGATTCCGATTCGGGCCGGAAAAAATCCAGACCGACTCGGTACGGGAATTTAGTCCGCCCGACTCGGACCGGCACCGTACGACCCGGGTAGTACGATGAAATGCATGTGAAATCCGACCGACTCGGACGGAATACAAAACGACCGACCGAGCCGGACGTAAACAAGCCATCCGGCCGGGAAATCACGCGAAACGAACCGACCGACACGCACCCGGATTGAACCCGAACGGAACGTACCCGCAAACTCCGACCCGCGTAGTACGATGCTGTGCGTGCAAAACACGACCGACTCGCCCGGAGCACAAGCCGTACGACCGACACGCATACAAAACCCAGCTGAAGCAACCCAATACTCCGCGACCGACTCGTACGCCGCATATGAAACCTAGCTGACACACAGCGGGAACGAGTCGGACAAGATCGCACCAGACAACTGCAGCGTCCTACTCGGACACAAGAACGACTCCTACATGCACCAAAAACACCAAGGAATTTTTTTTTTTTAAAAGGGCCAAACAAGCAACCACAAAGCCAATAAATACAGGGAGGAAAAAAAATGGAACAAGGACACACCTCCAACTCCACCTACATAAAGGCCACAAATCCCTACCATGATCCTTTGCAAATTCCACTGACCTTCCAGCACAGAACACCATCACACAGCAACCACAGACACACTCACAGCTCATACATCACACAAGCCACACACCATTACCACACCTACAAATAGCACCCTCACACACACCCAGCTAAACCTACACTCACACCCCCCACTTGCACACACACACACATCAATCACCACCACCACCCATCACCATGCCCCTAAAGAAGAATCATAAGTTCCTAGACAGTGAATTGGAAGTCATGGTAGATGAGATCCTCAGGGTAGAGCCACAGTTGTTTGGTACATTGGTACAACAGACCCCCATGTCGCAGAAAACCAAGATGTGGGCGAGGATTGTCGACAGGGTGAACGCACAATCACCATGTTTGCGCACAAAGGAAGACATCCAGAACAGGTGGTATGATGTGCGCAGGAGGGTCCGGGACCTACTCAAAAGGACTACCTCCTCAGCCAGCACACCGGCAGTGGCCCTCCTGCAAAACCAGTATACCTCAGGCCCTGGGAGGAGAAGGTGCGGGCCATCCTACCACCAGTGAGCGTATACGGACTAACAGACATCCCAGAGCCTGGTGAGTACACAACTAATATACACAATATGGTGTGACAACACACACACATCACAGTCAAGGGGATAGGCAAACCATGCACCCTTAGCAAATACACAGCAACCAAAAGATATTCATCCCAAGATGTGAATGCTAGTCAGACAAACACAATACCTGCCATCTCATAGTGATATGTAACTGTGTCATGACATGTACAAACCTAACAACAAATACAGCAAGGCAGTGGCACAAATAGAACCAACAAACACTCCCAGATATTTACCCACCACTAGAACACCACCTCACAGGAAGCTCACTGAAAGGAAGGAATTCTGTGTATGCTGGTGAAGTCAGTGTAGCCAATAGCATGATGGGAGTGGTAGTCACAGATATTGGTCACACCCACAATTGGCCCATCAACACCACTCTGAACCATGCTCACATCACAGGGAGTGGAAAACAACTGACAAGATGGCTGACACTGGGTACTGCTGTGGGGAGCACAAGGCCCTGATGGGAACTGGGCACCAACAAACAACAGGACCACACTGTCAGCCATCTTGCCATTGCTGTCACACTCACACACAGTGAAGTCCACTCAAAAGGAAGGAAGTATGGGCATGCTGGGAAGGGGGTGTAGGCAATAGCATGATGGGAGTTGTAGGCACAGATATTGGTCAGCCTCACAAGTGGCCCATCAACACCACTCTGAACCATGCTCACATCACAGGGAGTGGAAAACAACTGACAAGATGGCTGACACTGGGTACTGCTGGGGGAGCACAAGGCCCTGCTGGGAACTGTGCAACAACCAACAGCAGGACACCACTGACTGACATCCTGAAAGACAACTTGCACTCCCTGCAATGGAAGCACGTTCCATGGTGGGATATCTGGCTGGGTGGGAAGGAGGACTCACAGCACTGACCATAGTTACAAGCACCTCCCCTCACACACCCCCTCAACACTAACTCCACATAACCCACCTGGGAGAATGCAATGCCTCACATCCTAACTGAAGATCCCACAAAGAACCACCACCCTGGGTTATGCTGTGTGAAGCACAGGGACACTCTTGGGACTTGTAGCCAAACAACTGCCAGGACAACACTCCCAGCCATCCTGTCAGCACAGGCACCCCACCCCACAGGGAAGCAGAGTCAAAAGGAAGGAAGGATGGGCATGCTGGGAAGGGGGTGGAGGCAATAGCATGATGGGAGTGGTAGTCACAGATATTGGTCAGCCTCACAATTGGCCCATCAACACCACCCTGAACCATGCTCACATCACAGGGAGTGGAAAAGGACTCACAAGATGGCTGACACTGGGTACTGCTGGGGGAGCACAAGGCCCTGCTGGGAACTGTGCAACAACCAACAGCAGGACACCACTGACTGACATCCTGAAAGACAACTTGCACTCCCTGCAATGGAAGCACGTTCCATGGTGGGATATCTGGCTGGGTGGGAAGGAGGACTCACAGCACTGACCATAGTTACAAGCACCTCCCCTCACACACCCCCTCAACACTAACTCCACATAACCCACCTGGGAGAATGCAATGCCTCACATCCTAACTGAAGATCCCACAAAGAACCACCACCCTGGGTTATGCTGTGTGAAGCACAGGGACACTCTTGGGACTTGTAGCCAAACAACTGCCAGGACAACACTCCCAGCCATCCTGTCAGCACAGGCACCCCACCCCACAGGGAAGCAGAGTCAAAAGGAAGGAAGGATGGGCATGCTGGGAAGGGGGTGGAGGCAATAGCATGATGGGAGTGGTAGTCACAGATATTGGTCAGCCTCACAATTGGCCCATCAACACCACCCTGAACCATGCTCACATCACAGGGAGTGGAAAAGGACTCACAAGATGGCTGACACTGGGTACTGCTGGGGGAGCACAAGGCCCTGCTGGGAACTGTGCAACAACCAACAGCAGGACACCACTGACTGACATCCTGAAAGACAACTTGCACTCCCTGCAATGGAAGCACGCTTCATGGTGGGATAACTGGGCTGGGGGAGAAGGAGGCCCGGATGGCAAGCAAATACCACCAATGCTGGTCATGCACACACCTCAACATTCACATTGACATGCCACAGGTTGGCAGGACAATGTGCTACACCAATATCACTCTCTGACTGTCACAATTTAGGAGAATGCAATGTCCAGGCCCACATCCAGAGGTACAGTCACAACTGTCAGGTGTTTGAACAATTGATGCCAGTAGAAACATAACATACAATCTGTGTCTCTCCCCAAAACAGGTGATGATGGGGACACAGCAGCAGACGAGGAGGAGTCCCTGTCCCAGGCTCCGGGGAACACTGAGCTCACTGGTGTGGATCAGCCTCTGCACTCCTCGGATGGCGAAGAACCAGCTGGACCCTCCGGTGTGAGTCATCATGCAGCACCAGCAGGACCAACATCTGCACCCCCTGCACCCACCCCTCCAACAACTGCCAACACACAGGCCACCCCTGCCAACACGGACAGACCAAGGACCACAGATGACAACAGCGCAGGGACCCAGACCCAAACTGGAGCTGGTGACAACGAGCCCAGGAACAACACCCAAGTGGGCCCACGGTCACCTGTGCGTGCCACCGCAGGTCCTGCACGTGTCGCCAGGGGTGGTGGGAGGGGTGGTAGACATAGGTCGCTCTTTGCAGAGGGGTCTGGACTGCATGATGACCCACAACTGGCACGCATCGCGGATGCGTACCAGACTAGCACCGGAGAGGTCAGCCAGGTAGTGGGGATCCTCAAGGACATACAACAGCAGCAGGCTGCCCATCATGCCCGCTTGGACTCCCACATGTCCCGTGTCGAGACACACATGTCACATGTCGAGACACACATGTCTGGCATGGAGTCCAAGTGGGACACATTGGAACAACTGACAGCGGTGCATAGGGACATACTGACATGCCTCCGCCAGATCAGCACCAACATGGCCTCACCTCCCTGTGTGCCCACAACATCTGCTGCTGAAACAACTGCAAATGCCACAGGGAGGGAGGAGGACTCTGGCAGAGAGTCCCCTGCACCGCCGCAGCCTGCACCTGAGGGTCCCCCCCAAGAAGAGGGGCCGTCCGAGGAGGCCAAACTGAGAGGCCGATGGCCATCTACATCCCCCAGGAAGCCAACACCTGTTCTGGAACTTTTCCTCTGTGTGCAAACTGCACGCCCTGTCGAAGCCAACCCAACTCTCCCACATGACATGGGGAGCTATAGTTGGCCAAATTTATCAGATGACTGTGGACTTTACTCTGGACATTTCAGCTACCAAGACTTCCGAATCACATGGGAACTTTGGATTCCAATTTCTATGTACAGCACCCACCATCCTGTGCACCATCCTCACACCTGTATGTAAATAAACTCACCAATACACCATATCTGCCTCTGTTGTGATTCCAACGTGCTCTCTGTCATGGAGATGGTGATCAGAAAAATGACACTGTGCATGCTAACTGCTACAGCAAGTCCAACACCGTCATGTCAGTCATGGCGACGTGACACATATGAGGGAGACACACCACTAGGGCCACACAACACATACACACCAGGGCCATCAGACTCATCACCTATACTGATGTTGCAACTAAATACAGTGGAATGCACAGACACGCCACCTATTCACAGTCTGTGTCAACTAGACTACAGGTGCAGTAAGCAAATGTCAGTCAGATGTGTGACTACAGACAACGCACATCCCAAAGTGAAGCACAGGTTTATTACACATTTGCAACATGTTGTTTCCACTACAAATGCTAGCTAATCCAACCTGGCTGTGGCCACAAAGTCAAAAAGTGCAGAAGATAGAAAGTCCAGGGGTGTGTGGCACATCACCTGTAGGGAAACGACTGCTTCCACCTTGGAAGTTGAATCATGGATTCGTGGGATCCAAGTTGATCAAACAACTCCGGCAGCACCCTGTGAAGGACAGACATGACACACAGTCAAAACCACTGAAGAACAGCACAGAACGGCAATACTCATGTCTAATACATGTCACGAGATAACTACACAAAACCAAGTTAGCATGTCAACACTGTTGGGCAGTACAGACCACCTGCAAGGACACATCGCTGCACGCATCCAGTCAAGTAGCACATGGCCACACTCAAACAGCACCAGAGCACCACACACACATATCATGCAAACTCAAATCATTGACATTACAACCCTCTGGAGACTCACATTCAGCTGAAGAAGTTGGTGATGAGCTGTGTGCGGACATCACCATCATCATCATCATCATCATCATCTTCACTGGCATCGTGACCCAGGCCAGGATCTTCCACAGGTGGCGGACGTTGGTCATCGTCATCCAGGATGAGAGGCAACTCCTTCCGCACTGCCAGGTTGTGTAGCATGCAGCAGACGATGACAATCTTGCACACCTTTGCTGGGGCATATGGGAGGGCCCCTCCTGTCTTGTCCAGGCAGCGGAAGCGGCTCTTCAGGAGACCAAAGGTCCGCTCAATCACCCTCCTCGTCCGACCATGTGCCTCATTGTAGCGCATCTGGGCTGGTGTCACAGGGTTCCTGAGGGGTGTCAGCAACCACGGCATGTTGGGGTATCCCGAGTCACCTACAGACAGACAATTGCACATTAGCCGATTTGAAAATGTGTGCGGAAAACAACATAGCAGAACACACACAATGGTACAAAGTCAGTACACACCAACAAGCCAGGCACGCTGGTTCGGCATCTGTGACATCATCCTCGGGATGCGACTACTCCTCATCACGTAGGCATCGTGTGCCGAACCGGGGAAACGGGCACACACATGTGTGATGGTCATATCTGCAAGACATACCACCAGAGCATTGATCGAATGGTAATGTTTACGGTTCCGGTATGCCTGCTCATGTGCCTGTGGTGGTATCAAAGCCACATGTGTCCCATCAATGGAGCCAATTACATGTGGCATCCTCCCCAGGGCATAGAAGTCACTCTTGACGTCAGTGAGTCGTTGACGTGTTGGGAAATAGATGTACTGGTTCAGGTATCTCAACATTGCCCCCAAAACATCGCGTAGCACACGACTGAACATAGTCTGTGACATCCCACCGGCAGTCGCCACAGTGTGTTGAAAGGTACCGGTGGCAAAGAAGTGTAGGGCTGCCATCACCTTCACCTTGGGGGTCAGCGCTGTAGGATACGGACGGCCAGGCTGCAAATGTGGGTCCAACCGCACTGCCAAATCCTCAATCAGCTGCCTGGTGAAGCGGTACCGTCGGATGCTGTCACGTTCCACCATCGTTGCCAGGTCTGGGAATGGTCGATGGACAGCAGGAGCCCTGCAGTGCATAGGTGAAGAAAGCAAGATTGTCAGTCACCCCACCTATGTGCCGTTCACCATACTCAATTTCACATGATACATCATTAACAAACACAAGTACTTGATGTGTGTGTCGTTCTGTTTGGACATCTATGGCACCTACATGGACATCATCTAACATCTCTGTTCAACAAGTGTTGACAACAGGTTCCAGGGTGTGCTATGGGAAACCATTAGGCTGTGTCACAGTACCCATTTACTGCTCTCACGTTCCACACACATACCACAGTGACATGTCTGGACAGATGCTCCACAGGCATCACAGCTCATTGACAGGTAGATTCCCAGGGACCCTGTCTTGCCACATGGACACTGGCATGACATGGCGTATCATGTACACGTCAGAAAAACAAACATGACACCCACAGGTAGTGGCCCCTGTAGCCTCTGCAGGACAGACATGGACGTCTGTGACACACACACACACAACATCAAAGTTCATGCACAAACCACGTGGATGTGGAGACTGTCTCCCATTGTGCACATGGAGTCAGAGACATGTGAAACACAACATGCACACAGACTGTGGAGGGACATCACTATTGTGGCAATGGGCCACCCTGTGACGTACATGCCTTCCCACATGTGAGCCTGGGGGTATGTGACATGTCATACACATACACAACCTGGAAATGTGACCATGACACATGCTCCAAAATGAAAAGTTGCACACCACAGTGGTCAGGTGCACAACACACAAAGGACCCTGTCCCCATGAACACGTGCACAGCCTGGGTGTGTCTGCCCCCAAGTGCCACCCCAAAAACCACATGTTCACCCACATACACAGATAAGGTTATGCTGCCACACATGCCTTAGATACAGTGTGGACTGGGTGTGGTGTTGTAGGTGTGCCCCTGAGTCCCTGGAAAGTATATGTGGCTGGCATAGGTTCACCAGTGACCAGCATGATGACATATGCGTGTGACCTGTCCAGGGACGCGTTGTAGAGCAATGGACCGATCGGTGTGCCTGCACGGCCCATTGCATTGGATGTGAGCGGGTACGCGTTGTAGAGCAATGGACCAATCGGTGTGCCCGCACGGCCCATTGCATTGGATGTGAGCGGGTACGCGTTGTAGAGCAATGGACCGATCGGTGTGCCCGCACGGCCCATTGCATTGGATGTGAGCGGGTACGCGTTGTATCCCGGGTACGCGTTGTACAGCAATGGACCGATCGGTGTGCCCGCACGGCCCATTGCATTGGATGTGAGCGGGTACGCGTTGTATCCCGGGTACGCGTTGTAGAGCAATGGACCGATCGGTGTGCCCGCACGGCCCATTGCATTGGATGTGAGCGGGTACGCGTTGTATCCCGGGTACGCGTTGTACAGCAATGGACCGATCGGTGTGCCCGCACGGCCCATTGCATTGGATGTGAGTCGCGGTACGCGTTGTAGAGCAATGGACCGATCGGTGTGCCCGCACGGCCCATTGCATTGGATGTGAGCGGGTACGCGTTGTATCCCGGGTACGCGTTGTACAGCAATGGACCGATCGGTGCGCACGCATTGGCTGGGGCCTGGCATGGCAACGGACGCGTTTTCGAAGCTTCAACGAGTCTGATGCAGTGAATTCAGTTGGCCAGCCACAACAATGTTGCAAATTCATGGGTGTCATGAAGTTGAATTTTTGAAGGATGCTGTGGGCGTGTATTGGTGCTGCAATTCCATGGATTGGTCAGATTCAGAAGATGCAAACGACTTGGACCTATCACTTTGGACACATGGGACAGTATCTGCCTCTGCAGCACACATATAATGCTGGCTGTTCCCCTGAGGGCTCACTTGCCTGCACTACATGCTCCAGGACGACATCTGCCACTACACTGCTGCTGTCCCTGCATCCTCTGGCTACTGCAATGGCACGTACTGTGGAGAGAGCCCCAGCCTTCACCCATGAGGAGAACCAGGCCCTGGTGGACAACCTCCTTCCACAGTACAGCAAGCTGTATGGGACACCAGGGGAGCAGGTGAGTGTGCTGTCCACTGCCTTACTAATTGTGCATGTTGTCTGACTAGAAGGATTTACAGTGTGCACACCACTGGCTAGCATGCTCACTGAGTAGTTCGCACCCCCAAAGTGTGTAGTCACATGCACTGAACAGGTACAGTGCAGTAACAGTGCATTCCAACAAGGTTTACTTCCCATGCAATGATACCATGTAGTAACTGCTGGCAAACTGTCCATAGCCCTCGTTGCACTGCCTGTGTTCATCATATGCCCCTGTGATTGAGACATGTATTTACAACTGTGTGATGCACGGATATGTTGCATGTGTAGTAATGGCCTTTTCACTTTGTCATCCTCACAGGTTGATGCCCACCAGAAGCAGGAGATCTGGCTGGCCATCGTCCGGGCAGTAAGATCCGTGGGGGTCTACAAGCGCCGGATCCGCAACTGCCAGAAGAGGTGGCAGGACCTTCGTGGCTGGACCCGGAGGATCGCAAGGGTCCAGCTGAAGCTGTCGCCTCCTCGCAGGAGGGGCGGACACCGGACCCTGACCCCCCACATGCTCCGGATCCTGGCGGTGGTCTTCCCGGACCTGGATGGGCAGCTGAAGGCCAGACAGCAGCAAGGAGGGGGTGAGTCAAAGACTGCACTGTGAACTCTGTCTAACATGCTATGTGCCCTCCTCTGGCCTGGTTAAACTTCCCAGTACATCAGTCTTGTTGTCCAGTACCCATGTCCCTCTATTGTGACATGCCCACTCCTCATCTGATACGCAGGTGTGCTCCTTACGCTCAGGATAATTGTGTCACTCGGGTACAGGGTCCTTGCATTTTGCTTTGGTCAAGGTGGGTGACAGCTTTTGTTCCCGTGACATTGTGTTGGCCTTCATGGGTGGGTCAATTGCTCACACAATGCCTGAGTCGTGCAATGTAGTCTGGGTGTAACTTTGATATGTGGTCCACTTGCAGATCAGAATCACCACATGTCCCTGGGGTATTTGGCACACCCCCATGCTGCGGGTGGGTACAATGTTTGGGCCTCAGGAGTATGTATGTCAAGTGTGTCACACATGCTTAGCCACCTGCCTACTGACCAGGGCTCATCCCTCTTGCAGGTGGAGCCGGACAGTCATGCCTACTACAGGGCATACAATACACTCTGTACTCCCACTCCCGTGTATCAGCTGACATGTTGTGCTCAGTGAAATGTTCCCTCAGGTGTCTGCCTCTGTGTCGTTGTGCTGTGACTACGTTGTCGGGACTCCTGTGATGTTTATCAGTTAGGGGTCAGCATGCCATCTGCTATTGGACCATGTGAGACAAGACTTCTGTGACTTATAGGTGTTTGATCACTTGACTGTGCAGACAGGTGTATGCGACTGTGACTTTCAGGCAGATGTTCATCATTCACAGCACACTGAGGTGCTCTGGTTCAGAGAGTTGTGTTTCATGTCTCCCATTTGTCCAATTGGTGTGCAGTGGACAAATACGGGTTCAGATGATGTGGTTAGTGGGGGTGGACATGTGCACTTGTCAGTTACATTACTTGCCTTCCCCATGTCCTAGGATTGTGACACAGTGCAGACTGTTGTTGGCTGGCTGCCATGGCCATGTGACTGGAGACAGTGATGTATGACTTTGCAGGCATGCCTGTGTCATGGCTTTCAACTTCCTAAGAGTGATCCTGCAGGGGAGTGACATGTGCAACATGCACCCCATTGTGGCATTGACTATCCGGACATGGGTGCTTCATGGTGTCTGGTGCTGGTATGCATCTCATGCATTTCTATTTAGACTCTGCCCGTCCATTTATCCAGACACCTGCACTGACTCAGTGGCAAGAGATGTGACGTGGGCATGTTCACATACTTCACCGTGTTCTCAGCAATGTCCAACAACTGTGTAGGTGGTGCATGTGTCCACACTGGGGTATTACCATCAGACAGGCACCAGACAGATGGGTGCAAGGGCAGGAGGGGTATCTGTTCCATGGTTGACCATCAGACTGACAATTGGCTTTTCCTAATCTGTGTGAGGACTTTTGGCAATGTTCAGCTGGGGATGCCAGGTCTTACTCTGTAATGTGCTGTACTCACTGTGGTGTGTGTGGTCAGTGCAGGTGTCTGATGTTTGTCTGTTTCCCTAATTGTTTGCAGATACATCCACGGCCACAGGAGGGGACAGCTCCATGGACCAGGAGGAGCGGCAGAGCCAGACTGGGTCAACAGCAGACGAGTGGTCGGAGGGACCCAGTGGCACGGAGGGCGAGGGGAGCCACACCGAGGAGTCCTCAGCACCATCCACCTCAGCTGAGGACCACAGCAGCTCGGAGGATGACTCCCTTGTGGAGGCGGGTGTCAGCAGCCACCAAACACCAGCTAGTCTGTCTGGCCCCGCCACCACCACCACCACCGCCCTCCCATTGGCTCCCATTCCAGAGGTCCGTGGAGGCTCCCGTGTCCGGGAGCGTGTCTCCTTTGTGCCAGGCACCGCACCCCCTGCCCCTGTGTCCCCTGCTGCCCTGAGTGAGGAATCTGTGTACCTGCTTCGGCAGCTCCATGTAGGGCAGACAGCAATGCTGAGTGTCCTCCATGCACACACCACTCTGCTGACACAGCTGGTGTCGTTCATGGAGGGCATCTCGACGGGTATGTCTGCCCTACAGAGAAGCAATAGATCCATGGAGTCCTCCCTGACGGCAGCAGTGTCCCTCCTCCAACAGTCCCTTGCCCCTCCTACCTCTGCCCCATCCACACTTCCTGGCACCCTACCTGTCCCAAGCACATGCACACCTGCACAATCACCCAAACACACAGACACAAGCAGCACACACACACCCAAAACCAAGGCAAGACATGCACACAAGCATCCTCAGGGGACTGATTCCACACACACAGGGGATGGGGAACTGACACACACACAGGCAACCACAGTCACTCCGCAATCCTCAAGATCCTCTCCCTCCAAGACCCCTTCCCTTGCCTCACCTGCAACCCCACCTGATAAGCAGCTCTTCCTCTGTGACCTCGGCCTCTTCCCCTCCAATCCCGCTGATCCAGCATACCGGGGGAAGAGGAAGTCCACCCACACAGAGGGGAGAGCCCCTCGCCCCCGGACACCCTCCCCAGGCGCAGGCAGAGTGAGCCCCCCACCCGCAAGTCCCCCGGTCCCGGAAGAGCAAGACCCCGCCACCGCCCTGCAAGTCAACCACCCAGTCTCTCACCTCCATCCCCCAGGCCACCACTCCACAGGTTCCACCGCCACACCCTGCCCCAGGTTCCCCCACACACCGATACCGCATCCCCAAACTGCTTAGGCCCTCCCCCTGCCACTTGCTCTTCCACCCCCAAACCAGACGCTCTGCCTGTTTGTGCCACTGGTGTGGAGACCGTGTCCCCCCTCTGTCCTGCCCAGCTCTTCTGCCCCCCTTCCACTACCTTGGAGTCATGCACTGCGGTGGAGTCCACAACCACCCCGTCTGACTCGGGCACTGCATTGGGGACCCAGTCCACTCCATCTGACCAGCCCACTGCAGTGGTTGCAGCACCAACACCATCTGACTTGAGCCCTGCGGTGGTGCCAGCCCCCCTGAGTCAGACACCTCCACTGCAGTTGCCGGTGACACTCCTGCACCCACCTCCCCTTCACTGCCTCCTTCTGGCATCCCCTGATCCTGTCCCTGCGGTGCCTGGCCTGCCCCTCGTATGCCCCTCCAAGGGGGATGTCCCCTGTCCGTACCTGTGCAGGCAAGCAATTGCTGACAAGTTGTCACACATCACCCTGTTGGGACTGTATATTTGGACTGGCCATTGGCCTTAGTTTATTTTGGACTTTTGATTTGAGTTGCACACTTGCTGAATAAAGCCTCTTTTTGTTTACTTGTGGTTAATCTTTGGAGGTACATGATGTAGATGTGTAGAATCATGCATTTGCTGTTGTAATAGTGTTCAGATCAGGTAAATGAAGTTTTGCTGTGATGGGCTCCATGTGGTCCATGGGATATGTGTCCTAATCTAGTCTGGATCTATAGCATCCTTTGCTGCAGTCTGAGGGTGTAATGTTCAGCATTTGACACAGGGATGTACGTTTAGCATTTGTAGATTACCATCTTTGTCCTACACTGATGCACATCTGGTGGGCTTACCACTGTCCAATGTTCCTAGTACCCTGACTGTGTGCCCATCTCCAATGGACATGCAGTTTAGCACATCAAATTTGGAGGACTCATCTGTGTACACAGTGCAAGTTGCTTGACACGTGTCTTGGGTGTATGCAGATGACTGATGTGACAGTCCAGTGCCCAGGCTGATATGAGCAGAGCCTTCAGTGTGTTGTAGTTGTTGACTCACTGACCGAGTGTTCTGCTGACATGTTTGAGTCGTGGACAGACAAGGTTTGGCACAGCTGACCTTCCACAGGAGTGCAGTGCCCTCATGGCAGTGCGTGATTCCATGATATAGGCTGTGCCCGTGTTGTGTGTTGTGTAGGCATGTCTGTGCGTGTTCCCTTCTCCTTTTCCTACACAGGCTGTGTCCCTACGGATGATCCTGTTTGTGATGCTTGCTGAGTTGTTCTGTGTTCATCCAGCATCTTGGACCTGGTTTCTCCGGGATGTGGGTGCATGGCAAACTAATGTTCATGAGGTTGTCATCCCTAGTTGTCTTTGTTGTCAGGGCTGGGGATGTGGGCAAACGCAGATGGGACACAGTCAGGATTCCTCTTGGCACTTGTTGGTTACACAAGTAATGTGATTTTCTGTTTGTGTATGCTTTCAGTGATTGTGACACGTTGTGTGTGTGACTGCTGCCACTCCTCAGGGTCAGAGCTGCAATGTTGGAAGTTGTCTATGTGTGTCCTTTGTGGTTCAGCTTGGCGTCTTCATTGGTGTGTGACTATGGTGTAGGATCCCATTGTTTGGGGTGGATTTCACGTCATGCCCATGTACGGCATACTGTGCAGTGTGTCAGACATTCACAAGTCTTGTTGACTGGCCATGTGTGATGGGTTTCTGCACCTTATTTCCCCCCACCACCCCTGGGATTGTCATGGGTGCATGTGCAATGTCAGAAGTCCATGTGAGCTTCACTGCTGCACATTGGTGGACATCAAAGTGTGTGGCGTTGAGTGTGTGCAAATGTGAGTTGTTGCACGGCTGGGGCACTACCTCCATATTATCCTTGGCTGGCAGGCCATGCTGAGTGCTTTGTGCTTGTATAGGTGTGATGGTAGTTTGTTGCTCAGGACACATGGCTGTGGTTCACAGTGTGGATGACATCTACCTTTGTCATCACAGTGTGATTGTCATGCAGGCTAGTGTCACCACAATGTGGGGTCCCTGGGGGGAGTGCTGTGGTGGTTCTGTCTCTTGCTGTGTTTGTTGCTGTTCCTACAAGCTTGTGTGACATGTGTAATTTGGGCTCCCTCTCATCTCACAATGGCTGTTTGCCCACATAGGGGAATCCAATCCATGAGTTACTTTTGTATGTGACTGTGTTGACATCTGTGTATTACTGAATCTGGCCTCCTCATGTGTTGTGTGTTTGCCTGGGGACACTGGCACACAACCCCCCTCACCTGTTGTGTTTGATATGCAGTGTGAGTCTGCCTGTTTGTGTTTGTGCATTTGCACCACTGCATTGGCATATATTTAGTTTGCCATTGGCTGTATGTTGTTTGTTGGCTTTCCCCTGCTGGCCCTGGGACTGCTAGGTCATCAGTCAGCACATTGATCATGGTTAGTATGTCCCATTGCTGCCATGGTATGGTATTTGTTCACCTGACATCTACAGTCTCCACAGGATATCTACATTTGTGTGTCCATTGGTGCAGATATGTGGGTCTGCATTATGATGCTCACTTCTGTCATTGTGTTATTTGTGAATGTAGACAATGTGGGCCCCCATGGCTGATGTTTGTGTGCACATGGCCAGAACGATGTGTCATTGGCACTGCACTGCTTGATTCACACAATCTATGTTGCTATGGGACACAAGCACTACAATGCCACTGTAGTGTTTGGTGTTGTGTGGCCAGGAATAATCCCTGCAGTTTTGTTTTTGCAGCTTTTACCAGGACTACACTTACCTTTTGGGCACTGTGGTGATGGGGCTTTGGGCCCCATTGCCACACTGTTCAAAATGTGCTTCAGCTATGGAGCACACACTTACCTTTTGGGCACTGTGGTGATGGGGCTTTGGGCCCCATTGCCACACTGTTCAAAATGTGCTTCAGCTATGGAGCACACACTTACCTTTGGGCACCGTGGTGATGGGGCTTTGGGCCACATTGCCACACTGTTCAAAATGTGCTTCAGCTATGGAGCACACACTTACCTTTTGGGCACTGTGGTGATGGGGCTTTGGGCCACATTGCCACACTGTTCAAAATGTGCTTCAGCTATGGAGCACACACTTACCTTTTGGGCACTGTGGTGATGGGGCTTGGGCCACATTGCCACACTGTTCAAAATGTGCTTCAGCTATGGAGCACACACTTACCTTTTGGGCACTGTGGTGATGGGGCTTTGGGCCCCATTGCCACACTGTTCAAAATGTGCTTCAGCTATGGAGCACACACTTCCCTTTTGGGCACTGTGGTGATGGGGCTTTGGGCCCCATTGCCACACTGTTCAAAATGTGCTTCAGCTATGGAGCACACACTTACCTTTTGGGCACTGTGGTGATGGGGCTTTGGGCCACTTTGCCACAGTGGTCATGGTCTGCTTGCATCATTGTGTAGGCCACACACACAATTATGTGTGACACATGTGTTAGGGGGTCACATTGTATGTTCAATGTCATGTTCAGTGTTGTATGCATTTGACACAGACCACACACGCTTGTCATGGTGTTGGGGGTGGGATGTAATTTTCAGACAGTCCTTATGTGGGAGTATGCTAGTTGTGTCATGCATTACCCATCCTATGAGTAGGGGTGGTTGTAGTGACAGGCATCCAGCCCCCTATGGGTGGGGATGGCAGTGGTGGCAGGCATCCAGCCCACCCTGAGTAGGGGTGGTGTTAGTGGTAGGCATCCATCCCCCTATGGGTGGGGATGGCAGTAGTGGCAGGCATCCAGCCCCCCCTGAGTGGGGATGGTAGTAGTGGCAGGCATCCAGCCCCCTATGGGTGGGGATGGCAGTAGTGACAGGCATCCAGACCCCCATGAGTGGGGATGGTAGTAGTGACAGCCATCCAGCCCCCTATGGGTGGGGATGGCAGTAGTGACAGGCATCCAGACCCCCATGAGTGGGGATGGTAGTAGTGACAGCCATCCAGCCCCCCATGAGTGGGGATGGTAGTAGTGACAGCCATCCAGCCCCTTATGGGTGGGGATGGCAGTAGTGACAGGCATCCAGACCCCCATGAGTGGGGATGGTAGTAGTGACAGGCATCCAGACCCCCATGAGTGAGGATGGTAGTAGTGACAGCCATCCAGCCCCCTATGGGTGGGGATGGCAGTAGTGACAGGCATCCAGACCCCCATGAGTGGGGATGGTAGTAGTGACAGCCATCCAGCCCCCCATGAGTGGGGATGGTAGTAGTGACAGCCATCCAGCCCCTTATGGGTGGAGATGGCAGTAGTGACAGGCATCCAGACCCCCATGAGTGGGGATGGTAGTAGTGACAGGCATCCAGACACCCATGAGTGGGGATGGTAGTAGTGACAGCCATCCAGCCCCCTATGGGTGGGGATGGCAGTAGTGACAGGCATCCAGCCCCCCATGAGTGGGGATGGCAGTAGTGGCAGGCATCCAGCCCCCCTGAGTAGGGGTGGTGTTAGTGGTAGGCATCCATCCCCCTATGGGTGGGGATGGCAGTAGTGACAGGCATCCAGACCCCCATGAGTTGGGATGGTAGTAGTGGCAGGCATCCAGACCCCCATGAGTGGGGATGGTAGTAGTGGTAGGCATCCAGCCCCCCATGAGTGGGGATGGTAGTAGTGACAGGCATCCAGCCCCCCATGAGTGGGGATGGTAGTAGTGGTAGGCATCCAGACCCCCATGAGTGGGGATGGTAGTAGTGATAGGCATCCAGACCCCCATGAGTGGGGATGGTAGTAGTGGTAGGCATCCAGACCCCCATGAGTGGGGATGGTAGTAGTGGCAGGCATCCAGCCCCCTATGGGTGGGGATGGCAGTAGTGACAGGCATCCAGACCCCCATGAGTGGGGATGGTAGTAGTGACAGCCATCCAGCCCCCTATGGGTGGGGATGGCAGTAGTGAGAGGCATCCAGCCCCCCATGATTGGGGATGGTAGTAGTGACAGCCATCCAGCCCCCCATGAGTGGGGATGGTAGTAGTGACAGCCATCCAGCCCCCTATGGGTGGGGATGGCAGTAGTGGCAGGCATCCAGCCCCCCCTGAGTAGGGGTGGTGTTAGTGGTAGGCATCCATCCCCCTATGGGTGGGGATGGCAGTAGTGACAGGCATCCAGCCCCCCATGAGTGGGGATGGCAGTAGTGACAGGCATCCAGACCCCCATGAGTGGGGATGGTAGTAGTGGCAGGCATCCAGACCCCCATGAGTGGGGATGGCAGTAGTGACAGGCATCCAGCCCCCCATGAGTGGGGATGGTAGTAGTGGTAGGCATCCAGACCCCCATGAGTGGGGATGGTAGTAGTGATAGGCATCCAGCCCCCTATGGGTGGGGATGGCAGTAGTGGTAGGCATCCATCCCCCTATGGGTGGGGATGGTAGTAGTGGCAGGCATCCATCCCCCTATGGGTGTGTATGGCATTGGTGATGGCCATGCCGCCCCTATGGTTCTGCTGTTGCAAGTGTACGTAATTTGTGCATCCCTATGTGTGTGTGACATATTTCGGGTACGTGTCGTTTGTTTGTGTTGTGGGTGTTTGACTTACCGTCTACGCCGTACGCGTCCGTACCGGTCCCGGTAATAGATGTAGAGTATTGGTAGGACCTGCGCGATGGGATTCATGGTTGGGTCGTCTCGCTCGGGTTTCTCGTGGCTTCGACTCATACTCGCCGCTGGCTTGTTCGCTTCGTAGCCGTGGATCGCCTTGTGGCGCGAATCGGAGCTTATGTACAGCTCTCCCGGATGCTCAAACGTGCCGGACGTAGCAACGAGTTTGGCGCGTACGGAAGACGCATTGTACTAGTCCGGCCGGAAGGTGCTGTGTATTTGGTTCCGTGCGACTCGATTCGGCGTTTACGGATCCGGCTCGGGCGGGGAACAGGAGCTGGAATGGGTAAGTACGGCTCGCTCGGAATCTGGGCTGTTATGCGCATCGTACTTGTTCGTTCGGTAGAGTGTTCGAGTCGGTCGGAAAACACGCGTTCGGCTGGTATTTTTTCCGGACAAATACTGTTAGGTGCGCTTCCGGCCGACATCGGAATCGACCCCATAGTCTTTAGTCTGCTTTGTTAATCCAGGCCACCAATAGCGTTGTTTCAACAAAGAAACAGTCGCTGTAACTCCTGCATGTGCAGAACCTATCCCTTCGTGTGCTGCTAGAATTAAACCTAACTTACGATCCATGTTTGGAATTACTCTATCCCCCACTCCAGGAATCTGAGCAAATGGAATGTTATTGGCATCTAACTTGTAGGAGTACTTGAGTGGAAACCTTTTTGGTACTGCTCCGGTTTTTGCGGGTTGTATTAATAGCTACCATAATCTCACAGTCTATTCTCGTTTTAGAATGAGTGATTGCAGCTACGGAAGCCGTGCGTACAGCCCCCTTTGCGGCTTCATCAGCCAATGAATTCCCTTCAACGTGAACGCCATCACGCTGATGACTCAGTGTATGTATCACGTGAGCTCTCAGTAGTTCGGTTTTCAACTCTACTACCTGTTCCCATAGCATTTTATGCTTAATTGAGCCACCTTTTGCATCTTTGAACCCGTTTTGAACCCAGTACTGCAAATATTCACTGTAAGACTGCACACAGTAAAAGGAATTGCACAAAATTAGTGTGGGGAATTCTCGATCCATATTCACTAGTGCCAGTACTAGTGCTTTTAATTCTGCCAGCTGTGCCGTGCAGTCTCCTAGAGATTGCGTTTTTGTGCAACTTGGATGGAACTTTCCATCCCGCATGCGACCTTTAACGACTGCACATGCTGCACTATATTGTTGCTTACTTCCAATGGCCGGTTGAGCAAATCTGTCAGTGTAAATTATATATTCATACTGATCTAGAGTCATTATTTCTTTTGGTAGAGGATATTCTTGTTCGTATTGCAGGAATGCTTGTGTCTTTAAATTTGGGTCGTACCTGTATTCTACATCTGTTGCAGTGAGAGAATTAGCCCATTGCATCCATCTCGGATGTAAAGCTTTAGCATTAGGAACGCTTGCCTTTGTCGCAGCCTCTAAGGCTGGAACCGGAGTTACTACTATTATTCATTTCCCCTGAGCCAGTGCTCTTTCTCTCACCACAGCAGTCTGTAATGCTGTTAGAATCTTTTCTGTAGATGCGAAGCGCATCTCAGCATTTGTGTACAAGTGTGATTTGTATGCAATTGAAACTGTTTCACCTGCATTATATGTTAGATAGGTGTACCCAGATTGACCCGCAACTATACGGATTACCAGGTTGCATACGTTTACGCGTGTCTGTAAGTGTTTGGAAGCTATCATGTCAGCTTGTAAGGAACGAAGTGTATCTGTATGTTTCTGTGTCCATTGTTTTACTGAAAAATCAGGTTTTATTAAGTCGTAGAAAGGTTTTACTCTTTCAGCGTAATCCAAAATGTAAGTTCGACCAAAATTTAGGAATCCCAGAATTGACTTTGGAAGTTGGAGCAGCGCACATTTTTCTAAAAAATTGCCTGCCAGGCTTTTTCCTTCACTTGAAAGCTCATATCCTAAAAACAGGACACTGAGATAGGCAATTTTTGATTTTTTAAAGTTGAATTTGTAGCCCTCAGATGCAAATCCCAATATTATGGTATTCACTCTGTTCAAGTGCTCCTCTAGGTCATCGTCCGTCAGATAAATATCATCCACATAGGACAATGCCTCTTTGTACAAATTTTGAAGTATCTCAGCTACTCTGGCCGAAAACAACCCCGGGCTGTTCTTATACCCCTGGGGGAGTCGACAAAATTGACGCTGGGTCCCTAGCGCTGAGAAGGCTGTTAGATGCCTGCTTTCAGGCGCTATATTTTGGCAGAAAAATCCATTTGAGATATCAAGTGTCGTGTTATATTTTTTCCGCACAATGTTATTCATTAATGCAGCACTGTGTGTATTTTGGACCGCAAATGTCTTAGTGCAAATGTTTAAATGCCTGTAATCTAAAACTAGACGATATGTGTTGTCAGGTTTCATGACAGGAAACAAAGGATTGTTCATTGGTGAGGTGCAAGTTTCTATCACCCCTTGGTATTCAAGTTGATCTAAGATCTCCCTGACCTGTTTTTTAGCTTCTTGCTTTATTGGATACTGCCTCTGTGCAGTTGGAGTATTTTTTAAAGGAATTATGTGGTGGGTTGAATCCTCATCCCATCCAACATGGTTTTTGTATAATGCCGGAGCCTGGGCTACCGCCCACTCCTGCGCATAAGTGTGCTGCAAGTGCCTGGAAATATGGTCTGAGAAGGCCGGAAGAATTACCGTTTCTCCTTTAGGGCAATCCATGACGAATGCTGGCGGCCAATCTTGGTCAGCTAATAAAATATCATAGCCAAACGTCAGGTTCTCCCAAAAGAGACCTCTCACTGTTCTACATTTGTCCCCCTCCATTTGGAGCATTATTTCATATACTTTATATGGGACACTTACCCTAGTATTGGGTGTTTCTACCGTGATATAATCATTCAAGTCCGCTGTCACCAGAAATTCCATCAGGTTCTGGCGAGCTATTGTTATTTCTGCCGCACTGTCTAGCATCGTCAGCGCTCATTCCCCGTTCAGTAGTCGAGTCCTCAGAATTCTGGGCATGTCTGATCTTTAGACCTGCAACTTTCTTCTTTTTGAACTGTGGCTTTTGCTTTGGTTTCTCTTCTTTTAGAAGTGTAATCTTGAGCGTGCTGCTTGTCTCTGGACTTTGTACGCTCTTCTTGTCTGTCTGACCGTCCTTCCCTCTCGGAGTTTATCGATGAACCCTGAAAGGAACGAGAGGAACGTGTATCAGTATCCTGATACCTGTCAGGTTTCCTAATATTATCCCTATTCCTGAGGTTATACCTCTTTTTGGAGGGCTCCTGTGGAGGAGATCTACCTCTGGATTGAGATCTGTTTCCTTTAACGTTTTGTTGTTTTTTATTGTCCCACTTCTTCTTTGTTGAAGCAGGTGTCTGCTTAGTAGTGTCCTTTTCAGGACTGCCCATCAGTTGTGGTTTTAAAGCTTTCCCACCCAAACTGTCTCTGCCTAATTCTGCATATGCGGTTTCAATTATTTTTGGTAGTTCGTGCTCCTGTTCTAAAAGACTGAACTCCCTTAGGCATTGGCGGATAGCCTCTGAAGCTACTTCCCCCTTAATGTTAGCTAGTATTATGGCTGATACCTGGGCATAGTTACCTAGTAACTTCATCCCTAAGTTTAGGGCAGGCTCTGCTCCGTACTCATTTTGTATCTGTCTCAATACATCAGGTACTACTGCTAATGACGGGATACCATGAGTTCTGGTATATATGGCAGCAAAGACTGTACCCCAAGTGGTACAATCCTCTAATTGTGGTGTTATCCCCATGGGCAAGCAGATTGTTAGCATTCTGTGTTTTTCATACAGGGTTGTATTCGGGAATACTGCCTCTAGCTGCGTTATTTTCTGAGCTACCCAGAATGGTATTTGTTCACGTTTTGTGGGCACTTTACCCATCACTGCGTGTAATGTTTGTGGTGTAATTTTAGTTGCTGTACCCTGAATTTGAGTTCCATTTGTCGCAACTATTGCTGGTTGGGCTGTAAGTGTCCTCATGACGAATTGCGTCAAGTTTCTGTAGATTTTGATTAAATCTTTATGTTCTATGAGTAAGTCTCCTGGTGGCATTGTGTCAATGTCAGGATGTGGTGTGTAGGCCGCTAATATTGGCCATGTTTCCCCTTCTCTTCCGAGAGGGCCGAGTCTTACTCTTCTTCTTATGTGGGGTAGGGCACCTTTAAACCAGTATAAATGTTTCTGGTATGTGAGCGGAACCTCTATATCCTCGAACGGATAATATTCCGCTGGTGCATCTCCTTCCGTGTAGGAGTGAAATGTTTTTGTTCTTGCATTTGCTGGTGGGAATGTAACCTCTGTTCTGATTGATTTGTGTGCCTCAATCACGAAAGCTACTTCAGGGTGACTGTATTTCTAAAGTTTGGTGCAATTTGTATTGCGTCTGCATCTTCCTCACCATCTGTGAGGGGCAGTGCTTGTAGCAGTGGGTCTAATTCTGTGTTAGTCATTGTTTTTAGTACACTAAATAACTTTTCAATGGAACCAAGATACGGTGTTTTGGACAATTTTAGGAACAATGTGTCCTTCAAGCTTGATTAACCAACAGCCAATAAATAGGATTTTTTAGCCTACTCAGCTGTGGCGGAGTTTGTGCCCACCCACTCCAGACGTCTCTGGTGTTTTGTGAGTAGGGGTCTCTAAGAATAGCACGACTGAACTACTCAGATTCGACTGTTAAATAAGTACCCAACCAACGTTGGCGGCGCCATGTCATGTAGTTCCTATATTACCTATACAGGATCTGCGCGTTCGGATAAACTGTGGGATTGGTGGCGGACGGATTCCGAGCACCCCCACCGGATACGTTAGCCTGTCTGTATTAGCTACCTCACAGTGCCACTAGACTCTCCTCTTATCTGGGAGAGAATAGTTCTTGGCAACCTCAGAACATGACAACCCTGATCCCTCAGAATCGTGGAAACAATATACTGCTTTTCGCTCAGTCACTCGTGCTCACTTAGTTTGTCTCAGAGAGATACACAGAATAAGCAGGCTGGGTGTTTCAATAAGTATTTATTGAACAGTTGTTATTCTAGTGTAGAATATATGAGCTGCAACAACCATTAGACAGTAGCAGAGATATATGATTAGCAATGCTACGAAAGTAAAGGGATGGTATAGTTCTACCATCTTGCCTAAATCATGAATACATACATGTACATAAAACACATGATAAAAAGTGCGTACTCCTACGATGCCTCCCTAACTAGATGTACCTAAATGTACCTTGCATCTATGTAGGTGTTATGCCAAGAATCCCTCTAGAATCTAGTCCACCCCATTACCTGAGAGTTTAGAGAATGTGGGACCCCGTCCTGGTCTCGAGTTGGACATCCCGCGAGGGATGTTAGACCACTGCTAGCTGGAGCGTCTGCATGCAGGAACCTCAGCGTCTCTGGTCAGTGTGTCAGCCGGGAAGTCACGGTCTCCTCTATCTTCCTAAGCAAGATGTGTTGTATTATACCCATAGGACTCCCCAGGGGTCCTACCTTGCTGTGTTACTGTGTCGGCGTAAAGGATTACGTTGGGCCTGAACTTTATACAGAGATATTATACAGGAGATGGTAATCCTACTGTTAGTCCTGCTGTGCTTCCAAGAAGCCTCATGCATAATGTATGAGAATCGAACCAGGTAAAAACCTGTGTTCTGAATGCAGTGTCATATCTAGGTAAAAGGTCAGTGCCGAAGAACTGTTATGTATGTAATGTAGGGAAGGATGTAGGTGAAAGGTTGCGATGTTACCTGCACCTATATAGGGTACCTATATGGAATATAACAGTGAGATTGGTGTAATCAAGACATTAGTAACATCATTTGTATGTGCAAACCAGAAAAGTGTGAGTTTAAGAAGGAAGATGTTTAGTGTATTAGATTTAGAGGGTATATTTATGGACTTTCTATGGAGCCAAAGAAGAGTTCAGCTATTGTAGATATGCCTTACTCTTCTAATGTTAACAAAACTCAAAGCTTCCTTGTATTTACACATTCTTATGGTAAATCCATTAAACATTTTCCAGAGTTAACCAGTGAGAACATCAATCTTTTGAAAAAGGAAAATATGAAGAAAGGATTTTGTTTGTTGGTCAATCTGGAAAAGCATTTATTACACTCAAACCAATGTTTACCTAAGCACTAATCTTATGCCATCCTGATATTTCAAAAAGGCTTATTTTGCAATGGATGCATCGGAAGAACAGTTGGGGCAGTTTTGTGCAAAAACCAAAAATGGTGGAGAAGAACAGCATGTCTTTTATTTATCTCATGTTTTGTCAGAGTCTGAATAGAACTACTCAGATTTTGAAAGAGAACATTTAGCAATGAAGATGGATTTTGCTAAATGGCATCTTTCGATGGGCACTAAAGGGGCATTTTAAATTTGAACCGATCAACTGAATTTGCATTATTTGTGAAAACGTCAATACAGAAAAAGTTGTCAAGCTAGATAGACATTTTTCTTTTCATAGCATGTTTTAACTATCACTTGTATACCTGATTCTTTTTTTCTTTTTACAGATACTCTATCTTGCCATTATTTTATGTCATCTCTCACATATGATCTGCCTGCAATTCCCTATCAAAATCTGCTTGTAGTAGTTCAGTCTTTTGGGACAGTGTTAACATGGCTCTGTAACCAATTGATCCAAAGGAATTAGAGCATCTTTATTTCAATTAAATGAATTCAACTAACAAGCTATCTTTGTGGCAACTGAAGAACTACAGTTGGATGTAATCAATCAATCAATCAATATGAACTTGTAGTGCACGGCTTTTCACCCATGAGGGTAACCAGGTGCTGGGTTGCTGGGCTTAGTCGAAAAGCCAGGTCTTGAGTTTCTTCCTGAAGTCCGTCAGCGACGGTGATGTTTGGAGGCTTATTTATTTTATTTATGAAGTTTTATAAAGCGCAAACAAGATCAACAATTTGGTGTCACAGCGCTGTACAGCCTAACAAATAGCATCAAATATGCAAGGAGCACAATATAGAATATACAGCTTGAAGAGATAATACAAAGAGACATAGTGAAAACACCAGCAATGAAATCAAATTGGCATGGATATTCGCTTCAGATAGGAAGGAGATTGTTCAGTAGTCTCATTTTTACTTCGTTTTTAAAAGAGTGAATGAAGGGATGGTCCTGATCTCTGGGGGAGAGAGTTCTAAATTTTTGGGGCAATTCCAGAGAAGGTTCTCATAGGTTTTCTTTTGGGAACATTTTGGGGTTTCAGCAGTAGGGAGCATGTACTAAGAGAAGCTCTATTCCTTCTGGATAGAACCAGTTTCTGAGCCAGGTAGCGAGGAGTGTTGTGGTGGATGGCTTTGTACGTCATGCATGCTATTTTTAGGTGAATCCTAGATTCATAGGGTAGCCAGTTTAGGGAGTAAAGGGCCGGGGTGACGTGATCATTTTTCTTTATGCCTGTGATGAGCCGTGCAGCCTCTTTGAGGGTAGCACTCAGTGGTGCTAATTTTATTTTCGGTAGGCCAACAAGGGTAGAATTCCCATAGTCAAGTTTGGAGATCACGAGAGCCTGAACCACCATC
The DNA here is from genome assembly GCA_963921515.1 of Calotriton arnoldi. NCBI lineage: Eukaryota > Metazoa > Chordata > Amphibia > Caudata > Salamandridae > Calotriton > Calotriton arnoldi. The sequence continues at coordinate 182,300 of CAWUFW010013465.1, forward strand.
TTGAGATCTGCATTGGACAGGAAAGGCTTTAGTTTTCTTAAGACAAGGAGATGGAAATTGGCCCCTCTGTTTGGGAAGCTGATGTGATTCAGCATGGAGAGGTTGTTTTCTAGTGTTATTCCTAGGGATTTTGCTGAATCAACAATATGTGGGGTACAGTTCAAGGCGGTGAGTACTAGGAGCCAGTCTTTGATGTTAGAGGTGGGGTTTGGAGACGAGATTAATAGGAATTCAGTTTTGAGGGTGTTAAGTTTGAGTGGCAAAGAGTGAACCAGTGTTGAGTATTGTTCATGATGTTATTGAGAGTGCTGATGTCGTTAGGGGAAGTAATCTTCATGTACAATTGCGTATCATCAGCGTACATATGGTAGGAGATGTTAGAGTGGTTGAGGATTTCAGTCAGGGGTTCCATGTAAAGATTAAACAGGGTGGGGGAAAGTGAAGAACCTTGGGGAACGGCGATAGTGACCGGCGTCTGATCATATAAGTCATGATTGATTAGGACTCGAGATCTGTTTTGTAGGTATGAGCAGAACCATTTTAAGACAGTACCAGAGAGACCCATCCGAAGTTATAAGTGGTTCAAGAAGGTTTCATGTTTGACTGTGTCAAAGGCTGCTGATAGGTCAAGAAGGATTAAAAGACAGTATTCATTGTGATCGAGAAAGCGTAAGGCATCATCGACAATGTGGACCATGGTGGTTTCAGTACTGTGACCTGGTCTGAAACCAGATTAACAGTGGTCGAGGAGTTGGTGCTGGTCAATGTGATTGCAGAGTTGTTGATGAACACATTTTTCCAGGAGCTTGGCTAAGGTTGGGATGCTCGAAATGAGGCGAAAATTGTTGGGATCAGAGAGAATTGTGTCTGGCTTTTTTAGGATAGATGTGACTTGTCCACTTTTTAGACAGTCTGGCATGATGCCTTGCGTAAGAGAGGCGTTGATAATTCTGATCCATACAGGTATCAGGAGGTGAGGAATTTGGAGGGGAGAGGGTCATTGAAGTGGTTGGAAAGTTTAGTGGATGACAGTAGTTTTGAGATGTTAGAGTCCTCAAATATCTGAAAGATGGACCACAAGTCATTGTTTTTAGGTTTAAAGAGACGTTTGCTGTGTCAAATTTTCTGCGAGTTGGAGGTGCATTGTGGCGGGGTTTCAGGCGTTAAGTAATTCAAAGCAGTACGGAGCTCATTGTCAATTGACTTAGTTTTCTCAAAAAAGAAGGAGGAAAATGTGTGACAATTAGGTAGGGTTGTTGTGTCAGATGTGGAGGATTTATGTTTCCCATTAATTTGTTGTTTCACCAGTTCAAAGAGTTTTTTGGGACGGTTGAAGGCTGTGTCCAGTTGCTGATAGAAAAATTATGATTTGGCACTTCTGATGCACCTTTAGTAGTTCCTTCTTTTTTAACGCAACAGTTTAAGGTTTGAACACTCCACACTCTTTCTGCAAGTCTAAGGGTGCTGCGTTCCTCGCTAAGGCTACAGTTGAACTAGGTATTAGTTCTTCTTATCGGGACACTCTTTAATCATTTGGGGGCAATGGAGTCCATGATGTTAGACATAGAGCTAAAGTAGTGCTTAGTGAGGTCTTGAGCATCAACCATATCGGTGGGAGGAGACAAGAGGTTAAGATTGGTTGGGGATATCATGTCTGGATTGAGATAGAGGGTGTTTCTGATCCAATGTTTAGTTTTCACGGGCTGGCCTTTGCGGATGGTTGCCGTTTCAACAATGGAGAAGGTGATGCAGTGATGATCGGTCCAGTCGCAGGGTGAAATAGAATCCAATAGTATGGTATTTTCCTTGGCTATGATTAAGTCTAAGATGGCCCCTTTTATATGAGTAGGGCTGTTACAGACTTTGGTCAGATTGAGGTCTTGGAGGAAAGTCTTAAAGCAATTCAATAGTGGATACTTCGTGTTGTTCCAATGAATGTTGAAGTCACCTAGGAAAATCTGGTTGTTGTATGGGGCAAGGTTGGTGGAGATGATCTCCATGATTTGTTCGATGAAGGTTAGATTATCACCTGGGTGATGGTAGAAAGTGTGTAGAGTGCAGGTGGTGTTGTCTTTGGTAGAGATATTGATCATCATATGTTCACAGCCAGATGTTGGAGAGGAAAGTGATTGTTTGAAAGAAAGGTTAGATTGCTAAATACAAGCAATACCTCCCCCAAGACAAATAGCGCAATCTTGACGGATGATAGAGTAGATGAGTGGAACCAGGATGCCTCGTATAGTAGAAGAGGAATCATTTAGCCAGGTTTCAGTGAGAATTAGGAGATCCAAGCCCAAGTTCAGTAATGAGTCCTCTATGTCGGCAGCGTGTTTCACTGCTGATCTGCAGTGGTGAGTATTTTAGGTTGGTTTTGGTAACGTTAGTGGAAGAGTGTGAGATGGGGACAAGTTTGAGGTTAGATTTATTAATGAGTCTGGGTTTGGTATGTGGTATCCTTGGCGGTTGGGTGATAATGGTTTGAATCCTAACTGGATGTGAGACATTGTGGGCGGATCATAAAGAGTGAGAAGGGAGAGGATATCTTTGGTCGAGAGGTATTTTACAAGCCTGTTGGGTCGGGTGAAATGGTCTACATTAGGTTTGCATCTCCATCTAGGTTGAGATCCGGAGTATACAAAACTAACTGATGGAGGTGGAGAAGGAGGGCATTCCAGGACTTGGTGGCGAGGTGGGAGAAGGAGCGGCCTCCCCTGTGGCTACGGTGGATGCATGGTGTCTGTGCAAGGGAAGCAGATCGAAGGTTTCTGGATGGTTGGTGAAAGTTTAGGTGGTGGTTCATGTATGCTGGTCCTTGGTCATGGAGGCTTTTGTAGACGTGCGTCAGTAATTTGAATTGGCATCTTTTCTGGACGGGGAGCCAGTGGAGGTTCCTCAGTTGTTGGGTGATGTGGGTCCATTTGGGCAGGTTGAGGATCAGTCTGACCTCTGAGTTCTGTATCATCTAGAGCCTTCTCATGAGTTTGGTGGTGGTTCCAGCGTGCAGTGCATTGCCGTAATCCAGCCAGCTGGTGATTAAGGCTTGCATGACTGTTTTTATCGTGCTTATCGGGAGCCTTTCGGAGTTTCTTTGGAGCATGCGTAGAGTGTGGAAGTAGGCAGAAGAGACTGTGTTGATCTGTTCGATCGTGTTGCACGGGCCACCAGTTGTCGTTCCAGAGGGAGGCATGGTTGCCAAAGATCAGCACTTCGGTTTTGTCCGTATTAAGCTTCAGACAGTTGTCCTTCATCCAGGCTGTGACATTCTTCATGCAGTTGTGGAAGTTGGTCTTAGTAGTGGTGGGGTCTTCTGAGAGTGAAAGGATGAGCTGGGTGTTGTCAGCGTAGGTTATGATGTTGATATAGTGGGCTCTTCCGATGTCGGTTAGAGGCGCCATGTAGATATAGAAGAGGCTGGGGCTGAGGGATGAACTTTGAGGGACACCGCAGATGGTACTCGTGGGCTCCCTAGGTGATGGGAGGTGGGAGAATTCTCTGCGTAAGCCCCATGAGGAATGATGCAATCCATCTGAGTGTATCTCCCTTGATCCCGATCTGGTGCAGTCTCTTGATGAGTGTATGGTGGTATACGGTGTTGAAAGCTGCGGGGAGGTCGAGGAGGACCAGGGCCACTGATTCTCCTCTGTCGAGTGGGGTGCAAATGTCATCTGTGGTGGTGATCAAGGAAATCTTGTTGCTGTGGTTGGTGCGGAAACCGGATTGGGAGGCGTCTAGCAGGTTGTTTCTCTCCAGGTGTTCGGTGAGCTGTCAGTTGATCCCCTTCTCCAGGAAAGAACAGGAAAAGGGAGCATCGAGATGGGGCAGTAGTTCTGGAGTTCGCTGGGGTCTGTGGAGGGTTTCTTGAGGAGAGGTCTGACTTCTGCATGTTTCCATTCACAAGAAAAGGTGGCTTTGGCTATGAATGCATTGAGGATGGTGGGGAGTTGGTGGCTTATTTCTTTGCTTCGTAGGTTGAAGAGACGGTGGGGGCAGGAGTTGGTGGGTGCTCCAAAGTGGATGGAGTTCATGATTGCTGTTGTGTTCGGTGTGGGGAGCTGTTCCCATGCATTGAGATATTGGTCAGGGGAGGTTTCCATTAGAGTGAGGAGCCTGAGGGGGTCGGTGGGTTGGGGCTTGAAGTTCCTGTAGATGGTGGATATCTTGTTGTGGAAGTGATTTGCTAGAGTGTTGCAGAGTTCCTATGAAGGAGGAATCAGTTCTTGGTGGCTGTTGGGCAGGAGAACTCTTTGACGATGGTGAAGAGTTCCTTGATGTGGTTGGCACTTGCCTTCATGGAGTCTGCAAGGGCATCCTTTTTTGCGTCTTTGAGTCTTTGGTGGTATTTGTTGAGGACTGACTTGAAGGTGGCTCAGTCTGTATCATCTCTGCTGGTGCGCCATTTTCTCTCCACTGCAGCTGCCTTTCATTGTGCTAAGTTCCGGTGTGTACCAGCTGACTTGTTTGGTGGATCTGTGGGTTTTGGCTTGTTTGATGAAGGCGACTCGGTTGGTGGCATTGGCGATCCAGGTGTTGAAGTTCTCGACTGATTGTTCCAAGTTGGTTGTGGGGGCGGGCTGGTTGGTGTTGAGAACGTCCATCCAATGGGTCTGTGTAACTTTGCTTCAGCTGAGGAAGGAGGTGCTGGGAGGGTTGGAGGTGGTGCGCGGTGATCCTGTGATGATGAAGTGGATGATGGAGTGGTCGGTCCAGGTGAGTTCTGTGGCATGGCTGTATTTGACTCCATTGCTGGACCTAAAGATAGGGTCCAGTGTGTATCCTGCTCTGTGTGTGGGGTCTGTAACCAACCGGGGAGGCCTATATTGTACATTTGTTCCAGGAGGTTGACGGAGTTAGTGTCTGTGGCGTCTGCCAGGTGGAAGTTGAGGTCTCCGAGGAAGATGTAGTGCTTGGATTCAATGACGAGTGGGGCGATGAAGTCTGTGATGGCATTGCAGAGGCCAGTGCATGGTCCTGGGGGTCTGTAGTGTGCTTTAATGGTTATTTTGTCATTGGTGTGGAGTTGGAAATTAAGGTGTTCCATGAACTGTGTGTTGTCATCTTTGGTGGTGGTGCAGTGTATTGATTCTTTGTGGATGATGGCGATGCCCCCTTCGTGTTTGTTGGTGTGGTCCCGGTGTATCGTCTTCTAGCCGTTGGGCATTGCATTGGGAATGTGCCATGGATGGGCATAGAGAAGCTATGATTCCATTGAATTTAGTTTTATAATCCTTTCAATCGTCCAAAATTCCCTCTGATGTTCAAGAGTATGTTCTTGCCTATGCTATTTATGTCCATATAAATTATTACATTCTAAGCCCTTTGGATATTGACAGCCAGGGACTCTTAAATATTGACATATGGTCTCTACAGAGTTTATAACATGTCTTCCACCTTCAGGAGCCTTTCATGCAATAATGGCAACAGAAGAGATTTTTCAAAGATTGCCGATATTTCTCTTTGTCTAAATTACCAACAGCTGAAGAAATGGCCAAATGTTTTTTGACAGATTTTTTTTTCTTCATGGACAACCTCATATTCTTATTTCTGACACAGTACTGACTATCTTTCACATTTTGGAGAGCTCTATGCATGGCATAAGGAGTTGAACATGTTTTTTCTTCTGCTTCTCAACACCAGTGAAATGGCCAAACAGAGCAAACTAATTAAAGTTTGACACAATATCTACAGTTCTATGGCAAAGCGTGTCTTGACAATAGGGCTCCCTATTTACGAACTGCAGAATTTTCTTTTAATAACCCAACTCACAATGCCACAAGCCACAACGTTTCACCTTTCCTTTGAATGAAACTATTTGATCCAGAAGTTTTTCCTTCTTCTCTTTGTCTTAATATTTTGATTTCAGCAGCTACTGATTATTGAAGCCAGATATAGAAACATGGATACATTCTTTATGAAGGTTTGCACTGTACTAAATTTAGGATCCAGTTATTTTCCATTGTTTGGTGAAGAGTCAGTCTGGATGTCTTCTCTTTAGCTCCTTATTCATACATTGCCAATTACAATTCAAGCATGATTTTTTGGCCCATTTGTTATAACTCATTAGGAGCGGGACGTACTGTTACATCCATGTTGAGAGCTTACCAGAGATTCAAAAGATTCAGGAGAAGATGGCGAGCTCTTTGTGCAGCCAAGCACCATGTTGTTAGAGGCTGTGCTCAGCTGGTGGTTAAGTATTCACCCTTCCTAGATCACATGGTGTCACAGTCACCGGGAGGGGTGTTCTGTGAGCAGCATGGAGCATCAGCTGAGAAGGGCGACATTGGGACTGCAGAGCTCAGCACTGGACAAAGGATGTTGAGCTTGGGCTCCTCCTTTATTTTCAAAACTGAAATCAGGAGTTTGAGGGAAATGATGTGGAAAAGTCTTACAAATTGACCTTTCCAAGATGGTAGTCTGTCCAGAGCATTCTATCTAAAGTTCAATTCAAGATGAGGTCTTTTCCTGTGATGGCAGTTCATCTTTGACTCATACATAAGAAGGCATTTCAAAGTCATGAATGCATTGCACCACTATCGTTACCTTAATTTTTGTTGCATTCTTCTTTGCCTTGATACTATTTTTCCCCTCATTTTTGCTTCTTATAGATGGAAATTCTTTTGGATCTACTTATGGATCTACTTGTTTGGCTCTTTCTTTTTCCCTGATGTCCCACTGAATTTGTTGCCTTGCCATTCACGTCTGTATTAAGCTTCATCTTCACTCAAGAGCTACATGATTGCAAGGTTTTTTCCCCTTTGTGTTTTCTTACCTGACTGGGTCCTCTAAAGGAAATACTTAGCACCTTTCATGCATACCATTAAGTGCAGTGTGGTATTGTGGCTACTTTGAAGTAGTCACTCTTTCTCAGGTAATCAAGAAGGAGACTCATAAGAGCTTCTTAGCATCCAGTGCTTGACAATAGTGTTTGGCTTGCTAGTGCAGATTAGGCTTAATGTGGAACTAGTAGCAAGTCAAAAGCTGAAAGCCAAAGGTGTATGCTAGAGCCAGGAGCCAGAGTTCAGAGAATAAAGAAAATGAATCCTTGTGCCAGCACTAAAGAACCTTCCAATGAAATTAAAAAAAATATTAGAGGATATAAATGAAAAAAGAGAGGACTGAAAAGAAGGAAATTGGGCACTGGTGAGGAATCAAAGAATACGCCAGACCATTCCCAACGTTACCGGCCTCAGTACTACAAAAGCCTACCACTTTAGCAATTACCTATTAGTCCAAGTGTCAAAAACGGCAGCCATGTAGTAGCTCAGGTTCAGCCACTTCCTCTTCTTGAATGCAGCAGAGATCCTACCTGTGTACTCAGGTTAATCATTCAAAGAGCAAAACCATATTTCACAGTTCTTTTTTAGAATTTGAACAGTTGCCAATCACACAGAGGTAGAAAACTGGAGAAAAAAATCAATCTCTAAAAAGCTCACAACAAATTGTACACCAGCTCATGAATAAAAATGCATAGCCAGGTCTCAATCAAGAGCCATTTGCATGGGAAACTTTAGCAGTGAAGCGCACTAAGCAGATTAGAAACTGAATAGCTGTCATGTCTTTACTTGACAACAGCATATATCCTATGAACACATTTGTTGGGCAGATTGCGCTATCGCAGATAATAGAGGAACTATGCTATCAACTCAAAACATTGAGAGACTTACCCTACTGGAAATCTATAGTGCTTGTTACTGCTGAAGTGCTCTGTGCCAAACCAACCACCACCGAATTTAGAGGATTGAGCTAATTCCCAGATCTGGTTATCACTGCCAAATCTGCATATGCTTACTCTAACAATGAGGAAGGAAGCATTGTCCATTAAGCATTTTTACTGCCCTCTCTGACCTTAAAGCTAATACTTACTATACATGTTTGTGTGTTTTAAGAATGCATACTTTGCAAACAATTTACTAAAACACTGATTTTTTTTCTTTACTCTCAAGAGCTCTTGTAACCTGTGGATTTTATTTCTCAGGATTAGATGATCATTTAGAGATAAAGTGCACTGCTACAATATTCAAACAAAAATTTAGCAATGATGTACTCTGCACTTAAAGACAAAAAGGTAGTGGTCTAAAACACATTGCAATAAAAATAGAGGTGAACCATTGTGAATTGATGTATTTTTCAATACGAAGGAAGCATCTGTTTCTTCCAGACAAAAACCTGGAACGTGACAGACTTTTTATATGTCTAACAACCACTTTAAGACTATCAGCTCACCAAGGCATATCAACAGAATGGAAGTGGTAATTATCTTAAACTTTATTATAAACTGGTTAATAATTTATGGGGCCTATTCGCCAAACTGCATTATGTAGTGCCTGAGAAAATTTGCTGCAGTAGTACTCACATATTACAAAATACTATTCACAATCCTGCTGAGGGTAGGTGATCTCCGCCTTTGCCTCTCCTATATTTTCATCATTATCATTACTTCTGTTAAGAGTGAGATTAACTGTGCGTTAGACAGCGTTTCATATTTATGATTACAATCTGTGTAAATTTGGTAAAGATTTTTAGAAGAATTTTGCCAAAGTTTTAAATAACGTTGATATTTCTTTCAGTTATACTTGGCATTTATATCCCATGTTGAAGGAGTAGTTAACATCCTCTTGGTAGTATGGGATCACTCAACCACAGACTTTAAGGGGAGGTGCCGTGAACATTCAGATGTGGCTATCTTAGAACTACATTACACAGCTATAGGTTCTCCCTAGGTTGCCTCGACCAGGCATGTGTAACCATCTTTTGGACATATATAGTGGGCGACTATTTTGTTTGCTGTTTTTCATGATACGCAGCATGGGATTACAATTTAGTTAACTTCCAACAGTATTTCAGGTATATTCCCAAAATGATCAAATATAAGTACAAGATTATGTAAAAATGTTTAAAAAAATGGTACCACTACAAGTTCTAACAATTTCTCTACTGGGCTATTACTGTACTAGTGATGCATAGTTAATAACAACTGATGTTTGATGATAATGTAACTTTGATACCAGGTGTCATGAAAGTGTCTCATTGTTTTAATATTATAAGTTAACTTTGGAGCTAAAGGTCATGGCAATGACACTGTTGTATACATTAGTACCCGATAATAATACTGTAAGGCACTTAGCTGATGGAAATATGTATAATCTGTTTATGGAAAACAGAATGCATTATGCAACATTACTTGTATAGTGAGGACTAGGTATAAGGAGAGCAAGTATTATTTGTTTAGTTTGACAAATGTATCCATACAAGAGTTATTATACAAACTTAACAACTATCATATTTGGATAGTTTAAGAGGGTGTGGGCTCTAAAACAATCAAACTATTGACTTTAAAATTATTAGACAAGTGTGTTTATTTAGTAATTGTAATAACATAGTTGCTTTTAAACTTTTAAATGGTAATTAATGGTACCACATTTGAGATCGACCTGCACATTAGCTTTGTTGTAATATTTGTATTTTATTTTAGTGAAAAATTGCAAAATCTATGGAACTACAATTATTCAGAGGGGGTGATCCTAAGAATCGTGAAGCACATGTTGGCAAAGGAAAAGTGGTGTTGAATGAAAGCAATCAAGGCTAATTCAGGTATGTTGATTACAAACGGCTGGAGTTTGTTTTATTTCATATTTTTATTTTAGAAACCGAAAACACACTCAATGTATCCAGGTGTAACAGTACATAGAAGGTAGACCTGTAAGTCACAGTTGAACACAGATTTCAAGAAGGTACTACCACAAGAGGCATGGAGTCACCCACAACTTGTACTTTGCGATAACATACTTTTCATAACCAACATAGCACCATGCCTCATGCAAAAAACTGCCACTTTAATTTGAGATACCACATTTCCACTATCAATTATCTCTTACAACATACCCTTCCAGTGCCTCAAGTCATCATCAAGTTCCTCATCAGTATGAATCCTGCGCATATGTATTTCTTCAGTAGTAGTCTAGTCTCAAAGATTTCTGTGCTAGTAGTCAACTGCCGACCCATCTCACACAACCAATGAATCACCACCCACCTCTTTGTCAATAAATCAAGGGCTATTAATTTATAGTGTATTTTTGCTTTTTAGATGTCAGGTTTGGTTTCGGTTGTATACATAGAACACAATATGTTAGAAGCAGGTCAGCTAAGTTTACTATTAGCTTCTTTAATTGCTTAGCCACTTTTTTCCAGGTACATCGCCACAACCCTAACAAATGAGTAGAGTTTTTTTTATTTGTTTACAACTGACAGTAACAGTACTGATACTGAAGAGTGCAGCACGTAATTGTCTTTGAATTGATTTAATGTAGAGTCGAACAACAGTGTATACAAAGGGGGGAGCGGAGTATACTAGTCAAAATCATAGTTGTTCCCAGTGTGATTAGTTTTTGAATGTCAAACTGCTGACTACAGAAATACACATATGCACATATATGGACTTCAAAATATCTATCTGAACTTTATTGTGAAGGTATGAATACATAGTGGAGTATAGATTTACTATTCTAACTTCACATCTACTAACCATGGCAATATAGTTCAAGTTGATAATTTCTAGTCAATATATGTGCAGGCAGATATATTGGTACCGTATCATCTCTGGACTGCCAGATTTCTCCTTTCACTTCTTTGCTGATGACTTAAAAATATGGTCTCTTTTCTCCACCAAATTTGACACTGCCCCCACCGTCACAGATTGTGACTGCTCAGCTGTCATGGATTGGACACTGAGACAGTCTGTTGAGACACCTTCTTGATTGCCCAATGAACGGGTGAATGTTTCCAGTGGTCATGGTGCCACCTTGCCCAGAATAGTATATGTGAGAATGCAAAGTGTCCTTTTAAGAGAGCCCAGTGAGCAGGGAAACCCCATAATGGGGAAAAACCTTGGACATTTTATAGCTTTTGATTGAAGATGAAGCTTAGTATTGAAGACATCAACAAGGCACCAAACTCCGTCTGATATCAGGAAGGAGAACAGAGTCAAGCAAAAATGAAGATGTAAAAATCCAGAAGACGTCTGCTGAAAGCTAAAATCTGGAACTAAATTAGTATGAAGTAGGGCAAAGAATGTATTGTGAGGTATCTGCCTCTTGTGACTGTGTCCCTTATATATATATATGTTATTAAACTGTCTGAATCACCACTGCTGCCCTCTTACCCAGAACGCTTCCAACACATTGTGCTGCACGAGCTGGCACTGCTTCGCCAGGAGGTGGCAAGCCTACGCCAGGAGTTGTATTGCATTGATGATGCCCTCTGAAGCCCTTTTTTATTTTTTGGTTTGGTGGAAGGGACTTCTGTTGTGGTGGAGAGGGTGGGAACAAGAAAGGGAATGGGACTTCTGACTTTTCTTTTGACATTGGTTGGGGATGGGGTGATTTGTTTTGGGAGAGGGGTGGGCCTGTTGTGGGTGGAGAGGGTAGGATTTATTTATATTGTTAAGAAGAAAAATTAAAGGGAAAAATTATTCTGATACTTTATGCCTGAATTAAGGAATGGCAGTCCAATTAAATGCATTGCAAGCAGTCCTTCAGCCCCTAGACCCAAGTTATTAGATATCTAAATGTTTTGTATTCTATGCTTGAAAAATATAAATTTATGGAGGTGTGAACCCACACAGTTCTCAAAATTAAGATTGTGAAAACAAAAATGATACTGTAAATGCCAAATTGGGCGGTGCATCTGCATTCTTCTCGCAATGTCCGTCTTGACTGAACCGGTACATTAAGGTAAGCAGAAGTGTTATGGAGCTTTCGCCTTTCATGCGGGAGAAGAGAAGGCCTGCGGATTGTAAAACAGGAACGATATTGTAGAGTCAAGGAGAAGGACAGAAGGTAAGCTTCATGAGGAGTGTACCAAGACTCAGAGGTAGAGCAAGAGCATAGGCTGCTGCAAACATTCATTTAATGACTCATGTGTGATTAACTGAGAAGTGAGAGCAATTTACAGACAATCATGGACAAGTAGCTGCATGTACCAGGCTGATCAATCTCACAACTGTCATCATAACATTTAGCCAAGTGCATGAATCATGTGATGATGATGTGACCTCACATGTCTGTCTCCAGTTATAAAAGCCCTCCCGATCACAACCACATAATAGAGGAGTTTAACATTTGAGCCAGCACATACACACAGCAGCATTTCCCAAATCAATACACCTCTCTTCAGTCCACAGAGCTGAGTATGCATCTTAGAGTCATCATCATGTTGGTTTCCCTTTGAAGTCGATAACTTCCTTCTTCTGGCTTTTGAGGCAGTCCCGCCCTGAGTCCTTATATCCTCCTAACTCCTAGTAATGAATCAGTTCAACTCCGTCCCAACCCAAATGAGAGGGATAGACTTATAGTGCACTGCTGTTGATGAACCAGAAGAGAAACAGAATTTGAGTATTTTGTATATACTTGTGTCTGTTAACTAAACTGACTGGCCTGGTCTCTGAGGAACCAGAAAAAAGGAAGCAAATCTCGCTAAGTGTGGAGGAGCCAATCACCTTTGGGAAAAATTATCACTCATCAGGGCACAAACATTGCAAGTCATCGGAATCAGGTTTACAAATTAGTTGAACACCATCCCCACTGTCTGCCACATGAATCATCAATCATCACTCACAATTACTCAATAATATATCACTCATTGGTGCAATAGGTACCTGTTTCAATCCAAGCACCGTGGAACACTATTGTATCTCCTCTTTGATGCAAGCAACACATTGGCAGTCTTGCAAATCAAATTATATTTACTGTGGCAGCCCTGCTAAGCGATGAAAAAAGAAGGATAACATGGGACGGAGGCAGGCATTGTCTGGAAGGAATGGGAAGACTTCTTCACTACACACTAGCCCAACTTTAATCCGGTCATACATGTGCCTAAAAATATATGATGTTCCACTAGCCATATCCAGTTTTTTTTGGCAAAGCACTAGGCAGTTCGACGATAAATAATTAAAAGGTTCTATGGGGGCCTACTCAGTCAGGGATGTAGAGTTCGTCCTCAAACTCAGGTGGTTTGCCCAGAAGTTGGTCAGTTAAAACACTTGAGTCTGACCAACCACCCTCCTCCTCCTCCTTCTGTGGTATTTCAAGAACAGTGTAATTTTGCAGTATGAAGTGTACGTTCATTTTGATAATGGCCAATCTCTCCACATTTTGTGGAGAGCTACTGGTCCTTCTCACAGCTACAAATACACCAGCTGCACTGAACACATGCTCAGCAGACACCCTGGTAATCAGACAAACCAGATACTTTATTGCCAGCCTGCTTAATGCTGGCCACTGGTTCATCTTCCCTTACCAACAGACCAATAGGTTTTGATCCACGTAGACCTCTTTTGGGTCATCCAGATAGTCCGAGAACATACTCTGAATGGTCATTGGTGCTGCCACTTGCTCGACCTCTTTTACCTTTGCCTCTGCACTCGACTGAAGCTCTGACACTTGAAACCAACCCTATGCAAAGGTTGGGTCCAAATCTTCTGTTTCTATAGTTGTTGTAGCCGGTGTTCTTATTTCTGGTGGTAGCTGCTCTGAGACAACATCACTGCCCTCTCTGGAGTTGAAGGATGCACCCCAGAACTTCTTCCTGGGACTCTAATTTCCAACTGTTTTTCTTCAAGGTCTCTGCTTGATCAACAATCCACGTCTTGTATACTGAAATATCCGAGGAATGAAAGTGGCCAGTATTTTTATGCACAGATGTACTCAATGTCTCTTTGCAACCATGGATTAGTCAAGCAAAGGATTAAGCTCTCAACCAAGACATGCGCTTGTCGTTGCCATTCACACCTGCAAAACTTTGTGCACATTTCTTAACTGTTCCTGTAGCTGATGCAAAATGGGATACCTTGGCTAATCGTACTGTCCTTCTTACTGACTTCCCGAGTGAAAACCTCAAAAGGAAGTAGCGTCTGTGTCAAGCATTTGACTAGGACCTATTTGTCCATCTCCATGGTCATGCGTTTTCCAGTTGCACCCCCTTCCTCTTTGAATGACATAGTCATTGATCAGTTTGTACTGCTCAAACAGATGTTGCAACATGTAATAGGTCGAGTTTCAACGTGTTGGCACCTCCAGTATGAGCACTTTAAATGGTACTTTATGAGCACACTGAATGATCCTCAACTGCTTCTGGGCTTTAAAAGAATGTCTGAATTGAGTGCAGATTCTTCTGTAGGTGGTCTATATGTTGCTGACTAGGTTTTTTTTATTAGAAAGTCCTCAACAATCAGGTTGATGCAATGCACCAGACACAGGACCCTGAAGTAGCCCCAATCTGCCATGGCCCTAACTATATTACTGCCATTGTCTGCTGCAACAAATCCAATTATGAAACCTCTGGGTTTCAGCCATCCAAACACCTTGCTGTTAAAGTCTTCCAAAATGTTTGCAGCTGTATGGGATTTCTCCATGACAAACATGACTACGGTTGCATGGCCTCTGAATGGCCTTAAAAGTTTCTTCAGTGCTGAGACCTGAAGATAGCTGTTGCCTAACCCCTACAAAAGCGATCCAGTGTGCAATGACACACGTGTAATTAGTTGCTTGACAGCTGGCCCACATGCGTGTCATCAGGTGGATAGTGTGAACAGCACTCTGCTGCAAAGCTTGCCCAACCAATTGCAGCAAATCATGATGGAGCACTGGAACAGCAACTCTGGCAAACTAGTCCGGCTGGGAACTTTCCAGTTAGGCAAGTGGCTGCCACAAATTCAAAAAATCCCACTCCTACCACAAAAGAAAAAGTGAGGAGATCCAGCGCTAACACATTAGCCAGCTTCTTGTTGTACAAATGTGCCGTTGGATGGTTGCCTTCATAGGATCCCTCCTGCCTAAACATGCCCATAATAATAGCTTGGATTTTCTTTTGTGGTGCCACTGACACAGCCAACTTTTGGAGAGAACCAGGAGGTGGTAGACTCAATGTGCATCTTGGGGAAGTCACTGTTTGCGGTGATGTCTCCATCTGACTCTTGTGCCATTTTGAGGTTGCTGCAGTGGGTGATACTGGTGCACTGCTGGGGACAGGGCTACTTTACGTAAAGCTGTCACCCTCTTCTTCCACATCACCTTCACCTCCCACTGTGATCGGAGATGATTCATCTCTCTCATCACCACCACCACTTGCAGCAATTTTTTTAAGGTACACCTCCCATCGGATTGCGTGATGTTTTTTCATATTGTTAGTTGGCCTCCAGTGGTGTGAACCAGTCTTACCTCCATGAACACTCATGTGGGAAATGGAGCATAATGCAATGTTATCCTCCTGCTTGCTAAACATAAAGAGGTCCCAAACTGGGGAGGAGAACTTTTTTAGTGTGCCACTGCCAATGCCTGAAGAAGAACTGGAGGTAGGTGGGTGTGTCACCGATTGTCTCTCTGCAGTACGTACTTCAACTGATGTAGTGGTGGATGCATGTCTCAGTAGAGGCCTTACAAATATGGAAGCTGGTGGTGGTGGTTGTACCAGTGCCACATCCCTCGGAGCAGGTTGAATAGGAGGGGTAATGTTGGTTTCCTCTGAGCCAGCTTTCATGACACTGACTGGCTCGTCATCCTCATCCCCTTCCATGATTGTAAGGCTTTCAGGATCCTTCCTTTTCTTTTGTTCCCCCTGGCGAGTCTTGGACTCAGGCGGGGTCCAATCCATGTCCAAATCATCAGAAGGGGGGGCTTGGAGAAGATGGTGGAGTACCCCTCTGTTTTCTTGCTGGAGATCGGTAAGCCAATGGTTCAACAACAGGTACATCTTGCTCAGCAGGAATCTAAACCTCCTGTTCTGCTCCTACTTCGGGAAGGTTTACTATTGCTGGCTACGGCTCTTGTTGTCCACTTTGCTCAGTTTCCTGCAATGATTGAGTACTAGTTTGCTGTTAAGACAAATCCAATTCAGACTCACTGCTCGTCCCCATGATTGCAGTGACTGCCTCGCTAGGAGACATGGCCTTGGGCTCAGGTTGGGTTGGTGCTGTTGATGCGGGAGTGCTGCTCCCAGCTTGCTCCCCCGAGGACGGTGCGGCGGGCAGGCGGGCACACATCTGCTGAAAAAGGTTTAAGGCGGCATGCCAATGGTAGCAATCTGCTTCGTCTTCTCCTCCTCACTGGACACTTTCTTGGCAGCACCTTTCTTTGGAGCCATCTTGAAGCTGTTATCTGGCAGTGGCACATAGCTGCCAAGTGGAAGAGACTGGAGGACTCACATCAAGTGTTGTGGTCATGTCACTTTGTACTGGCCTTCTGTTTCCCAGTACTGTGGGTGATATCTCTTATGCACCTAAAAGCAAACAAGCAAGAAAAACATTTAATGAAACGTGGCATTTTTGCAGCTTGAATTATTCATAGAACAGACAATATAAATTACTGTGGTTACCTATTATTGTAAATAATCAATAACAATAGTGTATCCATTCCAAAGTCAAACCCCACCACCATAGCATTTAATTTTTAATCAGGATAACAACATACAGATGTAACTGTCTGCTTTATGTGCATCTAAGGTAGGCACCTGTGACAGTCGGGTAGGTCCTGGAGAAAATTGAATAATCCTTCAGAAATGAATGCTAGTGTGCACACTTGGCAGGCAAGGGGATCAAGGGGGAAATGTTATAAACATGATTGCTGGTGTGTGTGCACCTATGGCAGGTCGGAGGTCATGGGGAAAATGGAATAATGCTTAAAAAATGAATGCTGGACTGTGGCTGTGCACATATGGCAGACAGGGAGTCCACCAGTTCAGGGGAATATGAGTAATGGCAATCGTTAAAAAATAAATGCTGGTGTGCGGCAGGCACATATGGCTTATGGTAGATTGAGGGAAAATGTAAAAAAAATACATTGTTTTAATGTATTTTTTCAAAATTAAAAAATCATTAAAAAAATGATAATAATTAACTGCTGGTGTACTAGGAGACTATGAGAAACCCATTAGTAGGCAAGGAGGTGCAGGGGAAAATGTTGTCAGGGCTTGGGTTGCAGGAACTCATGTGCTTTCCTGCACCAGCGAGACTCCAGTAAAACAAAACCCGAGCTCCGTGTCAATCTACCGGAGACCACGGGTGATTGTGACCAAATGCCGAGCAATTGGACGGGCACGCCTAAGATGGAGGCGTTCCAGAGCAATCGCTGGTCTAGTTTCTCGCGTCTGGTTGCGAGCGCGAGGACAGGACCAGCTGTGAAGTGCGGCGGCAGCGTTCTAAGCTGCGCACTTCACCAACGCTTTTCAGATAGGCAAAACCTCATGCGCATTCAGTAGTTAGTCAGAATTAGTTCTTAGAGTCTTTGCCAGTCTTAGGCGTAGGTTAGAGTTCCGAAACTTTTTCTCGTCGGACAGTTAGTTAGGCAGTCACCGGAGAATAAGAAAATGTACTTATTAAGTCGCAAACTCACCAGAGTCCAGAGTGGTCCAGAGGAGGCTGTTTCTCTTAGCGGATTCGGCTGAATTCCGGGAGACAGTTTTTCCGACTGAGTCTTCGAACCGCAAGTATCCTCCTGTTGGAGAAAAGAGCATTTATGAGTGTTTAGGAGAATTGTTTATGATAATGCAATATTTAGAGAGAGAGTCAAAGTAATAAGTGATATACTTACCGCAATCCAAGGTTTCCTGTGCAGTGGAGTTAAGGATTCTGTAAACAAAAAACAAAAAAGAATTAAAAGAAAAAGATCAATTCAGATAATGGTTTATCTATTAAACTCACAAAGAGGAGCTAACGCCTAAGGCTTAGAGGGTAAGGAAGTCAGAGTTAGCAGACAGCACCGAGAGAGTCTAGGAGGGAGCTTCTAGGAGGTTTTAATGTTATTATTTGTCTTCCAGTTCACCCACCAAGAGAGAGAGTAGAGAGAGAAGCGAATAGCAGAAAAGAGAAGCTAAGAAGGAGAAGAGAGAGAGAGTGGAGAACAGAAGAAAAGCCAGGCAGTCTCTTCTTGTCCCCTACCCATTTCCCCCGGCAGGGTTCATGCAACCTCCAGTGTAATTGGGGTTTGTGGGAAGGCCTGTAGGGGGAATTGGGCATTCTCGACATTCTGCTCCCGAGAGTACCAGAAATTGAAGTGAGTACGCATTGAGCCGTGACAGAGTGAAGTGCCCACGAACTTTACTCACCTGAGCAGAATGGCGGAAGGGTTCGACTTAAAGAACCTAGGGAAAGTCCTAGAGGTAATTCAGCAAGAGTTACTGGTGGTTAGGGAGGAGAATAAGGCTATCAAATCTGAGATGGAGGCAACTAGATGAGAGACTAAAGAAATGGCAGCTCAGATGAAGAAAGAAGGTTCAGGGGATAGGTTTCATTCCCCCCCTTCAGTAGCAAACATATTTAATCCAAGTTCAGTTGCTAGCTCAGGGTCCACCACCCAAGTAGTACATTCCTTTGCCCATGTTATCCCATTGGCACCTCCAGAACGCTTCAGCGGGGATCCTCAAAAGGCCCAAATCTTCCTGACCTAATGCTCCTTGCATTTCATGTGCCGGCCTACCGTCTTCCCAGATGCGCAGTCTCGAATTGCCTTTATTCTGTCTTACCTCAATGGAGACGCAGCTGCGTGGTCAATGCCCTTGGTCACTTAAGACGCATCAATTTTGTATAATTTTGACAAATTCAAAAAAGAATTTCTGCGCATTTTTGATCGTAGGAAGGTAGCGCAGGCTAGAGATAATGAATTGTTGAAATTGAGGCAAGGAAATCGAGAACTAGTAACATACCTTGCACAATTCAACAAGCTTGTTGTCGAAACAGAATGGCCGGAGTCCAAAAGAGCCGCCCTGTTCTATCGCGGCTTAAAAGATGACTTGAAAGATGCCTTGTCGCAAATTCCAAATCGCCCCACTGAGGTATTGGCCTTGATTGACCTGGTTTTAGAAATCGACTATAGGCAAACCGAGAGAAGAGGTGAAAGAAGACGAGAATTTCGATCGAGTGTCCCGCGCTTTGACAGGGCAAGATCTGATGTTACAAGATCTGTGGAGAAAGATCACGGTGTCGAACCTATGCAAATAGGAACCATTAGAGGCCCACTTTCCAGAGAAGAGAAAGAAAAGCGAAGACAAAATAATCTATGCCTTTATTGTGGAACCAGCGGACATTTTGTAAAAGGATGCCCCAAAAAACCCAAAACATTCAAGAAGGAAAACTCCCAGCACCACCAGTAGAGGGAGTTGGGCTGGTAGTTGCTAACAAAGATACAACTCCAATTCATCACCAAGTTGCTAACACCTTGCAGTCTTCTGCTCCGCACCTCATTATGGCTATGACTCTGAAATTCCGAGAACACATTCTTCCTGGAGTAGCTGTGATGCTGGACTCGGGTGCTACAGGGAACTTTTGCGACCTCAAATATGCCTCAAGAATTGGTCTGAAGGCTTTACTCAAGGAGAGAAGTGAAGCGGTGAGGGCTGTAGATGGTACTAATTTATCGTCCGGTCCCATTACCAGTCATACGGAGGTCGTGGAACTCATTTCTCTTGAAGGTAATAGAGAGGAGATTCAATTCAATCTGATTGATGCCCCGCAGTTTGTAATCATTTTAGGTCTTCCTTGGCTAAGGGAACACAACCCAACGATAAACTGGAGTGAGAGGACGGTGAAGTTAAACTCCAGCTACTGCTTGGAGCATTGCTACTGTGAGAAGCTGGAAGGACAAGAGAGAAATCCAGCAGCCTTGTTATGCGAAAATAAGATGATGGTGTGTGCTGTGCAAACTGAGAGCCTACCTTTTGAATACCAGGAGTTTGCAGAAGTGTTCAGTGAATCTGAATCAAAGAAGCTACCCCCTCATCGATCATATGATTGTAAAATCGATCTTGAGCCTGGAGCCAATCTTCCTTGTAGCCGGATCTACGCGCTTACAGAAGCTGAGAACCAACACTTGAAGGATTACATACAAAGATACTTGGAAAACGGGTTCATCCGACCATCCCTGTCCCCGGTCTCATCTCCACTTTTTTTCGTCCCAAAATGGGATGGAGATCTTAGGACGTGTATTCACTATCGCACCTTGAACAAGATTACGATCAAGAACCGTTATCCATTACCCTTGATTTCTGTCCTACTGGATCAACTAAATGATGCAAAAATGTTCATGAAGTTAGACTTGCAGGGGGCTTACCATCTAATCAGAGTGCGGAGTGGCGATGAATGGAAAACCACATTTAGAACCAAGTACGGATTATATGAGTACCAAGTCATGCACTACGGCTTGTGTAACGCCCCCCCAGCATTCCAATATTTCATAAACGATGTCTTGAAGGAGTTCATAGATCAATGCGCAATTGTCTATATCGACGATATTTTGATTTACTCTTCTTCCGAGGAAGATCATCAACACCAAGTCAAAAAGGTCTTACGCTGTCTGAAAGAAAATGATCTATACGTTAAATTGGAGAAGTGTGCCTTTGGAGTGAAGTCTGTGAATTTCTTGGGGTTTGTTATCGCACCAGAAGGTCTAACCATGGATGTCAAAAAGATTGAGGCAGTGCTGAATTGGCCCTCACTAACTTCTGTGAAAGAAATACAGAGCTTCATTGGGTTTGCGAATTTTTATCGTAGATTCATTCGAGAATTCTCCTTAAAGGTCGCACCCATTACTAGACTATTGCGAAAGGGAGTCCCATTTCAATGGACTACAGAGGCTGAAGATGCCTTCCAGTTTCTGAAGAAAAGTTTTACCACCGCACCCATCCTTCTGCACGCTGATCCTACTCAACCATTTTACCTTGAGACCGATGCTTCTGAGCAGGCTATCGGAGGGGTGCTTCGCAGAGACACAAAGAAACTGGACAGTTGCAGCCGGTCGCGTACCATTCCAGGAAGCTGCAACCGGCAGAGATAAACTATACCATTTCCGATAAGGAACTCCTCGCCATTAAAGATGCATTCCAAGAGTGGCAACACTATCTTCTCGGAGCTAGGCATGTGGTCAAGGTATTCACCGATCACAGAAATCTTCAATTCTTAAAATCAGCCAGAACGCTCACGCCACGTCAACTGAGGTGGTCCCTGTACTTCGCCGATTACGACTTTGTAATTACTTATCGGCCAGGGAAAAATAACGGAAAGGCGGATGCATTGTCACGAATTGACACAGATGGAAAAAAGAATCTCATTAGTGAGCAAAAAATAATTCCGGAGACGAAGATCATAGGACCAACAGTAGAGAATACTCTAGAAGACATAATCAAGGAAGTTATGACTCTAGAGGAAATGCAGAACTGGGCTCAGGAAGATTTGGCTCGAGAAATTCACAATGAGTTGCCGTTCCATGCCAAAACCTTGTTCCTACCAACCCAAGAACTCCAACAACAAGTGTTGGCAGATTGCCATGACAGTCCTTTGGCCGGTCATCCTGGAATCCATCGTACCGAGGAGTTGCTGAAGAGAAAGTTCTGGTGGCCAGGGCTATCCAAGAATGTTCGAGTTCACGTAGAAGGCTGTGGGATTTGTGCAATGGGAAAGATGGATAGGCGGGCTCCTCAAGGGTTGTTGAGACCTTTACCAACTCCCCCATACCCCTGGCACACAGTCACAATGGATCTAATTGTGGAATTGCCTTCTAGTCAGGGATTCAACTCAATTTTGGTGATAGTGGACGTGTTCTCAAAAATGGCGCATTTCGTCGCCTTGAAGGGAAACCCATCAGCAAAACAAATTGCCACACAGCTCAATCAGAGTTTGATTAGGATACATGGAATCCAAAAGTCTTGATTTCTGACCGAGGGTCTCAATTTCTATCCCATTATTGGAGGGCATATACCAAGAAATTAGGAATAGAGACACGATATTCTACTAGCTTTCATCCTCAGACAGATGGCCAGACAGAGAGGACCAATCAGGAACTAGAAAAGTACCTTATACTGTTTCTTTCGGATCAAGAAGGAGAGTGGCCCGATCTTCTTTGGACCGCAGAGTTCGCACATAATAATGCGAAGAATGCCTCTACAGGATATTCCCCTTTTTACTTGAATTACGGGAGGCATCCAAATTCTCTGGTTTCAACTCAAGAAGTCTCAGTGCCTGCAGCACAAGAACTAGTCCAACACCTTAGTGAGGTGCATGAGTCAGCCACCAAGAATTTAGCGTTAGCTAAAGAACGCTATAAGAAGCATGCTGATAGAAAGAGAAGACAGGAGTTAGTTCTGCAGGTTGGAGATAGAGTTTGGTTGAATACAAAACATCTACGACTCAAGGGAAATAGAAAATTCCAGCCACGTTTTGTAGGCCCCTTCCCAGTAGAACAGGTTCTGAATCCCGTAACTTATAAAATAAGTCTTCCTACACAGTTGAAGATACATCCAGTGTTTCACATATCTCTACTGAAGAGGGTATCTCCTAACTTTAAAGAGCCAAGAAAACCTAGACCCCTAGTTGTAGATGGGCGAGAGGAATTTGAGGTTAAAAGAATTTTAGACTCCAAATTAGTTCGAGGTAAAGTTTTCTATCTTGTGGATTGGAAAGGTTACGGTCCCGAGGAGAGATCTTGGGAGGTGCAATCTGATGTCCATGCTTCACGATTTATTAAGGCCTTTCATCTGCAATACCCACACAAACCCCAGCCCGGAGGCTTAGCCTTGCGGGGGGTACTGTCAGGGCTCGGGTTGCAAGAACTCATGTGCTTTCCTGCACCAGCGAGACTCCAGTAAAACAAAACCCGAGCTCTGTGTCAATCTACCGGAGACCACGGGTGATTGTGACCAAATGCTGAGCAATTGGACGGGCACGCCTAAGATGGAGGCATGCTAGAGCAATCGCTGGTCTAGTTCCTCGCGTCTGGTTGCGAGCGCGAAGACAGGACCAGCTGTGAAGTGCGGCGGCAGCGTTCTAAGCCGCACACTTCACCAACGCTTTTCGGATAGGCAACACCTCATGCGCATTCAGTAGTTAGTCAGGATTAGTTCTTAGAGTCTTTGCCAGTCTTAGGCGTAGGTTAGAGTTCCGAAATGTTTTCTCGTCGGATCGTTAGTTAGGCAGTCACCGGAGAATAAGAAAATGTACTTATTAACTCGCAAACTCACTAGAGTCCAGAGTGGTTCAGAGGAGGCTGTTTCTCTTAGCGGGTTCGGCTGAATCCTGGGAGACAGTTTTTCCGACTGAGTCTTTGAACCGCAAGTATCTTCCTGTTGGAGAAAAGAGCATTTATGAGTGTTTAGGAGAATTGTTTATGACAATGCAATATTTAGAGAGAGAGTCAAAGTAATAAGTGATATACTTACCGCAATCCAAGGTTTCCTGTCCAGTGGAGTTAAGGATTCTGTAAACAAAAAAAAAAAGAATTAAAAGAAAAAGATCAATTCAGATAATTGTTTATCTATGAAACTCACGAAGAGGAGCTAATGCCTAAGGATCGAGGGTAAGGAAGTCAGAGTTAGCAGACAACACCGAGAGAGTCTAGGAGGGAGCTTCTAGGAGGTTTTAATGTTATTATTTGTCTTCCAGTTCACCCACGAAGAGAGAGAGTAGCGAGAGAAGCGAATAGCAGAAAAGAGAAGCTAAGAAGGAGAAGAGAGAGAGAGTGGAGAACTGAAGAAAAGCCAGGCAGTCTCTTCTTGTCCCCTACCCCTTTCCCCTAGAAGGGTTCACGCGACCTCCAGTGTAATTGGGGTTCGTGGGAAGGCCTGTAGGGTGAATTGTGCATTCTCGACATTCTGCCCCCGAGAGTACCGGAAATTGAAGTGAGTACGCATTGAGCTGTGACAAATGTAGAAAAATGCATATAATATGAAACACTGTTCATATATACATATAATACAGTGATCCTCAAGTATATTAGACTGATATCAGGGAAAAGTAAAAAAAAAATGAACAAAAGCAAAAAGGCATAGTCCTCTCCTATCAATCTCCCTAGAAAATGGCTTTGAAAACTGAAAAAAAAGGATTTACACAATGGCAGGCTGCACAAAATGATTGCCGGCCACATGGTCAACCAACAACATCAAGCAAGGAGGCATGGTCACAACAAGGAACACATGCAGGCCTATGACAAAAGCTCACTGGCTGGCTACACAAAATGGCCACCGGCCACATGGTTTTGAACACTGAGTCCCCGAGCTGCAGTCTTTCCCAGGCGCGTTGCTGAGGCAATGTGGAGGCTCCCGCTAATGTCAGCGTGCTTCAACTCAGCCCCTTTGGAGCAGCGCGTATGCTGAGGTGCTAATGCAGGCCCCGCTCCCGAGGCTTACTGACAGTTCCTGACTCCCCGGACTGGCCCCCCGAAGGTACTGTGGGGCTAATTGGGGCCACAGAGGAGGAAGGCTGTCCTGCGCTGCCACGCGGGTGGCACTGGGTTTCTACAAAGCATTGCGAGTCCATGCGGCCACGACAGACTCCGGACTCACCAGAGTTCGCATTGGCCATTCCTTATGTGTCGGATACATAAACCACTCACCAGGGCATTTTGGAGAGCGACTTTCCCTGCTCCTGTGCCTTAAAACGCCCAGTGGTAAATCCTCGATGGGGATTGCAGCCTCTCAACAGGGCTACAGAAATTACCATGAAGGCCCTATTAATTGCGCATGTGTTTTGCCTGCATTTAACCAAGAGGGACTCATCACTTCGAGAGTGTACAAAAATCTACCGTAAAGAATCAAATAGAAGCACAGGTGACATAAGTTTATGAGGTGAATTGGATGTAATATGTTTAAAGCCTGCATATTTTGAAATGTAGAGACTATATTACTATCAATCTGATTTTCTACAGGACAAGTGATATATTTAAAAGTGCATTAACTGTGATTCCTGACAACTGCATAACTTGCAAAGTATTTATTGGTACATGTCATTTGGTCTTCTTGTTTAATGCACAATATAGAAAGCTATTTTTTAAATAATCCTGTGTGGAGTCTCTTTTCTAGTGTATTCACTGTATTGCTGTGTGAGTGTGTTGCACAATGCTTTACACACTGCCCCTGTAGATAAGCCTGCCTGCTCTGTGCCAAGCTACCAGAGGGTGAGCGCAAGTTAGCTTGGTGTGTATCTGACTTACCCTGACTAGAGTGGTGGGTTCTGCCTGGCTGGAGTGCATACCTAGTGCATACCTTAGCCAACCAGAAACCCCATTTCTAACACATACAAATACAGAGCTGGTGGTCTGCGGTCCATTGCAGGCCACCATCCTTGTCATTGCAGCCAGTCAGAGTGAGTCACAACCTCTCTATTTATTATTCTTTCGGCGAATCGCTTTGTGACTCATTTTGAATCCTCAGCTTGTGTATTGACCTATTGGTACATTGATCATACTCAGAATTAGATACTGGTCACAAAAAGTGCTGTCGCAAATTGCCAACACTTTTTGTGACCAGTCAGTCAGTCAATATTTCTTTATTCGATTATTAATTAATAATCATAAAAGTACAAGCTAAAACCCTTTGACAATACAGCTTTCAACATAAAAACAGCTATAAAAATATATGCAATTATAATACAAGGAGCATCATACTTTGGTAAAAAACGGTTAGACATGTATAGCAGCATTCATTTTTAAGGCACATTTTATGAAAGAATCCACAGCTAAAATAACAGTTGGATCTAATAATAGTTGTAAGTGCAAAAAAAGTGGGTCTATATTGATAAAAACCTCTTGACTTTAAAATAGGAGACAAATATCTTTTTCGCAGGAAGTAATATGTAGGACAGAATAATACCAGATGGACCAGAGTTTGTAGGGAAGTTCCATCACATGGGCATGTTAAAATGGAAATGCTATCGTATTGCCCAGGAGGGAAGCAGAGACTGCACCGTATTGAGTCCAATCGAAACCTTGTGAGTCTAAAATATTTCTCCTTCATCCTCTTCCCATCCGCTTTGACAATCGACTGAGGAGCATAATACAATTCGGGAAGCTCCAATTCAGTAGCCAAGTTTTTTATGTATGCCAGCCATGGTATCTTATGCCCCCCGCGACAGCCAAGACAATCCTGAATTACTTCCCTATTAAACGCTGTGTGGTCTCCAAACCAGACAGCAATCCATAGGAGTAATGGGGCTATTCTTACAGCGTTTTCCACCAAGCCAAAGCCCAATTCATCATGAATGAAGGTGCTAGGGCTTGTGGGACCAACCCCAAGTAGTTTTCGACAAAATCGATTCTCTTCTCTTTGTATTTTTAAATAGTTGCAATAAACCCAAATGGCTGCACCATAAGTAAGTACTGGCAGACATTTCATCTTAAAAATCTGGAGGAGAGGAAGTATAGGTTAATTAAGGCAGAAAACTTAAAAAGAGCACCACAAGCTTGATTAAAATGTTGCCCCCTGTCACAGCCGTACATGGGCTCCAATTACTATGTTGGTCAAAAGTTACTCCCAAGTATGGAAAAGAACTAACCCTCGAGATTGCACAACCCTTAATTCATAAGGGCCGAACTTTAGAGGTGATCTTCCCACAGATCATTGTATAGGATTTGGAGATATTAATGTCTAGATCAAGATCATTCATAAAATTTACAAACATGCCCACCAAGCTCCTTAGGCCATTAGCTGTACGGGATAATAAAACTGCATCATCTGCATACAGCAGAGACGGGACGAAAGCAGAATTTACCCTAGGCATATCCTTTCCGTTTTCTATCAGAAACTTATTCAGGCCATTGATATACAATAAAAATAGGAAGGGGGCCAATACGCAACCCTGCCTCACACCTCTTGGGAGGTTAAAGGAGTCCATACATTCCCCTTTCTGGCCAAACCTAACAGTTGCAGCTATCTCTAAGTGCATGGCTCGTACAAAGTCCAGCAGGGTTTTTGGCAAACCCATGTCAGCTAGTGTTGACCACAATTTTGACCTATTAACTCGGTCGAAGGCATTGCTTAGGTCCATGAAAGCTAGATGGATGGTGCTTTTCTTTGCCACCACATATTTGCCTATTATCAACTCTAGATTTAAGCATTGCTCCATAGTTCCCTTCCCCTCCCTGAAACCGTACTGAACTGGACTTAAAATATTACGAGTTTGGGCCCATTCCTCCAATCTTGCCAAAAATGACTCATCCAGCCACCTTTAGAACTGAATTTAACAGAGAGATTGGTCTGTAGCAGCTAGGATTCTGGCAGTCCAGTTTTTTTAAAAACTGGCACAATTGTGGCGGACTTCCAATCCTTTGGTATTTCGCTAGCTGCAGCTGCATTAAGGATGTTAGTTATCAATGGTGCCCAAAATGGAATATTTAGTTTGTATAAATCCATTGGGATTCCATCGGGGCCAGGAGCCTTATTGGCTGGGCTGATCCTAATCGCCTCTCTTACTTCATCTAATTCGAATGTTAAGGGACTGGAAAACACAATTAAATCCTCACCACCTTCATTGAGTCTACTAATGTCGCCCGAGTAAATGTTAGAAAAATGTTGTAACCAATGTTCTAATGAGATATTATTACTTATGTCATTGTCGACGACGAGGGGCAAGTCCTTACCCTTGACTATTTGCCAAAAGCCCCTGGAGTCCCTCTTGGCACAGGCAGTCATTAATCTATCCCATGATCCTTCCTTAAGTTTTTTCTTCCTATGATGTATGCCACCTTGTACCTTGTTCTTGCCCGTATACCATCTGGTTTACTTATTGGCCTGGTGTTAGGGTCTCCCTTAGCCTCTTATTTGCTAGCCTGCATTCTTGGTCGAACCACCCCAATTTCGTTAGCTTCACTGGGTTGGAGAGGCTTTTCATGATCTCTTTAATGGATTTTGTGAGGCTCTCAAAGGCTTCCAAGAGCTCATCTGGAGGAGGATCAATCCTAAGCAATGGGTTCATAATCAGGTCCATATTAGTAGCAACTAGGGACTTAAATAACTCGGGGGTCTGTGTAATGCGGTAATAATAGTTCAAACACTGTGGGGTTGTGATCACTATAACTGGGGGATATGACGTCAACTGATCTAACCCGATCTCCCATTGACCTTGTTAAAAAAATATAGTCAATGGTTGGACCCTTGCCCCACCATATAAAGGTCGGCTTGCCACTAAAGTCTTGTTCTACGAGCAAACCTAAGTCTAAATGATCAGTGAGACCTAAGCCTCTTAACAACCGCTTGCCTCTATTATCTGCATCAGCTCAAAGGCTATATTGCACTTCCTTCACAAAAGGATTTTCATCTAAATTAAGTTGGCCTATCTTGGCATTAGAATCCCACCCTAATACCTAGTTAAAGCTCTGCAACCATTGAAGGGCCCTAGTTTCTAAAGTGTGCAATACCTTGAATAACACAGAGATTTGGCAGCCCAAGTTTACCACTGCGTTGTAAAAGTTAACCAAGCAAAAAATTAAAATTCGGAGTTGTCACCACCCATATCACCTGGATCCCACTGTGCTTGACAGGGGTGACTATGGTTTTGAATACGTTTGTTATGCGAATCAGGATAGATAAGCACCTTCTGCTCTCCGTCCACCCCCACCTATTGCAGGGATGTGGAAGGATTCATATCCATCCACAAAAAAGGGTTCACATGCCCAAGTTTCTTGAAGTAAGATCACATCATATGAATTAACCAGATTTGGCCATTCTGGGTCTGTCACTTTTGTGTCAGCTCCCGCAATGTTCCAACAAACAAACTTAAAAATTGAGGGCTTATTTTCGAGTGATTCAGGATTATTGTTCTTATTTATTAAGGCTATGGTTAATGGCAGTTCCCCCTTGTTACTATTGTTTTGGAGAGCAAGATTTACATGTAGTCAATCATTTCTGTCCAGACCTGTCAGCGGGAGATATCGGTTGGCAGTAGGAATTAAAAAATATTCTAAGTGTTTCTCTGGTAGGTCTGGGTGCAAATGTTTGTCGGCCTCAAATGACCATAGAAAAAACGTAGGGGTTCGAGGCTGATTCCCTCATCTGTCAACCGCTGAGAATGGGGACTAAGGATTAACCTCTTTGCCAGTGATGGATCTCTACAATTGATCACAATACAATTCCCTTTTCGCTTTTTTCTTCCCAGGCCCACCCATCCTACCCTTCTGCCAAAAAGAATATCCTTATGCTCTCTTTTAGTTAAACAAGCATTTTTACAAAACCAGTTGCAAACTTTATTGTGTAGCTGCATAGTCAGTCGATTCCTTAGAAGATAACTCGAGTACCCCTGTCATTACTACTACATATGGGCCACATTCAGGAGGGAGGTTTAGTGTAGGCAAGTTATCCTTCTTGTGTGAGTGGACACCAGAACCTTCCTTGTCGTTCCTGTTACTCCATGCTTCTTTGGCTAAGCCCCCTTCTATCGGGATTGGATCCCTATTTGTCAGCCAGGCAGGCTTTAGAGCTGACCCTGAAGCATTACCAACCCCTCCCCTCTGTACCTGAGTTCTTGAATTGGTGTTTCGGCAGGGGTCACCAGTATCTTAGCACATCTGACCCATTATTTTCAAATCACCAATCATCCCTGACAAACCATCTTCAGATAAACTCAAAAAAAGTTGAGGTTCACGTGAAAATACAAAAAGAGGTTCAATTCTTTTCACTGAGAATATTATTTTGAGAAACAGGATTTGTTGAGGGAAAGCGACAACTGATGCTGTAACTGTTGTTCTTTAAGCAAACAGAGCCTCGTTAAAGTGTTACTTATGCATGTCTGCTGATGAACGACTGAAACATTACACCTATCTTGATGCGAAATTATTATTTTTTCTCTCTTTTTTTTTATAAAGAAGAACATGTAAAGCCAGATTGCGGATCCCACCTGTCTCTCTGGTCAATGCAGTGACACATATTTATTAGTCGATTTGTATTTCCTGGCCAAGATGGCGACCACCCCTTCCGGAGTGGAAAACTCTGAGGCGGCTTGCCTTTACCCGTGAAAGCCCCTCTCTGTGCGGCTGTCCGAGGCCCCCGCAGGGGGCCACTAACGAGGGCAGCCCTCTAGTGCCAGCTGGGCACCCCACACCCCCGCAGGGACTCAGGGAGGAGTCCCCCAAGCCTTGGCGCAGCGCGCTAGGCGAGCATCACTTCCGGGGCGCGAGGACAGGGGGAGGGGTATATATTCCCCCCCACCATCTTGTCGTCCTCTTTCGCGCGCCCGGACACGCCGTCTGACCGCTACCCGTCTCGCTGTTGATCCTTTCTCGGGCCGAGGGCACGCCGTCTCCCCTCGTCGGCGACTCCGCGTGCGTCGGTTTGGAGTGTGGTGAGTGCGGAGATATGGTCCGTTCCCCCCCTCCGTCCCCCTGCTTTCTATTTGACCTCGTCCTCCTGTGGGGGAGCCAGGTTGCTCGAGTCGGACGGGGGGGGGGGGTGAGGTCGGGTGCTTGACTCCTAATGTGGCGTGTGGGGGACAGTGGAGCTCGGGTCTGTGTGCCACGGCCCTGTCGTAAACGCAGAGTATTTGTGGGAATTCGACTTGAGGTTTAGTGCAGGCGGTTGCAGAGCGGGCGCGGCATACGGCTGAGATCGGCACAGACCTTGTTCCTGGGTGGACAGGACGGACTTGCCTTCCGTCGTCCTGGAGGGAGGGCTGGCTTCCCTGTGCCCCCCGCCTCTCTCTGCGGTGTCGTGGTTGATTGACCGCTAAGAGGGATGGAAGTTTGGACAGCATTAGTAGGCGAGGAGCTGCTTTGTCCATTGTCTGGCGTCGGTCCTTCCGCTGTCGTGTCCGCGCATCAGCATTGTCCCGGGGAGTGCAGGGGTATTGTGAACCCCTCCCACACTAGTATTATCGTCACTATGGAACTGTGCAGGGGACTCGAGCGGAGTGGTGTGTGACCCGAGGCCCCATGAGCAGCGGGGGTCGGGTTTGCGGTGTAGGCTTCCTGGGCTTGCCCAGGTGGGTTCCATGTCTGCGAGGGATCAGCAGAGCATGGACCCTGATTACAGGCTGTCTGATTAGGATTGTGGCGGCTAGGTGGGGGCAGACTCTCCGGCCTGGGATGCCCCCGGTGAGAGAGAACATGGGCCCTGTAGGTTCAAGGGTGCATGGGCGTTAAGGAGCACCAGCGGCGGGGTGTATATGGGGGGTCCGGTTTCGGAATGCTGACACTAGGGCGTAGTGTCCCTGTTCCGTGGTTACACGGTCCCGCTGCCCTTAGTGGAGCGGCCTGGAGGAGGGGCCCGGGCAGTACTGCTGCGCTTGGGGAAGATACTGTTTTCGCGGCTTGACCCCCCCCCATCCGATCATGCGCTTCTTGAGTCTGCATGCCCGAGGGGATCTTTTAGGGCAGTGAGCGTCGCGGGGCTCCCTCCCCAGTTCAGTCAGGCCTCCCCTTATCAGTTAGGGGGGCATGGGGCCTGTGGCTGTGTTGGGGGAGGGCAGCGAGCGCCGCGTGGCTCCCTCTCCCGGCTGGCGTTCCTATAAGTCTCTTTAAGTAGCGGTAGCTGTTTAAGGAACTCGGCCGCAGATGAGTTATTCTCACTAAGGTAAGGCTCTGCCAGGGCATTATTGTCCCGTGGTTATTGTGTGTGCAGAGGCCGACGGGTCTCAGGGGGCCATTATTGTTTTGTGAAATCCGACCCCTAACGGGATGGTAACCGACGACGGTTTGTTTTGGCCCGTGTTGTCCACCTCGCTTGTGTATTGGGGAGTCTGCGTTATAGAATCTGTGGGGGAGGGGGCTACGCTCCCGTTCTGGATTCCCCCCGTTATGGATGTTGTGGATCTCACCGGGTGGGGGCTTCGTGGATTTGGCGTCACAGTCGACCCTGGTGAGGGGACTGTGTTTGAACTCTGCGAGTATTGGAGGGGAGGTGGTCTGGACCTGGAAACCAAGGTTGAGTCTCGGGGTCGCGTCCACTTCCTGTGATTCAGGGCTAATCACTTAATCTCCCCGTGCCTGTATGTGTAATGTAATTACAGTGCTCTTGTAAAACGCTCCAATACCTTCGGTTCGAGCTCGCGCAATATCAATATGCATATTCGAAATAAAGATTATAATCGTACAGGATTGTAAGTCAGAGGAAAACACGGCTATGTACAGAAGTTGATTTAGTGAAAGCATGAAGCTGCTCTTGGGCCTGGAGGGCGACAAATAAGCAGGTCATTAAAAGGATAATGAGGTGTTATTTGAATATTTCAGTGATTTTCCGGGCTATGGGGTTAGCTGGCAGGGTGCCTGGCGCCAAGCGCGGTCCGAGTATAAACAGACAGACTCTTGGGTATGTATAGCTAAGGAGTCAGGACTGGAATGCGGAATAGCAAAAACAGACGTCATTAACGAGGGTCAATCGGAGTAGCCTAACCAGGGACACATGCTGCGATCGCCTTTGGTTACTTTAAGCATGAGCACGAGTGCTCAAGTACAGTTTTCTTTGCTGCCGGCCACATGTGGAGTGTTGGAGAAATGCACAGTTTCACTTATTCCTGGACGAGAGGCCGAGTTGCTGCCCCAGATCTATGGTGTATTGGGAGATGGGATTTGGTTGAGTGCCATGTTCGGGGATCCGGGCCCCCCCACCCTAACGGGGATGGGCAGCTTGGTAGAAGTAGGCCACTTGGGCAGCTAGGGTGCCCAGTAAGCGCAGTTCACAGGCAGCGGAGAGCAGTGCACCCGGTGCAGGGGCTCCAATCTTGCTCAATCAGCCTTCCTCCTTCTGAGGCCAGCAGTTGAGCCGCGGCATTAGAAAAACATTGATTATGTGTGCAATAGACGTCCTTGTTCTCGGGAGAGACGCCAATCAGGATCATGGCTTGGCATGAGCTGGGGGAGTCTCTGAGGTAGAGGAGGGCCCTGGTAACATGGACGGGGAGTTTGTGCGAGCAGGCCTGTTCTGTTTTCCGAGGGGCCCACAACCTGTTGCATTTTCGCGGATGGGCCTCCGGGTTTTGCTTCGTATTTACCCTGGTTGGTCATGTGTAGCAGTGCAGGAGGAGTTGTTTCACCACCAAAGTTTCGTTGTGCATAGCCAATCTGTGGTACATAGGCAGCTCTGCACATAGGCAGCTCTGCACCCAGGCAGGCATAGTGGACACGTAGCGTCAGCAATGCTGACGCTGAGCAGATAGTAACGCTTCTCCTGGGCCTGGCAAGTTATACACAGGAAGAATAGTTAGCCCCTGCCCATAGAAGCCGCTCAGTGTGACACTGGAAATATTATACCGGAGGGAGGTGGGGACAGCGGCGCACTAGTGCTCCATCCCGTGGGGTTCACCTCCGAGGGTGCCCGTAGTCAGACCTTGGTCTGTATTTGTAGCAAGTCGCTACAACACCGTGTTCTTAGCCCCCTTTCACCTGAGTTGTGCAGTGACAGGCGGGGACACAACTCAGAGTACAGCCAAGTTGGGGCTATTGGGGCACTGGCCCTCAGTTACTTTCTCCCAGGGCTTCGCGTCTTACCTCGACTTCTGACGGCGCAGGAAGGTCCTTTGCTTGTTATTTCTCTGACTCGAAGCGTCCAAAGGCAGAGTTGCATGGGGCTGGCCCCGAGGCTTCTGTGCTCCTCGTTGCGATGATCTTACCAGAGATTGGCCAACAGGAGGGTGTAGAAGCTCCACCTTAGCCCCTGTGTCAAGCCAATTGTATGTAACGCTATGGTGATCTGTGATGCCTAGGTCGGACATGAGGTGCTTTGGATATGCGCCCGGCTAGAAGAGTTAGTAGGGTACACTGCTGATTGAGTTGATGCATACCGTGTCATGTTAAGTACAGTTCCACCAGTAGCTACTGGGTTGCGCAAAATGATCGGGACAGTGACCCAATTGAGCTAGTGATCTATGTAATCCCTATGAAGTCATGACGAGATTTGGTAGCACAGTGCAATACAGGCAGTGGGAACTAGGTTATTTCTTTTATGGAGTATACGAAGGACAATTTAATAACCTTGTATGGAGTCTCTGCTGGGGTGTGCCTAGTTGGCTACTGTGGGTGTGCGATTGGCACATAAAATTTTACACGGCCTCTGGGATAAGCCCTAAGGCTCTGTCTAGCCACTTGGGGGCGAGCAGGCGTTAGCCTAAGTGTGTACTCCATCCTCAGGACTAATGGTGGGCTCAGCCACGCGTAGGTGCACACCGTTCCCAACCTTAAACGCCAATTTAACATTGGTAGAGAAGGGATAAGGGTTGATTGCAGTCCGTTTTGCAACCGCCCCACAGGACGAATGCTTTAGGCCACTGGTTGTGAAGGGCTATTGCGGGGGAGCCTGGTTGAAGAGCTAACGTCGGGCAAGTATGTCTTGTGCTTTAATCACACTGGTATGCCCCAGCCACAAGCTAATTTTATCAGGGTGAGCTTGCGGGGGGCAGGGAGCGCCGATGCATCAGAAGCACTGAGCAGCTTTCAGCCAGGTATGGTATGGTTGATATCTGATGCAGGGGGCATCTGTTAGACTAGAGCGGTACTCAGATGTACAGCCTTCGGTGCTTGGAGGTCTGTTGGCTCCGCCTTTTCTAGGGAAGCCATCGTCTAGCGGGGTGCTCTGAGCGGAGTATTGGCAGGCTTAATTAACATTATCAGCTACCAGTTCAAATGTGCATCTTTCACTAATTTACAATGCAGATCACAGGAACTGTGCCACGTGTGGGGTAGCTGGTGTCGCTCAGTTTGGGCATGAGCACGGCTGTCCTGTCGCCGGTGGTCAGCAAAGTTGGGGCCTGTGCTCCCAGCAGTCCGGTTCGGGGAAGGCGGGGTGACCATAATGGCAATTTCAGAGTTGTTTGTGGTAGGTTGCCTGGTTTGGGGTTAGAGGTCTGTTGGTCCTAGGACTAGCCAGTGCGTCTTCCCGCGTTCAGGTCAGTGAGCAATAGCTGGGTTGGTGTCAGCGGTATGTTCTGGGCAGGGAGACTCAGGCCAGTCCCCACCACTTGGTCTACCAGGACATCCCGCGGAGTCCCATGTGGCACTAGAACGAGGTCAGACCTTCCACAGTCCTGGTATTTTCGAGTACAGATCATTGTAATCCTGGCACTTTCACCAAATTGCTGCAATTGTGCTAGGATCACTACCACCAGAATTTGGCGGGGCGGACAAGGGTGGGATTTCATGGGCCCGCCCATGATCAGCGTGCTTGCTCCTCAAACCAGGTTAGCAAGATGTTTGTCCCTGATGGAAGCATTGTCAACTGTGCCCACTGCACTATCCTTCTCCCAGTTTGCGAGCAGGGGCTTAATTTAAAAAGCAGTAAGCTGCACAAGAGTAATTCATACTCAGGTGTCTAGTCTGCTCTTCTATGTATGTACACCAACAAGGTTGCAATCAACAAGCATTTCATCCTTCTGAGGTCGATAAAACAAGTACCATGGAGCTGAGTAACAAACATGTTATGCAGCGCCAAGATACCATGGGGTGTACGTGTCACCAAGTACAGTCAGAAGCGGAAATTGTTAATGAATCTGGTGAATACAGTGGGCTCACTCAGCAGGGTAGTAGGCGAGAGCCCAGAACATTTTCCATGGGGCGGAAGGGTGGCACAGGCAGCAAAGTTGACAGCCAAATTGACAACGTTTCATTAGTCTGGCGGGCTGCTCTGAGCAGAGCATTTGCAGGCGTAAGTAACAGTTCCCGCTACCAGTTCTAAGGTGCATCTTTCACTAAGTTACTCAGATCACTGGGACAGGAAGTAAGGTGGGCTGGATAATTCTTGCTTCCACCTGCATTGGCACATCGTGACTGGAGTGATTGTCAAAGGGTGCACTTCAGCCAGGTATTGTTAGCACCCATCGACACCAAGCCGAGTGTTAAGGTCACCCAGGGCCCCATTTACACAGCCCAGTATTAGGCCCTTGTGGGTCAGTGCCATGAATTACTAAAGTTAACTGAACAGGAGGCGTGACCGTGGGTTACGCTAGCAGAAGTTTGGGGAAGAGCTAAACTCCACCCATGGGCAGGGTGTAGTCTTAAGTAAGTTGGAGTTGTCACTCTTATTTGACCAGGGGTTCGATGCTACACGAGGGCATCGCTGCGCTGCGGCTAGAGCACTGTCTTTGTGTCTCCCAGGGGGGCAGCTAGTGAAGGCAAGGCTCTTCCCAAACCGGGCACCAGAACACAAGGTAGTCAGGGCCTACTTGTCTGTTGGGTGACTTGGGTAGGCACCGTGTAGTTGTCTCTCCACGAAGGGGTGAGTTGTCTCCAATAGTGGGCACAATACATATGTGGTCCGTTTGTGGTATATCCTAGCGGACCCACTGACGGGGTACTGCAGCTAAACAGGGAACTAGGAAGCTTGGTTTCCGTCACTGTGGCAGGTTTAAAGCATCCAGGGTCGGAGAGGCACAGTAGGTATTGTGCATCTGTGATCCGATGGCAGTTAGGCAAGCGGGGTGCGCTGAGTAAGTTGTAATTACACAAAAGGGTGAGGTGTCTCCAGTAGTGGGAGCAAGACATACATTGTTGCAAACCAGCTTCGATACCATTAAGGTGTTCACCAGGGTAGCAAGCAAAGGGGTTTGTGCCTAAGTCTGGGCAAAGGGGCGAAATAAGTGCACCCCAGAACAAAGGGCAGTTGACTATGATCCTGCAGTTAGGCGCAAACGCCCGCCCGCCCGATCATTAATAGATGCCACGCTGGGTGGTGACGCTGTCAGCCAACAGTGGGCTGCCGTCCCAAGTAATGGGGACACAAGGTGTCAAGCACAAAAGGCTACTATGTAAAAGAACATGTGGCATGTCCAGTGACCAACAAAAAGCTAAATTTAACTGAGCAGGTAATTTTCCACCGCTGGGGTTGCCCTGGGGTGGGCAGTGTGAACGCCCCTGCCCCCCTATCCGGGGGCCCTCGCAGGGAGGGTTCTAGCCTGTCGACTTTTCCTGCAGTTAAGGTCAAATGCCCTGCCCGGTTAGCTATACTAGCCTCACTGGGCGGGGGTGCTGTCAGCTAACACATTGTGCTGCGTCCCCAAGAAAGGGGGCAACAAGGTGCCAAGCACAAAAGGCAAGGCGAGCAGTGTGAATATCCCCCCCCTATTCGGGAATATTCTGGGATGAAGGGCAAAGTAGGACTTAGCCAATCCTTAAAGTTAGGCACCATATGGCAGCCAGTGCGCACTGCATTAATCAGACGGATTCTCTAGCTGGTATCCCTAGGGGGTCCACCACGAAGGGAGCTGAGCTGGCGAAATTCCCATAAGAAATAAGGGATGCAAGGGCAGGAGGGCACCCTGGCTCATCGTCACACACGTCTAGTTATGGACATTCCTGTGCGTCATGAGTTAGAAAGCAAATGGACGGTGCAAAGGTTAAAGTATAATCCGTCTCGCCCGAATAGCCAAAAGTAGGCAGGTGGGTGTAGGAGCGGTCTCCCAACAAGCCGGCAGCTGTCCCTTAAGCGGGCACACAGGTGTGCTGGACACACCGTCCTAGATGGACGGCAGCTAGGTGTGCTCAGCAAATTCATGGGGCAATGTGAACCAGGGAATCGGATCTGCCCCGCTCAGAGTTGACACAGGGCTGAGTTATGTGAAGTAGTGGAACTTTCCCACAGGAGGGTTTGATAGTTCTTGACACAAATTCACAGGGCAGAAGGGCCTTGTGTTGCAATAGACACTAGCTGATCCAGGCTATCAGCAAGGGCTATTATGATATAGATGGGGTTCATCTATCACCAGTGGGAGTGTTCTCTTCCCTAGCTTTGCAGGAGGCCTGGAAATAAGAAGTTGCAGGTGAGAAAGGAGCTGTTTTGGTGGGGGCTCTGGCGGCGACGGTGGCCACCTCCAGAGCTGTGGCGGAGTTACAGGGCGATCTGGAAGCAGAGGGGTACAGAAGGGTACCTCTGCGCGGCACCATGGTGGGTGCCAGAGCCAAATCCTAGGAGCCTCATGGGAGGTTCCTGGAAAACCGTGTCGGCGCCCCGTTAGTCCTTCGGGCGGTTGTGGGCCTGAACAACCGGGGGTTTGCTATGCTACGCTCCGCCCTGAAAGGGGCGTGAGTAACAAGGGACCATGTGTCACGTGATCCGGGAAGAGGATCACCAGAAGTGGCAGCACAGATGGGGTTCGCCCCAGTGCTGCTTGGCTCATCAGGCGGGCAGGCGGCCCAGACGGTTGCCTGCCCTTGGATCGCCCGTAAGATAACCCACCATATTACATAACGGTGTATGTAATAAACCTGCAGCAATTTTACCCAAACAAGAAATGTGTTGTGTGTTTATTTATGAGCATGCATGTTACGTTGGAGGGTGGGGTAGGTTGCCAATGCTGGTACTATGCGGCTGTCCGAGGCCCCCGCAGGGGGCCACTAACGAGGGCAGCCCTCTAGTGCCAGCTGGGCACCCCACACCCCCGCAGGGACTCAGGGAGGAGTCCCCCAAGCCTTGGCGCAGCGCGCTAGGCGAGCATCACTTCCGGGGCGCGAGGACAGGGGGAGGGGTATATATTCCTCCCCCACCATCTTGTCGTCCTCTTTTGCGCGCCCGGACAAATCACCAATCATCCCTGACAAACCATCTTCAGATAAACTCAAAAAAAGTTGAGGTTCACGTGAAAATACAAAAAGAGGTTCAATTCTTTTCACTGAGAATATTATTTTGAGAAACAGGATTTGTTGAGGGAAAGCGACAACTGATGCTGTAACTGTTGTTCTTTAAGCAAACAGAGCCTCGTTAAAGTGTTACTTATGCATGTCTGCTGATGAACGACTGAAACATTACACCTATCTTGATGCGAAATTATTATTTTTCTCTCTTTTTTTTTATAAAGAAGAACATGTAAAGCCAGATTGCGGATCCCACCTGTCTCTCTGGTCAATGCAGTGACACATATTTATTAGTCGATTTGTATTTCCTGGCCAAGATGGCGACCACCCCTTCCGGAGTGGAAAACTCTGAGGCGGCTTGCCTTTACCCGTGAAAGCCCCTCTCTGTGAACCTGACACTGTTCCCCGCGTGCCCTGTCTGCTCCGTGGCCAAGTACAGATCAGAACAGGTCCAAGCAGGAAGAACTTATGCAGTGTATTGAATAGCTAATTCAGCTTTCTTAAGCACCCGTTCTAAAAAGAAACAAGCTACCATTAGTGCCAAACGCTCTGTGTACTGTAATTACTTTTGACAGCACTGTGAAGAAAAAATGTCATTATATCATTTCTACACAGTCATTTTCGTAGTATGCTGTTGGAACTGTCTGAGTACTGCCCTAGCTTCAGATAAGGTGAAATGCCTAATTGACTTCGTTTTTGGCTTCGTCTAGAACATATTAAAGACAA
This sequence comes from Calotriton arnoldi, assembly GCA_963921515.1. Classification (NCBI taxonomy): domain Eukaryota; kingdom Metazoa; phylum Chordata; class Amphibia; order Caudata; family Salamandridae; genus Calotriton; species Calotriton arnoldi. The sequence continues at coordinate 221,314 of CAWUFW010013465.1, forward strand.
GTGGCCTTTAAAATTTAATTTTGGAAAATGGACCTCATAATTGTTGAATTGATTGTAAGAAAAATATTTTATATCAAGCTGCGTTTAATGACTCGGTGCCTTGCATGCAAATTGTGTATCAAATAGCTTAAACATATTAGGCTATAATTCTAGCATAAAGGACGAATTCATTTGGGGTAGGAGAGTATCGGAAGGTTTACCTCTGTGCTTTCTCATTCCAGATTCCAGTTTGTGCAACGCCTATAATGCAGAAACAATGAGGTACAAACAGTTCGCGTATGTCTCAGCTTCGAGTAGATATTCACGAGAGTATTCTGACTGAGGATGAGTTACATATTTTCATTCGGCTTAAAATGATCCCGAATTCATTGGTTGTACTGTAAGAAGCTCAGTGAAATTTTGAGCCTTTTGCAGGGTGTAAGCAAATGCAGAGAGGCTGTCCGGTCTCTCTCAACCCCTGCGCACCAGGGAAATTAAAAGAGCTTTCTCTCAAGAATAGTTTGAAAAAAGGGGACCAAATGGTGCATTTTACCCAACAGTTCTACAAAGAAATTGGCTAAAAGGTTACAGGCAGTGACTAAATCTCTGACATGCATTACACTAACATTTTAAAGTTAAAAATGAAATATTTACTTAGCACTGGCTGTGTTTCCTCAGTATTCTTCTGTACAGTCCGTGGCTCTGAGCATGGGGTTCCAGCGTCAACTCCCCTAACCCATCCAGATGCTTCTCTTGTGCTGTTAATAATATTAACCAGGATTGGCTGGAGTGTGTTGGCTCTGTCCTCCTTGACACACTGGGGGCCTGTGTCTTCTCTCCACCATGGCTGTCTAACACAGTTCGGGTTACAGAGGTTTAAAGTGCGCATGTCAGGCTGGCTGTCGGAGGACAGCCAGCCAACCGGACATGAGCACTTTAAACTTTAGTGGCCACCATCACTCCTCCCGGGTGCTAATCAGCAGCAATGGCCCTTTCTTTCCCTCACACTCAGCTCAGGCTGGCAGTAGTAAAAAATAAAATGGTAACAAAATCATTTTATTACCATTTTATTTCTCATGTTTGCTGCGCTTGCAGCTAATGGAGGAGTCGCCTAGGGAGCATGACTCTCACTTGATCAGTGGTCAGTCATCCACACCCAAAGAATAAAGATCAGAAACTTCTCATCAGACCTACACCGCGTCAGCAGGGGTGTCCCTCAAGGATCAGTTCTTTCCCCCCAACTGTTCAACATCTACATGGAACCCCTCACAACTGATAGAGCGCCATGCTCTTGTAAAATTTGTAGGGGTGCATCATAATCACCATTAGTTTGCATCCGTATATATTCAGACATATATAAATGAGTGGCTAGTAAAATGTAATTCGAATTGCATTATTAGAATGATTAAAGAGAGTAATAGTGTTATTTTAATGACGCAAATGTAATACAGTATTGAAATGTGTTTAACATAATACATAGATAGATTAGGTTACGTGCAGTTGAGATGCAGTAATTAACGTGTAGGATATTAAAGTGCACGTGTAGTTTATGATTTGCATATGAAAATATACGAGCCTATGATTAAAGAAGTAATTAAGCATTGTGGGTTTAAATTGTGTAAGGCCTGACTGCATACGCAAAGGGAAGGCCTGATTTGTTCTTATGTTAGCTTATTTTGAAGGCAGAGAAGGTCCTCTTGGAAAGGCTCTCCGGGTATAGTTGGTAGATTCGTGCAGAAAGAGGGGAAAGTCTGTTGAAATGTATCTTCTGTTGCAGGTGCAAGGACACATGCCTCGTTAGCGAAAGACTGGCTCTTTGTTTCAAGAGTTAGGGTTGTGGGAGGCATTGAGATAGGAGTAAACTGGAATGTAGGGATAATACTTTCAGCGGAGAAGGTGCCTGGGACTCAAGGTCATCGCAACCGTCCTGGATGAAGTAAGAGTTCCGATGGAAAAGTACGAGAAGGAAGACCTGGCCGAAGAGGCGTGAGAAGGGCGTGTTCAATTGTATGTGCATTTTGTATTAGGGACAGTGCCCCGAGGGAGGAGGTAGAGAAGAGGTAGAGGAGACCAGAGAGGAAGGAAGAGAGAGAGATTCTAGGAAGGAGCATCTTAGAACGAGCTCGAAATGCTGTGTGAGTGCACTTCTTAGGAAGTCTTCACCGCTGACACCTTTTCTTTTACTCTTGCCTGGGAAATTTGTTAAGTAGGTTTGTCACCTTAGTGATAGAGTAGGGACAGCTAATGGTTTTACGCTTATTTAGGTAAATGAAGAATAACATAGAGATTGGAGCAGTTATAACTTGTCTAATACTTCTGGAGCTAACGATTCTTCTTGTTCTGAGTCGGATGAGACTCCTGCGTAGGATGCTATTTGTATTAGTGCCCATCTATTTCTTTAACCTCGTGTTGAGGTGTTTGCATGTGCAGTTATTCTTGGCTGTAATAAACCCACAAAATTGAATTCGGAGTCAGTGGTCATTTAAGGTAAACTGGATTCTAAATTGTCGCATGATTGAAAAGGATTTTCTTCCCTTCACACTATTCAGCAGGTAAAAAGATCCTGGTGACCTGAAGATTCTTAGGGGTGATAAGATAAGAATCAGCGTTATCAGTTGGTAGCAGAGTAGGATGGTTTCCTCTGATAGTAAGGGGAGATCTAGATCAGGATAAGAGATTAATTGCCCCATAGAGCCCGAGTGATGGTGATCCAGTGGATCGTAAGAGGAGGACGACGGCGGTTGATGAGAACTGACGGACAGTGACGGTGCGGCGTAAGTAGCAGTTCGTGGTAGAGTGAGTATGAACAGGGTGATGCTTGTTACATTACGGTGTTTAATTGTTGTGTGATGTCTTGCGGAGTTAGAATGAGAGTCGTGTGATTGAGGATCGGACCGTGAGCGCGCGCGGGGCTGAGAGATATTGTGGTGTAGAAGACACCCAGAGCTGAGATCATTAACCAGAGGTTGTGGGGGTCATGAGACGTCATTGACAAACCCACTGAAGATAGGGAGCATATGTGTGAGGGTGTGAATAACCAACGCTGGTCGTAGGTTGTTGTGTGTAGAACATTGAGCGTTTGGATCCTATCGATTGTGTCAGAGGTGATTGTCCGGTCGTTCGCGGACAGACAGTTGCCAGATTGAGGTCAACAATTTCGAGAGGCTGGTCGGTCATCGGTGGACCGACAGTCAGAGAGGTAATTGTTCGGTAGGACGGACAATTGCTTCAGAGTGTGACTGGGACACGTGCGAGCGAGAACAAGCGAATTAGAAAGGAGGGGAACTGCTGCGAGCGGAGGAACAGTGACGTCAGACAGTGCCGCGCTGCGATAGGCCGGTTGGTGTGAGCCGGGCTGGCATTGGTGGACTGAAGTCAGGAAGTAAAACGAAATATTGGGTGCGAACAGAAACCTGCTTTATCATGAAATGTTTTAAAGTTTTACGAGAACTCTGTAGAGGTGATAGACATGTGGTTACTTGGGGAGGAGAGGAAGCCCCTCCCGAGGATACGCCAGCACATTACATGGCTAAGAATGTAGGATTACATACTATAATTTGGCTTGAGAATTGGCATAAAATGACAGAAGGAGAAGAAGAATTGACCTTTCCACGCTATGGCACTTTCAGGCTGGAAGTGTTATATCAGTTGAAATCTGTGATGTCTTCCTTGCAACCGTTACCTAGACCTACACAGTTTGAGGCGTTACATTCATGGATTAGAGCAGCGTATGACAGGAAGAGAGACAAAAGCCAAGAAAGGGTGAAGAAGTCGATCAGGGCATTTCAAGATGCGAGATGGGATGCACTGGAGAAAAGATGGAGAGTGGAAACAATTGAGGGGGACAGATTATATCCGTTGTTAGAGAAAACGGGAGGTACGCAGGGAAAGAGCACAGAGGAAGATGACAGTGATACGGATAACAGCTTGTTAGACAGGCTGCTGGCAGAGAGACCACCTCCATTAAATCCAGAATATAGCGAAGGAAATTCGATTGTGGCAGGAGGGATGGACGAGTCACACAATCAGACAAAAATGAGAGTAGTGGGAACAATCTCCACAGGAACAGAGGGGGTCGGAGCCCCGTCTTCCATGGGGAATATGCGGTTGCCGGACTCACTGACGGTACCGGTTACCATTGGTCCTATAGTATCAGTGTATGACCCAGATCGAGTGAGTGAGGGGAGTCTAATGCAGACGACAGGGAGAGAGGGGACCAGCGTTGGAGGGAATGGCGTAGAGGTACAATTGGTCCATTCTCCGAAGCCCATAGAAGCGAGCACGCCACTGCCAGCCACCGCAGACTCCTCTTATGGACAGGTGGACGAGAGACCGGTAAGACCAGGGTCTTTAGTCGAGTCCAAGTCAGCTTTGAGAATGTGGACGCCACCTGTAAGGAATCAGAGCGATAGAATGCCAGGAGATAGGGAACAAGACAATTTAGGAGACAGACCAGGTTTCAGGAATACGATGGAAGAGAGCAAGCCACGAGAACAAAGCAGTGACTATGACGAGCGGAATGGTGCGGATTGCCGGGAAATGTTGAGGAGTGCCGTGAAGGCGAGGTTGTTGGATGTAGTGAGACTAAAAGCAGAGGTAGACGAAATGATTAGTGGAAACCTGCCTTTAGAGAGAATAGAGATCTATGAGCCAGATGAGCTGCTTTTCGTAGCAAAGGATGTGACTCGTAAAGCAAGGGCCGCACATGAGAAATTGACAGAATTGGCCAAGAAATATGAGGTGGATCTGAATAAAACAAAATCATTGCAAGGATCACATAGGTTGCAATATAGTGATCAAGAACTGGAGGAGAAAAGGGTCATAGGATTAAGGACGCATACTAAGGACCTGATTGTAGGGATGCGTATATGGATAATGTTGAATAAATGGGAGGAAAGGTGGTCAAAGAAGAAGATTGCCAAAAAGGCTGTAGGAGAAACACCGCCTCCGGGGGGAGGGATGACGGGCGTAGGGAACTATCCTTTACGGGAAGTACAGAATGGAGGGTACGTGCATGTGCCATGGAGTAGAGGTGACTTAGCTGCGTTTACGAATGATTTTCCTCGGCTGAGGGAAAAACCCGTAGAGAGGTACAAACAGGTCGAGCGTTTCGTTAAAATCTCGAAGGTACTATGGACTGATTTGAACACCTTGTTTGATATAGTGGTACCAGGAGATTTGTGGACAGCTTGTAAAATTGCAGTTGAGTGGCCGACCTTTGAACCTGAAAGGGATGCTGTTACAAATGGTCCGTCACCCATTGTCATGAAAAAATTTGAGCAAGTGATTACATGGTTGAAGCTGAAGATTTCGCCTCAAGACATCGATTGGGTTAAGATAGATCGAACCGTGCAGGAACCGAAGGAGACAGTGCATGAGTATTATGAAAGTCTCTTGCAAGCTTTTAAACAGTATAGCGGATTAGATGCCTTAGACCCCAAGGATATGGGACAGTTTGTCTCAAAGTTTGTCTTGGGATTGAGACCAGAGGTCAGCCTCATGATACAGCACCATTTGATCTGTTGGCAGAACAAGCCGGTAGATGAAATCTTGCGGTATGCGAGGTACTGTAGCGATGAAGTAGACTCGAAGCACCGGAAGCTAAAGGACAAACTGATGCTCGTTCAGATGCAGACAGCTCAGGTCCAGCCTAGTGGAGGGACGCTGGGAAGTAGACAGGGAAATTACCAAGGGAACCAAAATGGGCAAGGTCAGGGAAAAGGGAAACCTATAGATCCCAAGACGGGGGTGGATGTGGCGACATTGAAGAAGACCACTGCGTGTCATCTTTGTCATCAGATTGGACATTGGAAGCGCGAGTGTCCCTTGAACCCAGCCAACCAGGTGCAGCAGGAGGTAGAAGTGGTTCAGGCACCTGTGCCGGAGGTAGTTAATACTGTGATGAGGCCCAGATCGATGAAAGGGGGGACGTATAACCCACAAGTGCAGGTCCCCCAGCCACCAAGAATTTCGCAAGGAATGCGGACCTACCAGCAGATGCCCCTTTTCGAAGGGTATGATGAGTACCGTCCAGACCCTTTGGCCTAACAGTGCCTGAGGGGGGAGGAAGATTGCACGCTTGGAGCAGTCTTGGAGGTAGACCAGAGAGGACCTTTTGTGGAGGCAGACATTGATGGTCATCCTACCACACTGTTGGTTGATACTGGTGCTACCCGGTCCACTGTAAGATCAGCAGTGATCCCCAACCTACCCCTCTCGGGACAATCGATCCAAGTTGTTGGAGTGGCGAACAAGAGGATAACTAGCCCATTGACCGAACCGATTCCAGTGAGGATAGGCTCTTTCCGAGCTAGACATCAGTTCGTGGTGTGCGATACGAGTCCAGTTTGTCTGTTAAGAAGAGATCTATTGTGTAAATTGAACTGCACTATTTATTGCACACCTAGGGGAGTGGAGGTACAGACGAAGGATGACGATGCCACCTTCAAAGTTGCCAATCAGCACTTGTGTATAGAAATGTACCCGGTGGTGACAGTGGAGGAACTTCCACTGGTCTTGAGAGATTCTGTGTCCCAAGAAGTGTGGGACTTAACGGGAGAAGAGATCGGACTAATCAAGGGGGTTGAACCTGTGCAGATCCAGGTGAAACAGAATGTTGAATTCCCTAGAACGCCCCAGTACAATCTGTCGCCTGAAACGATCGCAGGGATTAGGCCTGTAATCGAGTCTATGATCAAGCAAGGCATTCTGAAGGAGATAAGAGGTAGCCCATGTAACTCACCCATCATGGGACTACAGAAACCGAGCGGGAAGTTCAGGATCGTGCAAGACCTGCGAAAGGTTAACACAATAGTTATCCCATGTTGTCCAGTGGTACCGAATCCATCAATGATACTATTCCAGATCCCATGCGAAGCCGAGTGGTTTACTGTCATTGATTTGTGTCAAGCATTCTTCTCGATACCGCTCCATGAGGAAAGCCAATTTCTTTTTGCTTTCCGGCTGGAAAATCGTGTGTTAACGTGGTGTCGTATCCCTCAAGGGTATACAGAGAGTCCATCGATCTTTAATCAGATCTTGAAGAAGAATCTTGAGAGTCTCGTGTTGCCACAGAACTCAGTTCTTGTGCAGTACATAGACGACCTGCTTGTGGCATCGGAGACCGAAGATGCTTGCAGGATAGACACGATAGCCCTATTAAATCATTTGGCAGAGAATGGACACAAGGTATCCCCGAACAAATTGCAGTACTGTCTAAACGAGGTACAGTACTTGGGCCACAGATTAGAAAAAGGCAAGAGGAAGGTGTCACCAGATCGAATTGAGGCAATAATGAACATGGCAGTGCCCACCACTCAGAGAGAAGTCAGGATGTTTTTGGGAATGGTCGGCTATTGTCAGTGGATTCCCAATTTTTCCTTAAGAGCAAAGCCTTTGCAGAGGCTTACGCACAAGGATGTGAGTGATCCGGTACCATGGGATGAGGAGTGCTTGGTGTCATTCCTTAGACTGAGAGAGGATTTGTGCAGTGCACCAGCTTGGGGAATGCCTGATTACAACAAGTCTTTCTCACTGTTCTGTTGCGAGAGGGAGGGTTGTGCATTAGCGGTCTTAGCTCAGAATCATGGAGGTGTCCGTAGACCAGTTGCCTACTTTTCAGCTACTTTAGATCCAGTAGCTTCTGCATTGCCCTGATGTCTAAGATCCGTTGCTGCAACAGGTGTCAGCATTGAAAGATGTGAAAGCATTGTAATGGGTCATCCTTTGACAGTTTATGTGCCACACTCGGTTGAATTGTTGATGACCAGGACTAAGACTCAGCACCTAACGAATAACAGGTTAACAAGGTACGAGCAAGTCATACTTGCCGCAGAGAATGTGACTCTGAAAAGGTGCTCCGTCTTAAACCCTGCGACATTAATGCCCATGCCGAATGCAGATGATGAAGATTGTGCGGACCATGATTGCCTTGATGTGACTGAACTGTGCACCAAACCGAGACCTGACATTGTCGATGAACCACCTACTGACCCAGATGAAATTTTCTTTGTCGATGGTTCATGTCTAAGAGACAGTGTTGGTCAACTGAGAGCAGCATTTGCTGTATGTACCATTTCAGGAGTGGTCGAGTCTGCTTGCCTAGAAGGAGTACACTCCGCGCAGGTAGCAGAGATCATTGCCTTGACTCGTGCCTGTTTGGCCGCTGATCAAATTCGAATCACGATCTACACGGACAGCCAGTATGGGTTCGGTGTGGTTCATGACTTCGGACAGTTATGGTCCCAGAGGGGATTTTTGACATCATCTGGCTCACCCATTAGGAATGGAGAGCATGTAAGACAACTGCTAGATGCATTGCAATATCCGAAAGAAATCGCAGTTGTCAAGTGCTCTGTGCATGGAAAGGGGGAGGATTTTGTGTCTTTGGGAAACAATTATGCGGACGAAGTCGCCCGCTTCTGTGCAGAACAAGGATGTATATTTACAGAGGGTTACACAGGAGAGAGCCAAGAAAGAACCGAGCTCAACATGATGTTGGCCATGGCAGACACTTGGGAGGAACTCAAGCGACTGCAATATGAGGTGACAGATCAAGAACGGAATGGATGGGTCAAAGCAGGATGTGAAAGAGGGGATGTGGATGTTTGGGTTTCCAGCGATGGGAGAGCTGAACTGCCAGAGAATATGCTGAGTCCCATGGCGAGACTAATACATGGATCGGTACATCTTGGTAGAGATGCAATGATGCGTGTGTTTAGACAAACGTGGTATAACCCACTATTTCGTGCGATTGCTGAAGCAGTTTGTCAGAGGTGTGTTACGTGTCAACAGATGAATGCTGGAAAGAAAACTGTAGTCACCTTGAGTCACATTGGGAGGTCAGGAGGACCCTTCAATAGGATGCAGCTAGATTTTGAAGAAATGCCCAAGTGCAATGGGTTGAGGTACATTTTGGTGGTGGCGTGTGTATTCTCACGGTGGGTGGAGGCTTACCCAACACGCAGGTATGACACCCTCACAGTGGCTAAGTTATTGTTGAGGGAACTCATCCCGAGGTTTGGTTTTCCGACCTCTTTGGAATCAGATAGAGGAACACACTTCCACAGTGAAATCATGAAGCTGCTTTGTGCGGCACTGAATGTGGATCAAAGATTGCATTGCAGTTATCGACCAGAGGCTTCTGGAATAGTGGAACAGGTTAATGGAACCTCGAAGGCAAGAATGGCAAAAATGTGTTCATCAACGTCTCTGAAGTGGCCTGACGCACTGCCACTTGTGCTGATGAGCATTTGCAGTGTCCCCGACAGGAGAACTGGGTTGTCCCCTCATGAGATCTTGATGGGAAGGGCAATGCGGTTGCCAGCAGTACCGGCTACAGCATTGATAAACATCACTGAGGACTTGATTCTCAATTACTGTAAAGGACTATCTGATGTGGTCCGTTCTGTGTCCCAGCAGGTACAAGCTGCAGCTGTTCCGGCCTCGAGTGATCTGTGCCACGACCTGTGTCCAGGCGACTGGGTGCTTGTCCGAAAGCACGTGAGGAAGAGCTGTTTGGATGTTCGGTGGCGAGGCCCATACCAGGTGATACTGGTGACAAACACCGCAGTGAAGTGTGGAGGATTGCCGAACTGGGTACACGCTTCCCATACCCGCAGAGTTTCAGCACCCTCAGAAGAAACAGCTCCTCTCGTAAATGAAAATCCAGCTGATGTGGCAGGGCCACATGAGAGGACAAGTCAAGCTGTGAGGGCCGCTGATGCAGCTGGTTGTGCACCAGAGCAAGCTGAAGGGGGTTCCGACAACCAGAACCTCGACTCTGACTCGGATGACAGAGGTGGTGCAGTGGGTGGAGTGGAGTCAAATTCAGCAGAAGAAGGAAGTGGTGCACAGGGTATAGAAGGGGAAGGCGGAAGAACAACTAGAATTGAGGAGACTTGGCCTGAAAGACAGAGGCGACTGAATCTGAGGTTGGCACCCGAAAGAGATCTTGCTCCAGTGCCTGAAACGTCTGAATCAGAAGCAAGTGACGGAGAGCAGACTCAAGAGGGTCGGAGGAGGTCGAAAAGAACGAGAGTACCTTGCCAGAGATACGCTACTCCTGAGTGGACTTACGCAGTGACTGATCCAGGGGGTAGTGAGCTCGGGGAGGCTGAGATCTGTGCAGGTGGTCAGCAAGAGCCCGAGCATGGTGTTGAAGGTGGTGCTGTTAATACCAGGGCTCGAAGTCGAAGGAATACTGACCCTCACGGTTCCGAATCCCCCGCTTCTGAGTAATGTCCGAGAATTGGTTTTGCATCGACTCGAATTTCCGTCTTTTGGGTTTGAGCCGACTTCACATGAAATGATAATTCTTCGCCTTGAACTTTTGTATCATGTTTTAGAAGCGCTTGCAGATGATCTTATCGTGGATGAAATATAACCTGTTGTAAATAAAAAAGTCTAAAGAAGAAGATAACCTAGATCTGAGTGGAAGAAGAATACATTTAGGGACTTTCCACCGAAGAGGAACGAGAGCTTAGGGAAGTCTTTTTCTGGACTATGTAAATAAGACACTGTTGTTGAAAAGGGGATTTCCAGAGGTTTCGAAGTGTTTCTCGAACTGGTTAAGCAAGTCACGTGCGGAAAGACAGAGACTTTTGAGTGTTCATTGCTGAAGCTAAGAACTTTTGAGGACTTTCGAGATCATGGAGGCTGGAGATCCACATCGTAGATCCAAATTGATTGTAGGCACACTTATAGGGGGTGTGATAGTTTCTATAATCATAGTAGTTGTAGTTTCATATGCTGTTCCACACGAGCTAGCAGTGGAGGGGGTGCCAGGGACTCCTACACCTACTACACCTAGCAAAAAGGAGGGAAACATAGGAGCTGACAAAGCTTTGCTGATAGAAGAGAGTCGTAGATTGCATGTAGATTTGTCTCGAAGTGATTTTAAGCTTAATGCGTATGCCAAGCTGCTATATGAGTATGTAGATGCGATGGATGCGAAATATTGCTATGTGTGTATGCAGTTGCCAGCTTTGGTGGATGAGGGTATTAGATATCACCATCTTCCACTGACGTATGGGATATCATGTAGTCTGTTGCTTAGTATATTTTATGAAAGAGATCAGTTTGAGTATTTTTTTTCCAATTACGATGCAGTGCTTCCTGAAGTTCCAGCTTACAAACATTTGAATAAATACGACTATTATAAGTCAGAAGATAGGCTTAGGAAGTATTTCATACCGTCTTTGGAATTAGATACTGCATATGCTCACCGACATAACTTGACGTGCTCATTGTCAGATGTAGAGAAGAAGTTTGTAGATCAGGTAGAAGATAGATATAGAAAATTAACACAGACACGAGACACAGGTGGTAGTCCAGTAGATTGGACCGAAGAGGAAAGATTGCACCGAACAAAAGGAAGTTATGGTCCTATAGCATTGGACAAGGAGCAGAGGGGAAAGCTGTGTGTGAGACGTTATCAGACCTACTATGAAAAGGTCCCGGTGGGACAGAGTACGTGTGATCATATTTTCACCATGGAGGATTCAGCAAAGAATTTTCTGCAAGGCCCTGTGCAAGTGATACCTACGGTGTATTTTGTGTGCGGAAGGAATGCTTATGTGAATGCCAGCGAACTGGTATGGTACGTGTTACTTGGGAATAATATTTCCAAAGATTTACCATGCAGAGGATTTGTAGCTTTTGGAAGGTGGAAAGCATTCAAGAGGGAGGAGAGGTGCGAGTACAGGGGTTGTAGTGGGAGATATCTTTGGAGCAATGATACCAAGTTTGGGAGTGATCTTGAATGATGTAAAGATCCGGAGATTGGCGACTGTGATAGATGAACTATCAATGAATACAGCAAAGTCGTTGGTACTTGTGGATGGAGAGATGTTGTCGATAAGGACAATGGTTTTGCAGAATCGCCTTGCTTTGGATGTCCTATTGGCAAAAGAGGGCGGAGTCTGTAAATTGTTGAAGGTTCAAGAGTGCTGCACTTATATACCAGACCACAGCAAGGATCTGGAGAAATATATAAGTAACATCACTACGATCCACACGAAAATAGCAGACTTGACTGAAGAGGGAGTTTGGGAGAAGGTTGGCAAGGGATTCGGTCAAGTGGGGAGCTGGTTTGCGAATTTGGGAAAGGGATTCCTTGGCTATGTTCTGAGACCTCTCATTATCGTGGTGGTTTGTGTGGTTTGTCTGTGGGGTTTGATCAAAGCATACAAGTGGTATCGAGCAGGCAGAGCTGGGAGGGCCCAGAGAGAAAATGAGACGAGAATGGCTAGACTGCAGGACAGTCACTATCGAAACCTTAAGAGTTTGGAGAGATTCCGACAAGGGAGAATGGCAACGAGTTCTGTTTAGGTCGGTTCTTTCTCCAAGGGAGTGAAAGGATGTGATGACAGGAGTCATCAAAAGGGGGAACTGATAGAGCGCCATGCTCTTGTAAAATTTGTAGGGGTGCATCATAATCACTGTTAGTTTGCATCCGTATATATTCAGACATATATAAACGAGTGGCTAGTAAAATGTAATTCGAATTACATTATTAGAATGATTAAAGAGAGTAGTAGTGTTATTTTAATCATGCAAATGTAATACAGTATTGAAATGTGTTTAACATAATACATAGATAGATTAGGTTACGTGCAGTTGAGATGCAGTAATTAACGTGTAGAATATTAAAGTGCACGTGTAGTTTATGATTTGCATATGAGAATATACGAGCCTATGATTAAAGAAGTAATTAAGCATTGTGTGTTTAAATTGTGTAAGGCCTGACTGCATACGCAAAGGGAAGGCCTGATTTGTTCTTATGTTAGCTTATTTTGTAGGCAGAGAAGGTTCTCTTGGAAAGGCTCTCTGGGTATAGTTGGTAGATTCGTGCAGAAAGAGGGGAAAGTCTGTTGAAATGTATCTTCTGTTGCAGGTGCAAGGACACATGTCTCGTTAGCGAAAGACTGGCTCTTTGTTTCAAGAGTTAGGGTTGTGGGAGGCATTGAGATGGGAGTAAACTGGAATGTAGGGATAATACTTTCAGCGGAGAAGGTGCCTGGGACTCAAGGTCATCGCAACCGTCCTGGATGAAGTAAGAGTTTCGATGGAAAAGTACGAGAAGGAAGACCTGGCCGAAGAGGCGTGAGAAGGGCGTGTTCAATTGTATGTGCATTTTGTATTAGGGACAGTGCCCCGAGGGAGGAGGTAGAGAAGAGGTAGAGGAGACCAGAGAGGAAGGAAGAGAGAGAGATTCTAGGAAGGAGCATCTTAGAACGAGCTCGAAATGCTGTGTGAGTGCACTTCTTAGGAAGTCTTCACCGCTGACACCTTTTCTTTTACTCTTGCCTGGGAAATTTGTTAAGTAGGTATGTCACCTTAGTGATAGAGTAGGGACAGCTAATGGTTTTACGCTTATTTAGGTAAATGAAGAATAACATAGAGATTGGAGCAGTTATAACTTGTCTAATACTTCTGGAGCTAACGATTCTTTTTGTTCTGAGTCGGATGAGACTCCTGCGTAGGATGCTATTTGTATTAGTGCCCATCTGTTTCTTTAACCTCGTGTTGAGGTGTTTGCATGTGCAGTTATTCTTGGCTGTAATAAACCCACAAAATTGAATTCGGAGTCAGTGGTCATTTAAGGTAAACTGGATTCTAAATTGTCGCATGATTGAAAAGGATTTTCTTCCGTTCACACTATTCAGCAGGTAAAAAGATCCTGGTGACCTGAAGATTCTTAGGGGTGATAAGATAAGAATCAGCGTTATCACCACCATACTCAAAAAGACAAATATCCCCTTCCACCTCTATGCTGACGACACCCAGATCTACCTTGAAACCTCTTCCATTGATGACATTCATAGACTCAACGACACTCTAAGAGAAGTCCAACACTGGCTATCACTAAACCACCTGAAACTCAACAAAGACAAAACGGAAATCCTCCTCATCTCCAACAAAGAGGAGAACCCCCAAATCGTAGAATGGCTAAAAGCAATTGATGCTCTAAACGGCAATCTCACCCTGGCGGATTCCGTAAAATTGCTGGGAATCACCCTAGACCCAAAACTAGACATGACTAAACACATCAAGAACACCGCAGAAAGAGCGCCTTCCTTAACCTGAAGCTACTCAACAAAATAAAACCCTTCATCCCGCCTAACGACCTTAAACAAGCTACTCAATCCCTGGTGCTGTCCAGACTAGACAACGGGAATGTTTCCCTCACAGGTACAGCAAAATCCCACTTAGCCCCCTCAGATCAACTCTCAATGCAGCAGCTAGAATGGTCACCGGAGTAAAGAAGTATGATCACATCTCGCCCGCACTCAGAGAGCTAAAATGGCTCCCAATTGAAATGCGTGCCAACTTCAGTACGGCTTGCCTCACGCACAAAGCCCTGCACACAGGGAAACCCGCCTACCTGGCCGCCAAACTCAAGAAGGCCGGTCAGACAAGGAGCCTCAGAAGTTCCAATACTCTACTCCTCATCCCGCCGAAAATCCGCAAACAAAAAAACGCTTCTCGATCCTTCTCTGGAAATGCGCCCAAAGTCTGGAACTCCATCCCAGTCCACATCAGGACTACCCCCTCCTTTATACAATTCAAAAGGCAGCTCAAAGACTTCTTCCTCAACCGTTTTCTCCCGAATGGATAGCCGCTGCCGAAACGCTTAAGCTTGCACATTACAGGACACAGACACTTTGTCACTAAGACTTCTACCTCACCCCCATCCTGACCCCTCCCTCTTTCCCCCCTCCCTAAAGGTGGCTCGGCTCGAGTGTATGTGCTCAATATTGTGATTTTCTGTGTCTTCCTTTCCTGCAATGCTGTTCAGTGCGCCGAGACTTCCAATGCGCCATGACTCAATATGTATACAACTGCCAAACTGTGTGTTTTTACCCATGCTGTAAAGCGCTCCGATACCTTCGGGTCTGGCTAGCGCTATATAAAACTCTTCAATAAATAAATAAATAAATCTCATGAGCCACTTATAAAGGCATCAGACACATTCAAGAAAGGCAGTCCGCCAGCAAAATAATCATTTGCTTAAACTGGACTCCATGCTGAAATCACAAAGTGGGTGATGCACATTCCCTCGGCTACGGGAAAGGGTGCGGGAAGGAGGGTACACTTTAACACATATTATGGGGATGCCAACAGCTCACACGTTTCTTGAAAGAGATCCTCAAGAGTATAGAATCAATGATGGGAGCTCCCATTCCCAGAAAACCTGCAAGTGTTATATGCAGGTCGATGCCAAGCACAAGTTGGGGGAAAAGACCAAACCATTCTTAACTCAGAAAATTCTGTTACTAGAAGCAAAGCAAACAATGTTAGCAAAATGGGGGCAGGTGCAATCCCCGCTACTGAATAACTGGTATGGGTAAATCTGGTTTGGGCTGGGGATGGAGAAAATCACATAAGCCCTGCAAGTGGATCATAAGAAACTTGAGAATCAATGGGACCCAGCTTTGGGCTTTTATTTGCCCCAGAACCCTACAAGCTCTTCAGCTGTTTCATCTATGATAGCTCATCCAGCCCATACAGTGACTACTCACGGATGGCTGGGAGGGTCAAGCATGACCCGAGGGGAAGCTGTGAACTAGTGGGAATGGGGAAGGGGAACTGGGAGGGAGGGGGTAATGTTTCAGATTTGCAACTCCATTGTTTTGAAAAATGAAAATAACAATGTATTGAATCCTAGTGGGTTGTGGACAAGTTAAACCATAATGCCCTGCCGGCCAACTCCTGCAGCCAGCAACAATATACCTATCTTAAGTATAAAAACCAAAAGTGGCATGTTCATCATGTGCAATTAGCCCTAATTGGGCTCAACACTGTGCAGTTCTTTTCATTCTGTGTTAAAAGGTCTTCAGTAGTTCACAAGGTCAGTCTGGGTATCTTTGTACTGTATTCAATTTGATGTGACTGGTCAGTGCCCATCTCTTCTCCCATAAAGTCCTTGGGAGTGGTCGCTTGGGCAGCTCCATTAAGGCTGGCAGCTACCATCCTGTCTCTCTTGCGTCGTCATTGTAGACTTGTTAGTGTTTATACTCTATTTCTTTCCTTTCTTGTTCTCATATGTTGCATTGCCATGCCTTTATTCCCCTCTGGGGGCAATCACTGTTTGGTACAAATGTGTCGATTGAGTCCCATACTTCATAGGGATCAGTAAAGAAGAAAATGTCCCCATCCTTTATAATCTCTAACTTAGCTGGAAAAAAGTATCTCACACAGCATTGTTTTTTCTCTTTGAGGAAACAGATACTTTGTTACTCCAGATCTATGGTGAAATCCAGGAACACAATGATTTTACAATTCTTAAACAACAAAATTTCCTTTTGTGCGCCCAGCTGCTGGAGGTGACTACGGTCTCGAATAAAATGCACAATCCTTGTCATTGGTGATTGTGGTGGGGCGTTTAATGTGTTAAGTTAGCCCAAATATTCTTATATTATTCCTTTGAACTCTACCTTATGAGTCCTTTGTACTATATTCCAGAGGCCGCAGGTTGCAGTGTCTGAACAGACACTTTATGAGCTCTTTCTAATGAGAAGAATGGGGAGCCCTTCCAGGTGCCACAGTCTGCTTGAGCCATGCTTCAATCATATTGCGTCCTTCAACATGTTCAGGTAGCCTGGCGATTATAATATTATTCCTTCAGGCTCTGCCTTCTGAGTCCTCTATATTATATGGTTCGGACCCTTTCTGTCAAGTCTTTTTTTGCTTCTGAAGTTTGTCCATGGCTGGTTTAAACTCTGTAATAGCCACTGCTGTTTTATTGATCCATTCTGCTTTCTATGATTGTCACGCAGAAGACTCAGATCCATCACCACTGTATCTATTCTTCTCTCTAAGATATCTGTTCATTATTGGGCATTTCTGTGTGCAGGGGTGATACAGCAGGGTTCCCTGTTCTGTCCATCTTAGGGTGTTGCTTCACTTTTGAGTCATCTTTCATTTTAGTTAGTTTTCCTATGTTTGTTTTTTGGGTTAGGATATGTTGGGTCACAATCTGGTTATCCCTGGGTACTTGGTGTCCTATTACGGTGTACTTCTCCTTCTGCCCTCACTGCCAACTGCGCAGCAATAGTAGGAGAAGCGTAATCCTCTTGGAGTGATCTTCTGTGCAGTTTGTCCAATGTGCAGTTTGCAGCATTATGAGGGACAGACTGTTACAAAGCCCACTTTTTGTTTAGTAATTCGTAGGTAGATGCTGTGATACCAAAATTGTGGCAGCTATTATTTAGTCTATTAGAGATATATCAGCATGCAATCACTGTGCACCACATCAACAGTAGGGCCATGACAAGTTTTCAGAGCAGGTGCCCGGCTGCTCTTGCTGACCCTTTCTTCTTCTCTGATACATCCCAATTCTAGGCCTGTAGTCAATACTGATTAAATTTAGCAGTTAATAACATTCTTCATTCTAGAGGCAGTATCCTGCCTCATGAGAAATTAATATTTTCAACTCCCTACATCCTTCATATTGTTACTGCCCTAGAAGGGACAGTGGGACTTTGAGACTTCAGCCATGGGTTATTTAAAGTCTGTAGTAAGTTATTATCCTCACTGCGCGCATCCTTTAGCCATGCACAGTGGCGAGTTGGCAGTAGGGTCTGATCTCAGGTCAGGCCCTACGCCCAACCCACAGAGTTACTGACTTCTCCTTTCACCATTAAACACCTCCGTGAAAGAAGAACAGGTCGTCAGTACCAAACTAAATAAACAAAAGGAATAGGGATTTCCTTTGTGAAGTGCAAAAGGAGGGTGATGTCCATGCTATGTCCCTAATCGTTCTGGACACAATTCTGTATCTCCTTGGTTGAATTTAAACAAATGGCACTGGTGGCTGAAGCTTAGGAATCCCGCACCTTCCCCGTGCCGAAAGCAAGCTCACACAGACCCAGTCCAAGTCCCAGAACAAACCTGACCCCCAGGGCATGCAGGGAATTGTGCCACACTTGCCTTAGGCTGGGACTCCTGTCTGGAGTCCCGGCGGTCTCGTCCAGCACGTCCTCCCTCGGATTCTTTTCCTCCTGGCCGCCGCACTTCGTGAAGTCGATACCGCAGGGAAATCTTCTCTCCGCCTTCTCAGTATTCGTCCACCCTTCGTCTCCCGTTACCACGTCCGTGTCACTCATACTGCTGCTTGTCTTCCTCTGAACCACCGTCTCCTCCCCAGCTGATCCTCCGTCTCCATATGTGCGTTGCCCCGCCTCCTCACACAACCAATACCGCGGCATCAGGTCAAACTCTTCCGGGTCAGACAAGAGAGAAACCCTAGTATGCATCGTTCCAGTGCTCCCAGGGTCCATACATCGCTCATAGAAGTTGGGTACACCACATGCACCAAAGTCAAAAGCGGACCAACGAAAATTCATTTTATATTAACTTCCGGGTTCACATTCTACCAAAACATATTGTTTTTTCTTACTATTACTTTTTTATCTATTATCCTACATGACCAACTAAACAACCCACTGACTAGTCCCTGGGTACCAACACTCCTGAATTCTGCTAAAACTGGACTGCAATTACTTAGTTCAGCTTTCACAAATAAAGGGCTATAGTCTCAAACTTGCTCAAAAGACCGGAATTCTCTCATGTACTCACCCGCCTCGTCCGAGCGGAATTCAGAATAACCAGCAGCCAATCTGTGCGCCAGATTCACAAAAGTAATCTGAGACAAAATCCTAACTTTACGACTTTCGGTATTCATAAAAGGCATTTAGGAGTAGTAAAGTTAGGATTTTGTCTTAAGTTTTGGTCTTAAGACAAAATCCTAACTTAAGTTAAACTTAAGTTAAACTTAAGTTAGGCTTTTGTCTTAAGACCAAAACTTAAGACAAACTTAAGACAAAATCCTAACTATACTACTCCTAAATGCCTTTTGTGAATACCGAAAGTGGTAAGGTTAGGATTTTGTCTCAGATTGCTTTTGTGAATCGGGCCCTGTGTTAATAAGTCCTACAAGGTTCAAGCAATTGAAACCAGTTTTTAACCAATCACTAAATGGTTGACAAACCCAATCTCCATATCTCCTTCTGGCTGCAAACCCGTCCTATACTAATCAGTGTATCAAACGTGCGCAAACAGCAACCCATCCGTCCAGGCAATTATTTATTTCCGGTTCTGTTCTTGATCTACTAATCACTGTTGTGCATTCCCTACATGACCTGGGTTCTAGTGAGCCCAACATCATGTATCTATTTCCGGTTAGTCATCCGATCAATTCGTCAAGGCAACTGTTTCCTACCCGCTGTAAGCCAATCACGGGCTTCAACATACCCATTCCTTTTACGCTAGATGAGTTGAATCCCAATATTTGCGACCAGAAAGAAAAATACCCAAGTTTATCGTAAATATATTTTTTGGCTTGAATCACATATCCTCGTACCGAGATATATTCGTACCGAGGTTTTGTTCTTAATCTATCAATCACTGTTGTTCATTCACTAGATAACCTAGCGTCTAGTGAGCCCAATATCCAGTATGTATTTCCGGTTAGTCATCCGACCAATCCATCAAGGCAACTGTTTCTTACTCACCATAAGCCAATCACAGGCTTCAACACACTCATTCCTTTTACGATAAGTGAGCTGAATCCCAATATTTGCGACCGGAAAGAAAAATACCCAAGTTTATCATAAATATGTAATTCGGCTTAAATCACATATCCTCGTA
Organism: Calotriton arnoldi; assembly: GCA_963921515.1. Classification (NCBI taxonomy): domain Eukaryota; kingdom Metazoa; phylum Chordata; class Amphibia; order Caudata; family Salamandridae; genus Calotriton; species Calotriton arnoldi. The sequence goes on from CAWUFW010013465.1 coordinate 240,946, forward strand.
CCAAGATATATTCGTACCAAAGTTTCCTCTCCAGTCTATTTAGCCGACAACCAATCACATTTGGGGCTGCACGAGCAAAGTCTGTGAGACGTCAAAGCCTATTCTAGCCTGTGTATTCCCTCTTTGGTCCTCACAATGTGTTATCCAATGGGAAAGCGTTATTATCGTATTGTTGTCAACAAATAAGAAAGGTTTGTTACGTCAAAACTTATTCCTCCCTCTCTGGTCCTCACAATGTGTTGACCAATGGGAAAGCGCTGTTGTAGTATTGGTGTCAAATAAGACACTCGGGCAAAAATGATGAAACCTCTATATTCCGAGACATGTTACCTTTAAGAACTGTTATGCCATAGAATGCTTGTGTGTTCCACACCCACATAATATGTGTTCTGGCTAAGTCTTCCAACCGGGTATGTAGCAATTTAATGACTATCCTTAGTCAGAAAATATAAAGGGTCGTAGTTAACTTGACCGAATATCCTGATGTCAAGTCAGATATTCCCGATCAAAAATATCGGATAATTGGGAGAGAATTGCAGCCAGAAACCCATCCCAATAAGATATACAGCATCATACATGGTATATAGAACATAGATCGTTCTACAGACAAACAATGATTATTGCAATACACAAAAACAATATCTAGCAGAATGTGCAGTTACATATCAAACCATAGTACAATACCAATATTTTATATTTTACTAAGAAGACTGTCACCCATCAGTATATAGCTGTTCTTATCTATCATAGGAAGTGATGTAATTCATTCTCCCAATTAAGACCCATTTGTACAGTTCTTAATTTACTGATCCATTCTGCTTCTTCCTGTCTTAATTTCAGTTCCATGTCTCCTCCCCTAGGATCTCTTTCTATTTTCCATGGAAATTAAAATCTGTGTTATCGGGATGATGGATGTTCATATGTTGTGCTAAAGGAGATCTCTCCTCTCTTTTGACTATGGCTCTTTGATGTTCTTGTATCCTTAATTTCAATGCCCTTTTGGTGCTACCTACATACACCTTCGCACAATTGCAGACTATGGCATAGTTACATAACAACTGTTGCAATTGATAAATTGGTTGATATAATATTTTTCTGTGTATTATACCGAAATACTTTGAGTTTATATTAACTAATTACTGGCCAATAAAAATGTCACGATAACTCTTGTGATTATGTTCCTGCTAAAGAGAGAGATCAGAGCTTTGTCTAGTGTCAGTTTTGACATGCTGTGAAGTAACGCAGAGGGTTAATGTGCCTGCTGCAAAGAACAGATCTGTATTTCATGTGGATAGCTTAGTGGCTTAGTAAAGCCAGCCGTTACCAGCACTTTAAAACAAATGAAACGTATGGGAGAAAAGGGCTCTGGGTGGTAGTGAGAGAATCCAAGGAGGAGGTCATTGGGGGAGGGGTGCCAAAAATGATTGTCACACTAGGCTCACCAGCACTAAAGGCTGTGATGATGGGTATGTGGCAAGGTTAAGTAATACTATATCTTTTTTTCCTCTTTTTTAATGTCTTTGGAGGACCTGCTAATTTAGGAATAAAGACAAGGTAAAGTGACTTCGTCATTATTTACTGTTACACACACCCACTAACTATTTCAGAACAACCTATCTGACTTCTACGTGGAATAGTGTTTTAGAAAAATGGTTTTAGGCAGAAGCAGAGATGGCGTCTCGTGGATGACTGCTGCTCAAGCCCTAACTCAGGTAATGGAGGACAGCTGTGACGCAGGATCAGAGACTGAGACAGCAGATACTGAGACATCATCCGAGGGAGAGGGTAATGGAGCAGAATCTAGAAGTGAGTTTTTAGTCGGCACAGTTCAATCCGATGACTCATCTTCCAGCGATTCAGAGGGACACGATGATGACAGTCATGCGGTCCCTTCACAAGCACAGTCTGTGCAGCGGAACAACTGTAGCAGGTTAGATCAACTCAGAGAGCGGGCATGTACGGCGACAAACACAGACGGAGTGCTCTTTTGACAGCCCCCCAATGTAATTCAGGCCCAAATTCCGCCTTTCACTGGCGGAACTGGATGTCAAGTTGATACGCCCAGTTTTTTGCCAATTGACTACGTCCATATCTTTTTGGAAGTTGACTTCCATGAGCAAATTGGGCAGAAAACAAGTTTGCTTGCCTAACAATTTCTGAGGGAACATGCAGGCACTCTCGGGACTCATCTAGGGCACACAAGTGGACTCCCACTTTATTAGAGGAATTGAAACATTTTTTGGGCCTCACGCTCAAAATGGTGGTAGTGCATAAACCAATCTTGCTGTCCAACTGGTCTACTCACACAGTTTGGGTAACCCACATCTTCACATCATACATGAGCATAGATCGTTTTTTGCTATTGCAGCGCATGCTGCATTTCAATGACAATTCTGCTGCATTGCCCCGGGACCATCCAGACCATGACAGGTTGTTCGAAATTCGGCCTGTCAGGCAACATTTGTCTGCCAAATTTCCACAGATTTATACTCCATAGATTTATACTCATGGAAAGAATATAGCCATCACTGAGCCATTGATCCTGTACAAAGGGTGGCTGCTATTCAGGCAGTACATGGCAAGCAAAGAATGTCTGACAGAATATCGACGGACAGAAAATCGACCTGCAAAAATATCGACACAGAAATATAGAAGTCAAAAATATCGAAGTCCAATCTACATAAAGGTAAGTACAAAAATATCGAAAAAAATATATAGTTGTCAAAAATATCGAAGTTAAAAATATCGTTTTTTTTAATGTTTTAATAATAATGTAAAATTAAGTAAATAATACATATAATTAAAAGAAATATAGTTAAAAATATTAAAAGAGATTTAAAAATAATAACTAATACATTAAATGTTAAAATAAATTAAACATATACATATAAATTAATATATATACTTACTCCACATAGTGCAACAGTAGGGAAAGCGTTGGATAGCGTAGGGGTAAAAATTACTATTCCCACTCCAGAGAGTGCAACAGTAGGGAAAGCGCTGGATAGCGTAGGGGTAAAAATTACTATTCCCACTCCAGAGAGTGCAACAGTAGGGAAAGCGTTGGATAGCGTAGGGGTAAAAATTACTATTCCCACTCCAGAGAGTGTAACAGTAGGTAAAGCGCTGGATAGCGTAGGGGTAAAATTACTATTCCCACTCCAGTGAGTGCAACAGTAGGGAAAGCGCTGGATAGCGTAGGGATAAAAATTACTATTCCCACTCAAGAGAGTGCAGCAGTAGGGAAAGCGCTGGATAGCGTAGGGGTAAAAATTACTATTCCCACTCCAGAGAGTGCAACAGTAGGGAAAGCGCTGGATAGCGAAGGGGTGAAAATTACTATTCCCACTCCAGAGAGTGCAACAGTAGGGAAAGCGCTGGATAGCGTAGGGGTAAAAATTACTATTCCCACTCCAGTGAGTGCAACAGTAGGGAAAGCGCTGGATAGCGTAGGGGTAAAAATTACTATTCCCACTCCAGAGAGTGCAACAGTAGGGAAAGCGTTGGATAGCGTAGGGGTAAAAATTACTATTCCCACTCCAGAGAGTGCAACAGTAGGGAAAGTGCTGGATAGCCTAGGGGTAAAAATTACTATTCCCACTCCAGAGAGTGCAACAGTAGGGAAAGCGCTGGATAGCGTAGGGGTAAAAATACTATTCCCACTCCAGAGAGTGCAACAGTAGGGAAAGCGCTGGATAGCGTAGGGGTAAAAATTACTATTCCCACTCCAGTGAGTGCAACAGTAGGGAAAGCGTTGGATAGCGTAGGGGTAAAAATTACTATTCCCACTCCAGAGAGTGCAACAGTAGGGAAAGCGCTGGATAGCGTAGGGGTAAAAATTACTATTCCCACTCCAGTGAGTGGAACAGTAGGGAAAGCGTTGGACAACGTAGATGTTAAAAATAACATACTTATAAATGAAATAAATATTGTAATTAAATAATGATTTATTAATAAATTTAGAAAAAAAAAACTACAAATATATCAAAAATAATAATTACTTTAATAATATTAAATACTACCCACCCTATTCCCCAATAAACACACAACACACTCCACATAAAATTTCACACAATTAAATTATATTTCAATTAATCAATTAATAAAAATTAATTTGCAATTAATAATTAAATTCAAAAAATGTCAATAATAATAAATAATATGCAATAAAAATTAATAGCCAATTAATAATTAATTAACAAAAAAATTAATTATCAATACCAATAAATAATATGTAATAAATAATTTAATGAACATTAATAAAAAAGTAATAATTAATTAACAGAAAAATTATCAATGCCAATAAATAATATTTAATGGAAATTAATAACCAACTAATAATTAATTAACAAAAACATTAATTATCAATACTCAATTTTTCTTAATTACGTAATTACAAATAATTTACTTACCACCCTATTCCCCTAAAAACACACAACCCACTCCAATAATAAATTAATACAAATACAATAATTATCAATTAATAATAATTAATTACCAATTAATAATTAATTAACAATAAATTAATTATTAATAACAATAATTAAAAATTAATAATTACTTAATTAAAATTAAATTACTTCCCACCCTATTCCCCTATAAACCCACAACCCGCTACAGAAATAAAACACAAAATTCAATTAAAATAAATTAATAATTCCTAAAAATTATTATTTAATGTACTATAATTAAATTACTTCCCACCCTATTCCCTATAAACCCACAACCCGCTACGGTACTAAAATGCCAAATTTACTTATTTTTTTTTTACTAAGTTCTAAAAAATGTATACATATATTTAAAAAACAGTACAATACTTAACAAAAAATATAGAACACATACATATTAAATACATACTAAAATACATAACACTCATATAAATATCAATATTATTAATATCGATAATTTAACTATCGATATTACTAACATCGATATTTGCAAAATCGATATTTCTTACCTTAACTTCGATATTCTGGTTGTAGATATTCTTGACTTCGATATTTTGTCCCTACGATATTTAAAACTCGATATAACTGTGCTTCGATATTTAAAAATCGATATTTTGACTGTCCACCGGCAAGCAAAAGAGCTCGCTTTGGCATCAAGCTGTACATGCTGTGTGAAATCTCTTCTGGCTATGTGTTCAGCTTGAGAGTGTATAAAAATAAGTTTGTATGGGAGCTTGTCCAGCCTCTACTTCACAAAGGTTGTAACCTTTATGTGGACAATTTCCATACGGGACTAGAGCTGTTCAGTGAGCTGAACAAAGCTGGCACTGTGGTATGTGGTACAGTTTGTTGCCACCTCACAGGATTTCTGCTGGAGCTTGTTTGTAAGAAGCTCCAGAAATGCCAGAGCACTGCGTTGTGCTCGCAGACAAGCTCTCAGATAGGTGTGATGTGTACGTGCTCACTACCATTCATGATGAGAGCTCCTCTCCCATCACAGTTTGGGATCAGATGGCTGAAGTTCATAAGCCCACCTGTATACTTGATTACAACATGTACATGGGCGGAGTGGATAAGAACAACCAGGCTCTTCAGCGATACAATGAGAGTCGTAAAACTCGCACTTGGTAGAAGAAATTGTTCACCCACCTGATCGAGATGGCAACATACAATGCATCTGTTGATTATTGTCAGACAACTCCAGGAAGACTCATGTCTTTCGTTGACTTTATGTTGTCCGTCATTGAAAGCAGCAGCCTCCTGTTGATATGCTCTGGAGGACGTGGCTAGGCTGAAGGGGAGACACTTTGCTAATCGTATTCCTGCAGCACCTAAAAAGGCTCGACCATGTCCTTGTTGTAAAGTCTGCTCTAAGCATGAAAAGAGGGAGGAGAGTTGTATTTACTGTCCCGAGTGCTCATCTCACCCAGCCCTGTGTTTTCCTGATTGCTTTAGATTGTACCATACAAAAGTGAACTATTTGGAAACTGACTGAGGTAGAGCTGCTGTAACCTAAACCTTTCAATGGCTGTGCATGGATTCTTACCCTCCATAGGCCACTACTTCACTAAGCGAGCAGCTGTAGAATTTGTGTACTTCTACTTGAGAAAGTCATGGGGGTGCTTATGGCCTGCTCGACACCTTTATCCGCCGTCAGAACGTGGTTGGTGTTCTGTTCGCGGATTAACAAGTGCATTATAGTCCTCAGAGTGCACATAACGGTGGATGGAACATAAGCCGCGTTGTCATGGAGTACCTTGTGTGACACAATTTTAAAGGCTTGACAAGATTGTGAAGTGCTTTTTGGGAAACGTATGTATACAACACAAGGACCACCCTGATTGCCCACGAGAACCAGAGTAAGTGTAATAAGTCAAAGAAATGTCCTGAGGGACTTATTCACCAACACTTCCACTTGCTTTGAAAGTATGCAAACTCAATTTGTAACTTGTACCATAACCATTGTTACAGGACATAATTTCATGTATGATGATTGTTTTCACAACTTTAGAAAAGTTAGTAATTGAGTTTTCACACTCACAGGACATTTGTTTAGCTTATTACTTTAGGGAACTTAGGCAGCACTACCCAGCATGTTTGCCTTAATTTCAATGGTAGATATGCTCGCTCAGTTTGAGGAATTAGCTCTCGGAGGAAGACATACTCGAACACCCCCAACTTGCATCCACAAACTGGAAGGAGTTGGATATTGCATAGTAAGTGCGCTGATGGTTCATGAGAGACACATTTTCTTGAGCTTCAAGTAGCTAGGGACGGAAGGCATTAGTATAGGTTCACTTGGCAATTATACAGGATTAGTCAGGACTCTGATAAGGACAGAGGCATTAAGGAGTAAGGCACTTGGCCCACCCACACAAGTGATGTAGCACTTTTATCAGGAGACCTGGAGGAATGCTGGGTTGCAGGAAATGTGTGCCGACCCAGTGATTCCACAACCTTCCCACACAGAAATGTGAGGAAAATGTGGCTTTTTAACTAAACTTGAGGTTTGCAGGGGATTCTGGGTAAGAAAAGGTTCGGGGATCCACACAAGCCACATCTCTCTGGACTCCCCCGGGTGTCTAGTTTTCATAAATATCTGGGTTTGCTAGGTTTCCCTAGATAGCCGCAGAGCTGGGACCAAAAACACAGGTGCCACCCTTGCAAAACCAGGTCGTTTTGTGATAGATAATTTTGATGTCTCCACAATACATTTTGGGTCCTTCCCTGGGGGGGCTAGGTTTTCTTTGCTGCCAGTTGAGCTAGGGTCTAAAATCTAAAGTTACCCACCTTGAAAAGAAAGGGCCAGTTTCCGGTGGAAAAATGCGATTCTGGGTATAAAAATGTGGTGAGAGCCAAGCAAGTCAACCCACCCTGGATATCCCTAGGTGTTAGGTTTTCAGAATTATACAGGTTAGCTAGGTTTTCTTAGGTGCCGGCTGAGCTAGAGTCCAAAATCTAGATCTACCCACATTGGAATAAAAGGGTCGGTTTTCAGTGGAAAAATGCAGTGCGTCCATGTTGAGTTTGGGCCCTTCTCTGTCGCGGGCTTTAGGCCTAACCACACAAGTGAGGTACCATTTTGTATTGGGAGACCTGGGGGAATGTTGGGTGGATGGAAGTTTGTGGCTCCTCGCAGATTCCAGAACATTCCATCACAGAAATATGAGGAAAATGTGTTTTTTTGGTCAAAGTTTGAGGGTTGCAAGGAATTCAGGGCAAAAAAACGTGGTGAGAGCCAAGTAAGTCAGCCCAACCTGGATACCCCTAGCTCTCTAGTTTTAAAAAATGTACAGGTTGGCCTGGTTTCCTTAGGTGCCGGCTGAGCTAGGGCCCAAAATCTAGAGCTACCCACATTGGAATGAAAGGGTCAGTTTTCGGTGGAAAAATGCGATGCCTCCATGTTTCGTTTTGGGCCATTTCCTGTTGCGGGCACTAGGCCTACCCACACAAGTGAGGTACCATTTTTATTAGGATACTTTTGGGAGCATAGAATAGTGGAATATTTGTTAATACCAATTGGATTTTGCTGTATTTGTGCCTTTCAAATGTAAGCCAGTGTAGAAAAAAAGACGACATTTGGAAAAATACCCTCTAAATCATACGTTGGTACAGGTACCCACAAATTCAGAGATGTACAAATAACCAACTAAACTCCGTCTCTTGTGCCCATTTCAGAAATACACAGGTTTCCTAGGTAGCAATTTTTCACCTATTTCGCTATATGAATTAGTCTATACTCAGTACTCACTGAAAAACCATTGTGCAGTGCAGCTCACTTGTTGGCTCTGGGTACCTTGGGTTCTTGGATAGCCTACACACCCTATATATACCAGCAACTAGAAGGGTCTGGCAGACATAATGGTATGTTGCTTTGGTAAATCAGTCATCGTGACAAAAAGGTACAGATGAAAACGTAGTCACAAATATCTGTTTTTTCCTACTCATTTCTAATATTTCTTTAGTTCAACTGTTATTTATCTTTGGAAAACCTTGAGGGGTCTACACATATGACCCTTTGCTGAATTCAGAATTGTGTCTACTTTCAGAAATCCATAGCTTTCTTGGATCACCTATTGGTTTTACACTTGTTTATACAACAAACTGGAAGTAGGTTGAGGCCACAAAAAATAGGGAACATAGGCTATTTCTTTTAAAAAATGCCAAAAGTGTGGTACAAAATTAGGGGGCATATTCTCAAGGACTCATCGCCGAGTTAGCGGCCCTTTATCGCAGCCAAAGTGGCAATAAATTCATCGCACCATTCACAAGCAGGTGCTAACAGCCGATATCACCAGTTTACCCGCGATAGCTCAAAAAACATCGCCATGGATGACACCGGCAACAAACGCTAATGAGATGCAGAGTAGGCGATCCCGTGCAAAAATCCGTGAAAACACCACTCCGCAACATTCTCAACGACTAGCCAGATCGGCGATAAGATTCAAAAACATGCGATAAGGCGCGTTAGCAGCATGGATTTAACACCTGCTCCTACCTGGTGCTAAGTCGGACGACAACCTGCACCATAAAAGGGAGCCCAGCCCACAGCCACACCAGAAGAACAACAGATGCCATGGAGCTACTGATCATGCAGCTCGGAGCCCCAAGAGGGCCACAACACCCACCGCCAGGACCCCCACCCCCCCAGGACCTCCCCCCCAGACTACCACAGAGGCAGCGCAGACAAAGACACCGGACCTTCCGAAAATGCACCAGCCTCGGAGACTTAATGCCAAAGGAAGTCATTGCCCACTACAGGCTCAAAAGGACAACCATCCTCCACATCCTGACCTTCATTGCCCACAGGCTGACGGTACCAACACAGCAGAGAACCAACATCCCTCCGCAGACAAAGCTGCTGGCCGTGCTGCACCTGTTGGCCTCTGGGACCTTCCAACCAACAACTGCCATAGTCGGAGGAGTCTCACAGCCAGCCCTGTCAAAGTTCCTCACACCTGTTTTGGATGTCATCATCAGCTTGGTACCCCAGCAACTTTACTTCCCACACACTGCGCAGGAACAGCTGGAGATCAAGCAAGGCTTCTACGCCATAGCTGGCTTCCCGCACGTGTTGGGGGCAATTGACTGCACACATGTACTCCTCGTGCCCCCTGCCGCCACTGCACACAATTACCGCAACAGGAAACACACTCATTCCATCAATGTGCAGGCAATAGTGGACCACCGGGGACTCTTCACCAATGTCGTCGCCAACTACCCAGGCAGTGTGCATGATTCCTTCATCTTACGACAGTCCATCATCAACCAGCGCTTTCAGGATGGCACCTATGGAAATACACTGCTCGTCGGTAAGTAACAACTGAACACACCACACACCTCAACTCCACCAACATACAACTCACAACTCTGGGAATGCACATGTCACAAAATCACATACAACATGACAACCAACATCCCCACATTCCAGACATGACAACACAACTTACTGTGGCAACCTGTGCTAGCCATGTACACAAGCCATCAACGGCATGGAACCTCAGCCACACAATAGCCGAATGTGGGGAGAGGTGGGAACCAGGCATGTGCGAAGGAGGCAAGTGACCCATGAATGTGAATGTACACAATGCCAAGTGTGGCGTGGATGTGCTGGACAGACTTGAGTATGCAGACCACAGACATTTCCATGTCGACATACACTGCTGGTGTCTGCAGTGTACTGGACAGTGAACGCAACCATGTTACCGCAGCCAGTGGGGAAGAATGCGGAAATGTAGCTTGTTATGTCCCCCCCTGTAAGCGTGAGCGGAGTGGGCTGGCCCGGCGTACGCCAGGCCAGCGTAGGGGTGTGAATATAAAGCCTGTTACTCTGGGCGTGGTTCTCTTCCGGAATGGCCAACGTGTCTGCCAGGGCGGCACCTCTCACCCCACCACGAGGCCGACGCCATGAGCGGCGGTGCCTGCGATCCTGTGCGCCTGCTGCACCCCAGGCCGCTGGCCCCAAGACCCGTCTTGCCCGCCCCAGCGCACCCAGGCCTCACTGCTCACCTGCCGACACCGGCGTGTGTCAAAGAGGGCCCACCACGTGCCGGTGCAAGCTCCAAGCCCGAGGCCCGCGACCATGGCAGCCTCCTCAGACCATCACGGCCTCCGCGACACAGGCCCCCAGTACTCCTTTCTCATTGACGTACTCCACCGCTGCCTCCGGCCTACACTGCGGTCCAGTAGGTCACACATTTGGAACTGAGTCTTGATTATACAATGGCAGAGTACATATGTTTATGGCAGATTTTATATCACCGTACTCCCTTCGATGTGGTGCCACCAACTCTGTGCATAGCATTCCAACGACATGTGTCTGTGGGCCCTTGCTGACTACTGCCTTCGGCCTATACTGCGGCCCAGCACCGCGGGGTCACCTGTGTACTGCCTACACTGCGGTCCAGCAGGCCTCACACCAATCCAATCCAGTCCGGACCAGGCAGGGCACGGCATTGTTGCAGGCTGCACACACGCTCAGCTCTGGTGCTTCTACCTCCGTCAACCACAAATCATCGCCACATGGCATTCCAACGTCGTGTGTGAGAGTACCAGGAGGAGCTGCCTGAACAGCGGTTGGCCCGCGCTGACCGCTGCCTCCGGCCTACACTGCGGTCAAGTAGGCCACACATTTGGAACTGAGTCTTGATTTATTTATGTCAGAGTTTATACCATTGTACAGGCCTCATCGCAGTCTGCATCCCCTTTCAGCTCTGGTGCCACTGACTCTGTGTCCCGAAATTCATGGACACTCTCTGGTTGAACTTTGGTGGCATCTGAGTCTATGGCCTGGGGGTTGTCTTCATCATCTTGTAGCTGATACTGACTTGGTGTCAAAAATGAGTCTGTAGCATTCATCTCCTCCATATTGCCTGTGTCTGCTTGGTACTGCCCTCTGTATCATGCCCTAGAAGATCACCTTCCACTGTCCCCCAAAACCCTCCGCGACATTCACCTTGGACATCGACGAGGACCCGCTCAGCTCTCGTGGCCCTACCTCAGTGCATCGGTAGTCACCGTCCCGTGGCGGTGGTCCATGTGCCGGCCTCTGTGCATCCGGGGCCACTAACTCCGTGCAGCTCAAGTCATGGACCCTTGCTGTTTGAACTGTGAATTTCTGATTGTCTGATCACTGTTGTAGTTGTTGCCAGCACCAACCACTCCTTGGGGGCTGGCTCACACTTACCCCGCACCAATCCAGCACAGGCGTCACTGGACATGTGACCCTGGCAATAAAAGGGGCCGGGCGCACGTGCCCGTAGCCAGTTCCACAAACTATCTAAGTGTGTCCGTGTGGTCATTGTGTATGCATGAGGGCCCCGGGCCCTACCACATTGCATTGTGCTGTGTACAGCAGACGCAACCATGTCACCTCAGGCAGTGGGTGAGACTTGGGACATGTAGCTGTGTCGTACCCCCCAGTAGGCATTGCCGGAGTGGGCTGGTGCACGACAGTCCAGCGTAGGGGAGTGGATGATCACCCCGGGGCTCTGGGCGTGGTTAAGTGTTGGGCTTGCCAATGAAGTTCCTAATGCGTGTGTCTCTGTTATAGTGTTGGCGCCACCCGTCCCGCAATGGACAAAGTTGCAATGTGACATGCCCCCGGAGTGCGGGCTCGGCCGAGGGGATAAATAAATGAGCGCAAGCCCGCTCGGAGTCCGGGATCATACATGCCAACTGTTGTGTGTGTATCGCTATTGCCGCAGCATAAGCCAAAGGTCTTGCCTCGACCACATCGCGAGTTCAGCCAGCCATGAACTCTACATCTGTGTCCGCCCTAGCCTTACCATAGGCCTACACACACGTGGCTGCCCACCTTCAACGCACAGCATCACAGTGTCGTTGTCAGGCTTGTGGACATGCGCAGACAGGCATGACAATGGTGTGCCGTAGGAGTGCAAGTGATGCAACCGCGCAGCGCACACAAGTAATTAGACTCGGGGGAGGGAGGAGCAGCAGTGAGGCTACGTAATACACATTGATGGCGCTCATTTGCTACAAGCAGTACATGTCAAACAGGAATCACTGACACACATATCACACGCCAATCAACTAGTGAGCCTGCCAACACACCATGCAGAACCAACTATTGACTCATGTCTCTCTGCACTGTCACAGGTGATCAAGGATATGCACTCTGCCCTTGGATGATGACACCCCTCCGAGCCCGAACACACAGGCCCAGAGGCAGTACAATTGGGCCCACAAACGCACCAGGGGCATCGTGGAATGCACATTTGGCGTGTTGAAGTCACGTTTCAGGTGCCTGGACATCACAGGTGGGAGGCTCCTGTACAGCCCAGACATTGTGTGCAAGATGATCGTTGCATGTTGTGTGTTGCACAACATATGTGTACGCACCAATGCCCCATGGTTACAAGTGCCAGATGCACCGGACGATGATGAGGCAGGTGGACCACACCCCACTGCAGCTGCAGCAGGAATAGCCCGTAGGAACAACATCATTGACAATTTCTTCACATGAGGACCTCACATTGTGACAGTCCTTAGCAATCATGAGACAGTACAAAATGACCACAGGCACAGCATGTGCAAATAAATTCATTTCAACACACACTCCCTGAGTTTCTGTATGTGTGCTGCAGTGTGGCACAGGGATCAGGGACATGATCCAGAATCATTGTGGGTGTGCAGTGTGCTCTAATTAATTGTGCATGTGTGCCATTGTGCCCATCTCCCCCCGTCCCCCCAGTCCCTGGTCGGTACCTCACCCTGTTGATGTTGTGTCAGGTCATGTTGAGCAGTGTCCCGATCCCCGACTCCTGGCACCGTATCCCGACTGATGACTGTGGCCACCATTTTCTCAATGTCATCCAGCTCCTGGTGTGCCGCTGGTCCCCCACCTCCAATCTGTGTTGCTGCTTTCATGTTGGCATCGAGTTTCTTCTTGGTTTTGCCCTTCACATCATTCCAGCACCTCTTGACCTCTTCCATTGTCCTCCTCGACACTCCGACTGCATTCACGTTGTTCACGATGTGCTGCCATATTTCCGTTTGTGTTGCCGATGACACAGTGGAGGTGACGAACAGTTGTTGGTAGTGTTCTGTCACCTCCGTGACGATGATCCGGTTTTCCTGCGGACTGAACCCCGTCTTCCTCTTCCTCTTCTCCTTGCCCTTCCCTGGCCCCGGGGTTCCTGGCTGGTCGTCTGTGGGGCTTGTGGGATTCGCGTTGTCCTCTGCACTCGGTCCGGGTGCGTCCATGGTGCTACGCAGTTACATTTTTTAATCTTTTTTTTCTCTGCTTTTATAGTGCATTTTTCCGCATGTCGCGTGGGAATCGCAGGCCTGTCGCTGGTTATCGCTGAGTTTTGTTTCGCGATTTGGGACATCTCAACTTTTTTGGCGTTCGTGTTTCGCATTTTTTCGGCGTCGCGTTAATTTTAACGCGGGCATGTGTCGTGTTATCGTGAGACCATCGCATGGTGCCGCCGGGTTGAGAATACTGCGTTAACTCGGTGTTATTTTCCCGCGATAGACTGCGATGTGAGAAGTTGCGTTAAGCGAATTTGCCGATAGTTAACACACGTTCTTGAGAATATCCCCCTAGGTTTTCTGATTCAGCTCTGCATGTTCCTGAGAGCTATGAAGGATGGTGGCTTTAGTACAGTAAACAGATCATGGATGCCATTTTTAGGGGGAAAAAACAAACAATTTTATCTTGAGCACTTTTTCCCTATTTTTTCAATGAATTAAAAATATTGCTCTATTTTGCCTATTTTCTCAGTCTCTCCAGGGGAATCCACAAACCCTGGGTGCCTTTAGAATCCCCAGGATGTTGGAAGAACAGGATGCAAATTTGTAGTGGATACCTTATGTGGAAAAAAGTTATGGAGCTTGAACTACCTCAAATAGCCAAAAAAGGGCTCTGATCTGGGGGATGAAAGGCCCAGCAGTTAAGGGGTTAACATGACTACACAATTAAACCATAACAGGGGAGAACACAGGAGAGAATACAACAAAACAGTCAAAATAGAACACAACAGCCACAGTAAAAAATATCAACATTGGTCAAATGTAGCACATAAATACAACATTACAAAAACCTAGAACACATCAACAAAAGAAAAGAAAACATATAATACACACAAACACTCTTGTCACATTATCACCTTCATAAACCTGCTTTAATAATGGGGTAGTAAAGGGTTTTTTGCACCAAGCATTACCTTATTTTTCACCAAAAGCATGAAATAATGCACGTCAAAAATATTTTGTGATCCGGCCCTTGTCTTTGTTTATTTCTTTTTTAATGAAAATCACATGATCATAAATATATTTAGGCAACAATCAAACCTTGATAATACATTATTTTTAACAGACCGACAAATATATTGCTCCTGACTAATACAAGTAGGTTAATAGTCACAATTTTAAGGTGTCCCCCAGCAGCCTGACAATAAACACACCAAATAGTAAATTAAAACGGTAAGTAACAAAATTACAAAATAAAATAAAATTAATTAAAACAGAATAATAAACACAGTTGTATCTGATGCATACCTCCTATAGCTGTACTTAGACATCTGAAGGACTGTCACCATATTTAGCTGAGGTACAAAGTGTTAGTAAATCATCTCTATTCGGACGCCAAATTCGGCAAAATGTATTAAGACTATCTCGGGTAGTGGCAATTTGTAAATCAAAAGCATTTGCCTCACAAATCTCCTTGAGCCGAACGCAATAGATGATGGCTTTTTGGTATGAGACTTGAACTTCGTTGTTTCCAGTCTTAGGATGTTGTTGAATTTAATTCTGGTCTCCTGGGGTAATCAGTGAAGCTCTTTCAACACAGGGATGATGTGGTAAGATTTCTTTATAACAGACACAGGTCGAGCAGCGTAATAAAGAAAGGCTTGGAGCATTGTCAGTGTGGTGTCTGTTGCATGGTCAAATGTATATGCACCATCCTCCAATATAGTGCAAAGTGGCTTTTATGGGGATAAAGAGTATTTAAATCGAACATTTATTAGCGGTTACATTGATATACTATCATATAGCTGACATAAGACAGCAGCATTCTCATATTTTAAATTATAAGAAGAACAAAGAGAACTCCTTAACAACCTCTAATATCCCCTTTCCCTCACCCACCCTCCCCAACTGGCCATGATCAAACATCTGTTTGTTACCAATTATTAAATGGATTCAAAGGTGACGATGAAAGGCTTTCTCCCATCCACTGATCGTAATTGTATGCCCATATTGTCCATCTGTCAATCAACTTATTGGAAGACATGGGGTGCCCCTTCATAATTATTCTAACATGGGAAACCAATGTGTCTCCAAGCTGAAATATCCCCTTGACATACCAATGGAAAATCGAAGACAGGTCCTTTAGCTTCCAACACATAGATATTGATAATTTCGCTGCTCCCATACAGTTCTAATTGACTGCTGTATCATTTATGAATTATGTTTCTTAAGCTCCCCAGAGTTGATGTTGTGCAATGAATTTTGGCAAGGAGGCCAACGCTAATAGAAATTTATCGGTAGTGAGTCGATTTGTATTATATGCTGCTGAATTAAGATCCACGCACTTTTATCCCTCTAAGTGGAAGTTGCCAATGAGTTTTGTCTTTTTATTGCATGCTTTTATTCGTGTATCTTTTATGATCTGCTTTTGGAAGATTAAATAAAGATTATTATTGATTCATTATTGATTGACTGCTTTATCATTATTTGACATATATTTAAGCCCTGTCTGTCTCAGGCACAGCAAACACGATGTGGGGTAAATAGCAGAGGGAATCCCAAAATCTCTTTAAGTGCGTTCTCTGCCTCTTTTCAGAAGGACTGCATGTTTGGGCATTCCTACCAAATGTGGATGAAAGAACCTCTTTGTCCACATTGTCTCAAGCATAGTGAGCATTTTGTGAACTTCAGTGGGGTGAAAGTGCCAAGTGTAGAGTAGTTTATGGTGGATTTCTCTCATCTTTATAGATATGGAGCATTTATAAGTGTCCACTCAAAATTTCTCCCATTCTTTAGTTGAGATTTCTCTACCTATTACCTTTTCCGATTTGTTCTGATAAGCCCACCTAGGGTTATACAGTTTAGAAATAAGGCCCTTCTGAGCCATGAGTGTTGCCAACAGTTTCTCAAAGGTCGTTTTTTCTATTGTACCATCTAGTCTAACCTCTGGGAATTTCCCAGTCTCTTATCTGAGCATAATGCAATCTTTCTGACTCTGTTAATTTGAAGTCCAGTTTGCGCTGTGTAAAAGATTTATTTACCCCGCTATGAATCAGATCTGCAATGTACCTTAACCCGTCTCGCCTCCCCCGTTTAGTGCTTGAGAGAAATCTGGGTTGGAGTAAATTGGGGTGCATAGTGACGGATAGGAGGTCAGAGACTCTCTTCTAGTTAAAGTGCTACACGCCTGAAGTGTTGTGTTAATGGTAGTGCTTAGATAGGCATTGCACGGTCTGTACACAAAGAATTATGTAGCCAAAATGCTCCCCTTATCGGTTGAATCATAACTGCCTGTTCCAGCATGCCCTTGGAGATCTCTCTGAGTTCAAATAAGTTAGCCCAGTTCTTCCTCAGCAGGGCAGAGGGTAGCAGGCAGCAGGACAGCACAGGGGAAAATCAGTTCTTCCAGAGCAGCAGTCCAGGAGAGTGGTAGTCCTTGTAGAAGCACAGCAGTCCTTCCTCCTGGCAGAGTTTCTTCACAGGTCCAGTAGTGTCTGATTTGGTGGGGTCAGAGACTCAGTACTTATACCCAGTTGTGCCTTTTAAGTTGAGGTGACTTCACAGAGGGGCTTTGAAGTGTAAAGAGGCCCCCCCTCCCAGATATGGCTCCAAACTCACTACAGTGTGCATAAAGTCTTTTGTGTGGGGACAGGACAATGCCTATTCAGGTGTAAGTGTCAGCTCCTCCCTCCGATCCTGCCCAGGATGACCCATAAGGATGGGGATGGCCACTCACTCACACCTAACCTTCCTTTGTGAGTGGCTGCCTAGAGGGAATGCACAAAGTCCAGCTGTCTCCCACTCCAGACATATATTGGAGACAAGATGTAGGCACCCAGAGCTAAGAGCAGAAAAATGCCATCTTTCTGAAAGTGGCATTTCTAAAAGAGTAATGATAAATTCAACTTTGCCAGCAAAGAGGATTTATCATTACCATTCCAATGATATGAAACATGACAGAGCTACTCCTTCTCAATCAGGAATTGCAGCTTTTAAGTGTAATAAGGAATTCCCAATGTTAAGCTATGAGAGAGGTAGGCCTCACAGTAGTGAAAAACTAATTTTGGTGATTTTCACGGCCAAGACTGCTGTTGGGTAGTTCCTATAAACCTATATAGGATCTGCACGTTTAGACAACATAGACTGTGGGAGTGGTGTCCAGACTGATTCCAGACACCCCCACCGGGTATGTTCGCCTGTATACCAGCTAGCTCACAGTGCCACTGTAAACTCCTCTTACCAAGGAGAGAATAGTTCTTGGCAACTATCGAACATAACAACTCTGTCCCATCAGGGATCGTGGAAACAGTACAGTATTTTTCGCTCAGTCACTCGTGCTCACTTTGTCTCAGAGAGATACACAGAATAAATGGTGGGGACATTTTTCAACAAGCATTTACTGAACCAGCGTCATTCTAGTGTTAAATAGGGGTGCTGAAACAACCAAAAGACAGAAACAGATATAAATGATTATAAGCACCAATAGAGTAAATGGATGGTAGAATCCTACCATAGTGCTAAAACAATAAATACAGGCAGGTATATAAATACATGACAGTAATAATGCGTACTCCTATGATGCAACCCTAACTAGATGTACCTAAGTGTACCTAGCATGTATGTAGGTGTAGAGCCAGGAATCCCCCTAGGCTGAAGCCAATCCCATTACCTGAAATGAGAGACTGAGGGACCCCATCTTGGTCTTGAGTTGGACACCCCGTGTGGGATGTCAGACCACTGCGAGCTGGATCGTCTGCGTGCAGGAACCTCAGCGTCTCGCGTCAATGTGTGTTATGTTATGTTAAAAGTATTTATTAAGCGCACGTACACCAAGCGGTTTCATGGTGCTAAGAGCAAAGGGGATGCTGCATTGACGGGACAATTACCTTACTGATAAGCTTGGGAAAACAGCCAGGTCTTAAGCTTTTTTCTGAACTGAGCATAGGGGGTCGCCGACCTCACTTCCACGGGAAGCGAGTTCCAAAATTGTGGGGCCAGGACCGCAAATCTGAGCCCTCCATGCTTTTTGCGTTTGAATGGTAGAGTGGTCAATAGGTTTAGATTGGAAGAACACAGTTCTCGGGAAGGGATATAACGCTGAATCTTTGAAGAAATAAAAGCTGGGCCATTCCCGGCAAGGGCTTTAGAGATGGTACATCCCAGCTTAAAGGCGCAGCGTTTGGCCACTGGAAGCCAATGTAGACTCTTCATCAAAGGTTTGACATGGTGTCGGCTGGGCTGACGGGCGATTAACCTGGCCGCGTGGTTTTGCACCAACTTCAGACGGTGTAATTGATATGCTGGAATACCAACATATAATGAGTTGGCGTAATCAATACGCAAGATTACCAAGGCTAGGACGACCAGCATGGAAGTCTTTGTCCTCTGCCTGCCCCAGCAAAGATATGGTGTATATATACCCAAAAGGTACCCTCAGGCATTCTACCTTGCTGTGTCATGTCGGCCGAGGATGACAAAAGAGATGACGAAAGAGATGACCCTTATACATAGTTATTATGCAGAAGAGGGTAATCCTGCTGTAATTCTGAGAATCCTCATGCATAATAAATGAGGCTAGTTTTCTGGGAAACCACACAACATTTATGCAGCACCTTAACTAGGCAAAAGGTCAATACCAGGTGACTACCCAGGCCTATATTGGGGTACATTACAAAACATAACACCCACTCCTCATCCGACCAGACGATATATTATAAATACTAAAAAGGAATGTCCTTTCGCTCGAAATACATTCTAATACATTTTCATAGTAAAAAGTTCTAAAAAAAATAATAAAATTGCTAAAAAAAACCTCTAAAAGTCCTTTACAATATGCTCGTATATCTGGCTCGAGTAAATGAAAGCCGTTGAAAGCCATGGTGCTTAGCAAGAAAAAGTAGTAGGAAAACAAATTGTTTAAAATTTCAATTTTAGTTGTTTTAGAAAAAGTACGAATTCTTCCCAGCACACGGAGAGCCAAATGTTTATGTGTCCTGTGTGGGAGACGCAACATCACTGTTGCTTGCCATCGCAGACGACGGTCACTGTAACACCTCACAGATCAAGTCAATCGAGCAAAGGTGATCTTCTTCTGTTCCCACGGCCGATGCTGGGGAAGCCTTTGAAATATCCAGAGCCTGTGTGAATGTAGAGGAGCCAGTATCCGATCCAACAGGAGATGAAGCATCCCGTGGTGGCTCTAAGAATGCTGACATCAACATGGGAATACGCTGAGGACACTGCAGTATGTGGGCCGTTAACAGGTCCAGCAATGCATCCACATCCCGTGGCGCAACCGATGGAAGTGTCAGACAGAGGTCCAACACACATTCTTGTCCGCAGGATTTGGCAGTGGAGGACAGGCAAAACACAGTCAAACCAGACTGGTCGTAATGATAGGAACCAAGACTCGCTTAGTTCCCGAAGTCGAGGTGTGCCCAGATGGAGTACCTTGCGATCACAGTAACACCGCTCCAAGAGCGTTTTTTCCATCTCCTTGGTGACTTGGACGTCGATTGCATAGCAGAAAAATTAAAATCAGGATTCCCGCTACCAGTAGCAGGATTATCGGAAGTCCTCTGAAAATGCTTCCGAATACGGAGTGTATAAAAGCTGGAATCACTCCGAAGACTGTCTGAAAGGTGCTTAACAGTCGACAACCTATGGTCCGAAATGGAAAGGGCAGTTAGTTCATACAAGTGACTGTATCTCAGCTGAGGACCTTGCAACCTGGAGATCAAAAGTCTCTTGGGCGAGGTTAAGGGCACATCTTTCTGTAAAAGCATGGCTTTCATTCGGCTCAGAGTATCAAACCGTGTAAAGGAAACATTAAGCAAAGGCCATAACGGCGCCTCCCTGACTGTGCGGGTCAGTGGAAACAATACTTGCATACAACAAGTAACCCTGGAACCTACAGTGACAAGATATGCAATGCCTGAAAGCATCCCACAACAACCTTGATCATTCAGCATTAAGTAACTCCCATTTGAGAGTAGCCTGAACACCGGTCTAATTTTTCAATGCGCAGCATTGTATATTTCGCATCCCTTTGTGTCATTGTTATCTGCTTTTCAGTCAAATTATATGCAGAGAACAGAGACGTACTGTTGATATATTGCCAAGGCACATAACCAGATTGCAAAGATTGCAGCGTCCAGCTTAATGACATAATAGTACGTAACTGTGATTGTCCGTGTTGTAAGATGGGCAGGTCCTGTTCCAGTATATCTATAGCAGAAGATACAATGTTGCCCAGTGAATAAATCCTCGATGTTAGTGTGGTCATACCATTATCAAACACTGCCAAAGCTTTTTCTTGGTTAATTCTATCTATTTCACGAAACCTCTCTGCAGCTTTCTGTTGAGAAATTTTCCAAATTTCATTGTAAGTGGCATATAAGAAGCGTTTTTGACGTGGCTTTCAGGGACCTAGCAAGAAATCCCTTAAATCCATGTCGTCTGACAGTAGGGACAAGTGTTTCACCTTAGACAGTGTTGAGGTTCTTATCCAATCTAGGCATAACTTCCCAACACTGTATGATGTCACCGCCCCCGGATGTTTTCGTTGTACATAGCGTAAGTCGGGCCTATGGATACTAAACCCTTCGGTGGCACCCCTGACTCTTGACTGACACCTATTCGTGTCTACAGGACAAACTAACCATCCCTTCCAATTGGGGTCTGTTGAATTGTATGAAATGTTATGCACGATGTCATCTAGTGTGCCCTCACCATTTTCTGTGTAATTTTGCCAATCCTCAAAGTGTGAACGCGAGGGAATACGTGGTGTGTTCAAATCCTTAATCTTTGCTAACCCTAGACAGGAAGTCTGTTGCACAGTGTCGTTCAGGAAGATGATTTGTTGTGGTATGAGGCATGCTCTAAATAGTGCCTCCGTTCCCTGAACCCACCAGTCCTTAGTACCCCAGACAGATTTTTGGGTCTATAGTGTCCTTCCATAAGTCGAAACCCTGTTCAGACAGTTGGGCAATAAAGGATGCAGAGTATATCTGTTTCGTGTTAGTGAACATACTTTTCTTTGCAGATGTGGGTACAAGCTTATAATAGTATGAGCGTGGATCTGATGTATTAAACCCAGAAAAGTAAGCAAACTTCTGTGCAAACGTTTGTGAACTACCTTTCAGTGGTGTCGGGCAATGTTCCTATTGGTGATATGTGAAAACATTACGTGGTGCACTTGTTTTATGCAGAAAGTGATGACCATAATGTTGATAATAGTACATTGTGTCAAAATCAATATTGCCATCAAACATTTCATTCTTTGTAAATGCTGCAGACAGTTCTAAATCAGACAACATATTGTTCACAGTTTCAAAATCCCAATCGTCAGAGTATGTACTGGAGGTGATGATATCATTTACAACATTTTTGAATACATGTAGTATTTTCAAAAGTTCAGTGGGACCAAATACATCATATGAAACCATATCCCAAACTATTCCATCAGGAACTGGAACTGCTGTAATGTTCACATAGGACAGGTCTCTTTGTTCATGATGAGATGACGTATGAGGTTTCAGTGCCAAGTTCACATGTGATGCTGTGGAGCGTTCTGGAAGATAGTGTACATTCACGAGTAGGAAAAAGACAGTCACTAAACCTATCCAGAATAGTAAGAACAATATTCCAGTTATAATCCAGAGCTGTAGCCATGGTGAGACTAGGTATGTCTTTTTCAGAAAAATGTAGAAATCATGAAGTTGTTTTTTACGGGAAACTGGAGCTGGCGGTGACTCAGGTTCACTGGGATCCAGAGAAAACGTGTCGAAATCGATGAAGTAGCCAGATGCAGTTTGATCTATCTTTGGTAGCTCAGCAGGTTTTGTTGAACTGGCAGATGTCTCTTGTAGAGGCATACTGATGTAGATGTAGGTGGTAGGCCGAATTGATATCTGTGTTTCATTTGAGTTTTGATGTTCTGTTTCCATAGGTACGAGTTCCATTTCATTGTTGGTAACTCCATTACTTCATATTGTAGACTCTTCGAATGTTATAAGTCTTTCTGTCTGAACTTCCTGTATGGTAGCAGGAGTAGAGCGGCGGCTACCCAGGAGCCCACGTGGCCTGCTATTCAGGATCGGCCACATAGTGTGGTTAGATCAGATCAATTGAGACAAATCTCTCTTCTTTCTTGCCGGCAAGAGGCAAAAGAAGTGCTGTTCTTGTTCCTTCGACAGCCAGGACAGGTACAGGCTTTCTGTAAGATGGCCCAAATTCTTTTTTTGTCCACAATCTTTTCTCTGACCCGATCCCCGACTTTTGGGATCCAGACAGTTCTTGCCGTGACTGATTTGACTTCCCCAGTGGCAGTGTGTTTTACTTGCACGTTGCTTTCTAGTGCCCGGAATTCATTAGGATCCTGTAAAACGGCCAAACGTTTATTTATGTCAAAAGGTTTTTCATCCGCCACTGTGCTTTCATAACCGAGATCAGGTACCCACATTCTCGTACCAAACAGGACTTCATAAGGGGTGACACCTCCTAGGGAACTTCTTGGCATATTATTGAGTGCCCTATGGACCCCATATAGGTGATTGACCCAACTACCACTGAGCCTAATACCCTTGCTGTTAAAAATTGCTTTAAGTCTCGTTTTTTCTTCTCCACGACCAAATTTCCCTTGGGATGGTATGGAGAGGAGTGCCGCAGTGCTACACCCAAACTTCCCATGGCTTCCTTGTAAGCCCTAGAGCTAAACGAGGGGCCATGTTCAGAATGCAATGTGTCAACTGCATATGTCCCTATGAAGACTCGCAAATCTTTTAAAACTGTTCGAGCTTCAGCCGAGCGCTGAGGCCAAACCCACAGGAATCTAGAGCATGAATCCACTGCCACCAAGATGTATTTGTAAGCCCCATCGGATTGTAAGGGGCCGCAGTGGTCCAAATAGACACATGCGAGAGGTCAGTCTGATATTAGTAATGGTGTTTGTGCCGGACGAGCTACGGTGGAACCCTTCATCTGCTGACAGATGTCGCACTTGAGAACAAATGCTTTTGTTTGTTTTGTTAAACCTGGCCACCAATAGGGTTGTTTCAGTAGAGAAACTGTCGCAGTAACTCCTGCGTGTGCAGAACACAGACCCTCGTGTGCAGCTAGAATCAAACGTAATCTGCGATCCATGTTCGTTATTACTCTATCCCCCACACCTGGAATTTGAGCATACGAAATGTTCTTTGCATCTAACTTGTAGGAGTACTTGAGTGGAAATTTCTTTGGTACAGCTGAGCTGTTTTTGTGTGAACCAATGACATCTACCATTAGGTCTCCATCTATTCTCATGCTAGAACGAGTGATTGCAGCTACGGCAGCAGTTTGCACTGCCCCTTTTGCAGCTTCATCAGCCAATGAATTCCCTTCAGCGTGAGCGCCATCACGTTGATGACTCAGCGTGTGTATCACGTGAGCTCTCGGCAAGTCTTTTTTCAACTCTGTCACTTGTTCCCAAAACATTTTATGCTTTATTGTGCAACCTTTTGAGTTTTTAAAACCATTCTGACCCCAGTAGTGAAGATATTCATTGTAAGACTGGATACAGTAAAATGAATTGCACACTATAAGCGCAGCGAATTCTCGATCAGTTTGTATTAGTACCAGTAATAGGGCTTTTAATTCTGCCAGCTGTGCCGTGCAGTCTCCTAGAGAATGTGTCTTCGTACTGCTAGGATGGAACCTGCCGTCCTGCATATGTCCTTTAACAATTGCACAAGCTGTGCTGTATTGCTGTTTGCTTCCTATGGCAGGCTGAGCAGAACCGTTACTGTAAATAATGTATTCATACTGACCTAGAGGCATTATTTCATTCGGCAGAGGATATTCTTGTTCGTATTGCAGAAATGCTTGAGTTTTTAGGGTAGAATAAAATTTGCATTCTACATCTGTTTCAGTTAGAGAATTAGCCCATTGTATCCATCTTGAATGTAAAGCTTTAGCATTTGAAACGCTTGCCTTTGTAACAGCCTCTAAGGCCAGTAGTGGAGTTACGACAATTATTCGTTTCCCTTGAGCCAGTGCTCTTCCTCTCACTACATCAGTCTGTACTGCTGTCAGAATTTTTTCTGTAGAAGCAAAACGCATTTCAGCGTTTGTGTGCAAGTGTGATTTGTGTGCTCTGGGTACTGTTTCGCCTTCATTGAGGGTTAGGTAAGTGTACCCTGATTGACCCCCGATTACACAGATCGCCAGATTTGTGGTTGTTAGACTTGGCATCTTTTGGCGTGTTTCCCCTGACTTTTTGCTTTCTGACCTCCCGGTTTTGACTCTGTTTTTGCTGGTGTGATGATTCTGCGCACTTTCCTCACTGCGGTCCAGTGGGAAAGTGCAAGTGCTCCTGTATAAAATGCATTATGGATTGGTGTTTCCACGATTGGCCTATTTGGTTTATGTATCAGTCCCTTGTAAAGTGCACTGCGAGTGCCAGGGCCTATAGACCAAATGCTGTTGGTGGGCTGCAGCACTGGATTGTGCCACCCACGCAAACAGCCCGTAAAGTGTAACTCGGGCCTGCCATTGCAGAGCCTGTGCGCAGCCTGGGGCTGCCATGTCGACTTGGCAAGTGCACACACTTGCAAGTCCCTAAACCTTCCCTTTGCTACATGTTAGTCACCCCTAAGGTAGGCCCAAGGTACCCCTGTGGGCAGGGTGCGTTGTACGCGAAAGGTTGGACATGCCCGGGTGTGTGCGGCATGTCCTGATAGTGAATTACAGCCTAGTTCGTTTTCACTATTGCAAGGCTACCTGTTCCCCTAGGCCAGAACGGGCAGTTTCGATTATTACAGTTTATAATCCTAACTGACCCCGGGAACATGGTAGAAATTCGAGTTTAGTATGCCTGGACTCAGAATGATAAAATGCATCTTTTAGTGAAGTTGGTTTTAACATTCTGTGTTTGAAAATACCACTTTTAGAAAGTGGGTATTTTCTTGGCTAACCATCCAAGCCTGCCTCTGCGAGGTTGTGTATTCCTTGTCTGGAGTGTGAGTGACAGGGGCTGGGGGATGCCAGGAGACAGGGTGAGTCAGCACAGGGCTGAATAGCAAGATCTACATGTAGATGGGTGGGAGGGGTCGCACCTGGGCCCTGAATAGGACAGTGCCTTCCCTCCACAATGCTGGCTCCACCTCCTGTGGTGCGTCTGATGTCCCTGGCCTACTCACTGAAAGAAGGGACGGAGACTTGTCAACAAAGTGCTCCAGAACTGGTTTGGACTAGGCAAAGGCCTCTCTGCCTTCAGAGAACAAAGGAATTTGGGATATAAATATTGGGGCCCTGACCCCATGAATTTAGATCTCGCTGGAATCAAGGAACCTGCCAAGACGAAGAGCTGGAAGAGCTGCCAGGAGGAGTACTGCCCCTTTGCTGTGTTGTTGCTTTGTTGGGTTGGCCTGCAGCTGCTGCTTCTGCCTTGGGCAGTGAAAGGACTGGACTGAACTTTCTACAAACTTGTGCTGAGTATCTCCAAGGGCCTGAAACCGAGCTGGCCTCCTGTTAAGAAGTCTCAGGGACTACAAAGACTTCACAAGCCTCTGGGTACCGCTTCTGGAACGCTGTTTCACTTGCCACAGAGGAAGGGAACCCCAACCGACTCCGTCAACCGAATCCATCCCTGGCCGGTGACCTGTTTGCACCGCAGACCGCATCGCCCCGCTTCGCATCGCAACCCTGGTCTCACCGTGGGCGACGTCCGACGCCGCCAACATCGAGCCGCTGCTTGCACCGTGACCTGTGGGCACCGCAGTTCGCATCGCATCGCTTCACTGAACCAACCGGACCCGACCGACGAGGTCGCTGCAACTGGCTCAAGAGTCGTGACCGCACCGCATTTGGGGCACCGCTCGCACGTCTGCGACGCACCACTCCGACTCGCACCGCTGTCCGACGCCAGCTCCCGCACTCCGGCTAGGTCGCCTGCATCGCAACCTGTCAGCACCGCATTGAGCATCGTCTCACCCTGCATCGCACGCCTTGGACTCACCGACTCCGTCTGCACGACGCTCATCGAGCCGCTGCCTGCACCGCATCGAGGGACACCGCACCTTGCATCGCTCCGTCTTGCACCGCAACCGCGACGAACGCCGACCGGCTCGTACACTCCGTACCAGCCACAACGAGAAAGGTACTGTAACCGAGTCTGTTCACGACTCTGCTGGCCCGTATCGACGCGGTCAGCTGGAACTGTTAGACTCTGTGGTTTTCAGCATCACGGTAGGCTCGGACGGAGCTACCGACTCGTACGAACTTTGCTTTTGTGCTATACCTGCAAAGAAGAAGTTAACTTATCAAGTATTCATTCGTAAAGTATAGTATTGTGGATTTTTGTCGTAATTGGTCTTGTCTTGAGTATATAAAATATTGGTTATTTTTCTAAACTGGTGTGGTGTCCGTTTGTAGTGCTTACACTGTATTACTGTTGGTTATGTGCAAATGCTTTACACACTGCCTCTGAATTAAGCCTGACTGCTCGTGCCAAGCTACCACGAGGGTGAGCAGGGGTTACTTCACGAGTGTAACAACCCTTACCCTGACTAGGAAGAAGGGTCCCTACTTGGACAAAGGTGCAAGCCCTTGCCAACTAGAGATCCCATTTCTAACAGTGGTATTTACCCATGTATAGGTGTTTTGAAGCTATCATGTCAGCTTGTAAGGAACGAAGGATATCCGTGTGTTTCGGTGTCCAATGTCTAATTGAAAAATCTGGTCTAATTAAATCGTAGAAAGGTTTTACTTTTTCTGCGTAATCTAAAATGTATGTTCTGGAATCCCAATATGGATTGTACATTTTTCAGAGTTTTTGGAGGTTGGAGCTGCACACACTTTTCTAGAAAGTTAGCTGCTATGCTTTTCCCTTCACTTGAAAGCTCATATCCCAAAAATAGGACATTGAGGTGGGCTATTTTAGATTTTTTAAAGTTGAATTTGTAGCGCTCAGAGGCGAACCCCAAGATTATGTTGCTCACCCTGGTCAAAGGATCCATTAAATCATCATCCATCAGATAAATATAATCTACATAGGACAATGCCTCCTCATCAAAATTAAATTTTGAAGTAACTCTGTTACCCTAGCTGAGAACAACCCAGGGCTATTCTTATACCCTTTGGGGAGTTGACAGAATTGAGGCTGAGAGCAGAGGGCTGAGAATGCTGTCAAATATCTGCTCTCAGGCGCTAGATTTTGGCAGAAAAATCCATTTGCGATATCTAGTGTTGTTTTGTATTTCTTCCGCACAATGTTGTTCATCAATGCAGCGCTGTGTGTACTGCAAATGTCTTTGTGCATGTGTTCACATGTCTGCAGTCTAAAACAAGACGATATGAATTATCAGGTTTCATTACAGGAAACAAAGGATTATTCATGGAAGAGGTGCAATTTTCTATTACACCTTGGTATTCAAGTTGCTCTAAGATCTCCCTGGCTTGTTTCTTCGCTTCTTGTTTAATAGGGTACTGTCTCTGTAGAGTTGGAGTAGTTTTTCCTGGGATTACATGGTGAGGTGACTCAGCATCCCACACTACATGGTTGCGATATGGTTGCGATATAATGCTGGAGCAAGTGCTACTGCCCATGTATGAATGTTTTAAGTATACTGGAACGTGGTTGGAGAAAGCCGGTAAAATTACCGTTTCTCCCTTTGGGAAATCCATAACAATCTCAGGCTGCCAATCTTTTTCAGTCAAAAGGATGTCATAGCCATTAGTCAGGTTCTCCCAAAATAGACCTTTAATTTTTCTGGGTTTGTCCCCCTCCATCTGGAGTTTTAGTTCATATAACGGGTGAGGGACACTTACCCTTGTATCAGGTGTTTCCACTGTGATGTGTTCATTGAACGCCGCTGTCACAAGAAATTCCATCAGGTTCTGGTGAGCTATTGTTACTTCTACTGTGCTGTCTAGCATCGTCAGAGCCCATTCCCCATTCAGAAGTTGAGTCCTCAGAATTCTGGGCATGTCTAACTTTAAGACTTGCTACTTTCTGCTTTTTAAATTGAGGTTTTGATTTTGTTTTATCTTCTTTTTTGATATTATAGTCCGAAGTACGATGTGTGCTTCTGGACTTTGTCCGTTCTTCTTGTCTGTGTTCTGACCATCCTTCCCTCTCTGAGTTTTTTGATGAACCCTGAAAGGAACAAGAGGACCGTGTATTAGTATCCTGATACCTGTCAGGTTTTTAATTTTACCACGATTCCTAAGGTTATACCTCCTTTCGGGGGGGTCCTGTTGAGGAGACCCACCCCTTGATTGTGATCTATTCTCTCTATTCTTTATTTTTTATTGTCCCATTTCTTTGAAGAATCAGGTGCTTGTTTGGTGTTATCCTTTTCAGGTCCACCCATGAGTTGAGGTTTTGCCGCTCTAGCTCCCAAACTATTTCTACCTAATTCGGCATATGTGTCTACGATAACTTTAGGTAATTCACGCTCCTGTTGTATAGGAGTGAAATCCCTCAGGCGTTGGCATATTGCCACTGCTGCTGCCTCCCCTTTTATGTTTGTTATTATAATAGTTGATACCTGGGCAACATTTCCTAACAATTTCATCCCTAAGTTCAGAGCACGTTCTACTCCATACTCCTTCTGTATTTGTCTTAATACATCTGGTATTACTGCTATTGAAGGGATACCATGAGTTCTGGTATATATGGCAGCGAAGACTGTACCCCAAGAGGTACAATCCTCTATCTGGGGAGCTGTCCCCATTGGCAAGCAGATTGTCAGTATTCTGTATTTTTCTTGAGGGCTTTTGTGTGGAAACACTGCCTCTAACTGTATGCCCAGACGTGGGACCCGGGCTCACTGTGCCACTGGATTGAAGCTATCCTGGCTGATGAGGGGTAGATCCCCGATACTGGTCCTAGGATGCTTGTTTCCGGTCCAGGGAGGACCTGGCTTGGCAGTTCGGGCTGGACTGTTCCCATGAGGCACAGGGTCAAGACTGATTTGCAGATGGCCAGGTCTAAACTGGGGTGGCATGGTGAGGAAAAGAATGATGGATTTAACCCAGATCTCTTGACTGGGGGTGAATGTTTTGATCTGTTCTGCATTCCGTCCATCAATTGTGTGTCTTTTGCTTCCTCATCCTAAGTGCGTCGGGTATGCCCAGACGTGGGTCTCGGATTCACAGTGCCACTAGATTGAAGCTATCCTGGCTGATGAGTGGTGAAACCCCAAAACCGGTCCTAGGATGCTTGTTTCTGGGTTAGGGAGGTCCTGGCTTGGCAGTTCAGGCTGGACTGTTCCCATGAGGCACAGGGTCAAGACTGATTTGCATATGACCAGGTCTAAACTGGGGTGGCATGGTGAGCAAAAGAATGATGGATTTAACCCAGATCTCTTGACTGGGGGTGAATGTTTTGATCTGTTCTGCATTCCGCCCATCAATTGTGTGTCTTTTGCTTCCTTACCCTGATTTTCTGAGCTATCCAGAATGGCATTTGCTCACGTCTAGTGGGCATTTTACCCATAACTGCGTATTTTAGTTGCAGACCCCTAAATTTGCCCTGCTGGTATAGCCCTTGTTGGCTGAAGTGTGAGTGTTCTCATAACGAACTGTGTCATATTTCTGTAAAGTTTTATTATTTCTTTGTGTAGTGGACGTAAGTCTGCTACCGGCATTGTGTCAATGTCTGGATGCGGTGTGTAAGCCGCTAGGACCAGCCAAGTGGCTCTAACTTTGCCGAGTGGACCGAGTCTTACTGTCACGGAGCGGGTTGTAACAGTGCGCAAACAGGGGAATAACTACAGGGCAAGGAGGTAGAGCTTCGATTCAGTCCTTTATTTCATCAAAATTAATGCCCGTTGCATTGAAGTCCTTCGTTCCCGTGGGCTCTCTCGGTTTGTTGTTGCTCTCCTGAGCTGCGTCTCGCCTCTTGCTTGGCTCGTACCAAAAAGTAAACAAAAAGAAGACCAATATCAGTATTGGTGACGACACCTCTCCGGTTGTAGGGAAGGGAGTGCAAGGGGAATTGCCACCTGAATACCTCCACTGTGTGTAACGTGGTGACCACCCGGTTAAAGCGTTCCCGTCCCCGGCCCATGCCCAGCGAACCCGCGGAACCTGGCACGTACCTTGTGTAGCCACCCCCCTCCTGGAGAGTGGCTGTGCGGCACGTGGTTCCGTTGGCCTCCGGGGGTCTCCCTCTTGCTGGTTTCGGTGTCTCCGCAGTCGATCCTCTTCTCCTTCTCCGGATGCACGTTAGTCAGCTCTTCTCCTGGCTCCAGCGTCTCTCCACTCGTCCTCGCGTCAGCTTTCGTGCCTGTCAGTGCTTCCGGGATTCTTTTCTCTTCCGGGGTCGGTTGTGATAGGTCCACTAGTGGCAACGTCACAGGCCACTCCTCTCGGGGCTCCTTCTCTAGGTAGTCGAGATGTTCCTTAAAGGGCCCGTTCCATGCCTGTATACGAAGGGACAGTACATCAGCCGGTGGCATATTGGGGAAGTACGGGACGGTTGTCAGTTCGTCGTAGTCAGCACCCTGACACTTACTTTATCTTTTGTGTGTGGGAGGGCGCCTTTAAACCAGTTTATGTGCTCCTGGTAAGTGAGCGGAACTTCAATGTCCTCGTATGGACATTATTCCCCTGGTGTTTCATCTTCAGTGTAAGAATGAAATGTGTTTGTGCGTGCATCTGATGGTGGGAATTTAACCCATGAATAGAATACATCTGTTCTATATGATTAGTGTGCCTCAATCACGGATGTTACTGTCCCACCCCTAGCTGTGACTCCATACTCTGCTAGTTTTAAAGTAAGGGCAGTTCTGAAATTTTCTAAAATGTTTATTTCGCCTTCTTGTTCTCCTTGCTCCCCTGCATCCACACGTTGTGCTGGCGCAGGGTTGTCTTTGTCAGCCATTGTTGAAAAAGTTTTCAAGGAAACTGAGATAAGGTTTTATGCACAATAGGAACTTGTTTGTCCTTCAAGCTTGAATAAACCTACAGCCAGTACATAGGATATGCCTATTCAGCTGCGGCAGATTTTTCCTTTTCCACTCCAGACGTCTCTGGGTAAATGGGAGTAGGGGTCTCTGAGAAAAGCATGACTGAACTACTCAGATTTGACCGTTAAATAAGAACCAAACCAACGTTGGCGGTGCCATGTCGTGTAGTTCCTATAAACCTATATAGGATCTGCGCGTTTAGACAATATAGACTGTGGGATTGGTGTCTAGACTGATTCCAGACACCCCCATCGGGTATGTTCGACTGTATACTAGCTAGCTCACAGTGCCACTGTAAACTCCTCTTATCAAGAAGAGAATAGGTCTTGGCAACTATCGAACATGACAACTCTGTCCCATCAGGGATTGTGGAAACAGTACAGTACTTTTTGCTCAGTCACTCGTGCTCACTTTGTCTCTGAGAGATACACAGAATAAACGGTGGGGGCGTTTTTCAATAAGCCTTTATTGAACCAGCATCATTATAGTGTAAAATAGGGATGATGAAACAACCATAAGACAGAAACAGATATAAATGATTATAAGCACCAATAGAGTAAATGGATGGTAGATTCCTACCATAGGGCTAAAACAATGAATGCAGGCAGGTATATAAATACATGTCAGTAATAATGCGTACTCCTATGATGCAACCCTAACTAGATGTACCTAAGTGTACCTAGCATGTATGTAGGTGTAGAGCCAAGAATCCCCCTAGGCTGAAGCCAACCCCATTGCCTGAAGTGATAGACTGTGGGACCCCGTCTTGGTATTGAGATGGACACCCCGCGAGGGATGTCAGACCACTGCGAGCTGGAGCTTCTGTGTACAGGAAGCTCAGCGTCTCGCGTCAGTGTGTCAACATGGAAGTCTATCTCGTCTGCCTGCCCCTGCAAAGATATGGTGTATATATACCCAAAAGGTACCCTCAGGTGTTCTACCTTGCTGTGTCATGTCGGCCGAGGATGACGAAAGGGATGACCCTTATACATTGTTATTATGCAGAAGATGGTAATCCTGCTGTGAATCTGAGAATCCTCATGCATAATAAATTAGACTAGTTTTCTGGGAAAACCACACAACATTTATGCAGCGCCTTAACTAGGTAAAAGGTCAATACCAAAAACCATTATGTAGTACAATGGCAAGGAAAATGTAGGTGAAAGGTTAGGTGACTACCCAGGCCTATATTGGGGTACATTACAAAACATAACAATGCAAAACTTAAAAGTACATGTTCTACTTTTTAATTACACAGCACCCTGCCCTAAGGGTTACCTAGTGTCTACCTTAGGGCTGACATATGTAAGAAAAGGGGAGTTTAAGGCTTGGCAAGAGGTTTTAAATGCCAAGTCGACATGAGTAAAACTGCACACACAGGCTCTGCAGTGGCCTAAGACATGTTTAAAGGGTTACTTAGGTGGGTGGCACAATCAGTGCTGCAGGCTCACTAGTAGCATTTAATTTGCAGGCCCTGGGAACAGGTAGGGCACTCTACTGGGGACTTATAGATAAATTAAATATGCCAATCTTGGATAAGTCAATCAAACCATGTTGTAGGGGAGAAGCACATGCACTTTAGCACTGGTTGGCAGCAGTAATGTGCTCAGAGTCCTAAGGGCAACAAAGAGAAACCAGCAAAAAGGTGAGGCAAACAAGCAAAGAGTATGGGGAAGACCACACTACGGCTATCAGTTCTAACACTGTCCTGTTGGGAACTCAGATTTTCTGTGCTCAGATTACTCTAACCAAGTACAAAATGTTTAACCACAACTAAAAACAATTGCAGAAGTGATCCTGCATTCTGAACCAAACAGCAATACCAATCAATAAGGTGTCTTACTGTGAGCCAGGAGGGGTGAAAGAAGGCCCTCCTGGGCTTCTGTGAGTTAAAGAAGCATGAAACCTCACCTTATGTATGATTGCACCTCGGGGAAGAAAGTAACGAGTCATTAAGCCTCCCACTCCCCCAGCCCCAAGTCACCCACTCTGTTAGATAGTCTCCTCATCCTAGAAATTCTAATAGACATACATTCTACCTCTGAGCTAAGGGTAGAGACATGAAATATAAAGTTAAGAGGGAGAGAGGGGAACCTACCCAACCCCCCAAAAGCCAAAAGTCACCCATTGTCATGTTAAGCCCTTAATTCAGAACAGGACAAGTATCATTCATTATCTATGTAGATGAAGTAACACCCTTTTTGATGTCACTTGCATACAAATACAATAAAGCATTTCCTCAAAAGGCAAGGACCTGTGGAATGGTCAGGTCAGCATTCTGTCTTTCTTTTTTTTTAAATTCTGTTTATTGGCATTTCAGATAATCAATGCAATTCTCTGCCTTGCATGGCAGTATAACAATAACAAACCATACAACCATTCTGTAATTTACCTTTGCACAAATAACGAGCACAGCACCAGCGATCTGTACATCGACAGTATCCATTACATTTGTGGCAATACACCATTTAGAGTTCAGTGATGTCTTCTTTACACATTCTGTGAGTCATTGTCCAACATTTGCAGCGTCTATTGATGCAGCAGTGAAACCCTCTATTTAAAAATAAACAGTTATGAAATTCAAAGAAAATGTTGCGGATACACCAGCTCAGTTCCCCTGCAGCAGGCAAAGACATGTCTTATTACAGTAGACACTACTATTCGACCTTTGGGTGCTTGCTACATCAAATTATGGATGGACATAAGCAAACAGCGAAGTTTTGCATCATATACCTCAGGATAAGCAACAGGTGATTACAGTGCAGTAAGAAGAGAGGCTCATGCATGTTCCTGGACTATGGAGAAATTTAAGAGTTATACGTTGGGAGTCGAATTTGAAATCTTTATAGGAGTACATGCCATTAGTCTAGTTGTTGAGCAATACTAGTGGTGGATCGGCTGCAGTCAAACTGTTATGGCCCTTATGTAAAGTGTGGAAATGTATTTTTATAATTCTGCTTGTTAATTTTCAACAAATGACAAGTGCCCATGCTGCCACGCAGGGCAGAATAGCACCCCCAAGCCAACAACACCACACGGCAGCTGTGAATGGTTTTGTTGCAGGGTTATGCGTCAACTTAGAGGTACCCCCTACACTCGTCCTCCCGTAAACAATACACACATTGTACCAGGGCAGACCAGTTAGGTATCCGTGTTGGGCTCACCTTCACTCTCTGCTAGGAAATAGTGGTGCAGTGGCTCCCAGATGTCACTGGGTTTAGAGGAGGTCGGCAGTTCTTCAGCATATAGCTCCAGCCTTTCTTTACAGTACACCATGTCCGTTATCCAAAGATCCACCTTGGGGGCCAGCGTGCTTTCCCAGGTCAGCGACACACGGCGCTTTGCCAATAGCAGGGCGAGTCGCAAAAATTTCCAAAGTGCGCCCTTAACATGGGGTACAAAACATAGCAGGCATATCGCCGGCGCACAGGTAAGGGTCTGATTGGACATGCGCTCCAGACATTTAACAACTCTCGTCCAGTATCGTGCAACAAGGTTACAGTTCCATGCTAGATGCCAGAAATCTGCGTCTGGTTTACCACATCTTTTGCAGTTGCTTGTGTCTCGGAGACCTAGTTTGTGCAGCCTAGCCGGAGTATGGTATACCTGGTGAATATATTTAAAATGGATTATTCGGAGATTACCATTAGGAGTCAGCCTGCCAGTAAGTGTGCATACGTGTTCCCAATCCAGGGGGTTAGTGGAGGATCTAATGTGGCCTCGCTAGGCTGCAATCTTCCCCTCGCACCCTTTCAGCACGCACTGCTCTGTACAGCTTTGTTACCAATTTACGCTTCAAAGGCGCCACCAGCAGAAGCTGCAGTGATCGCAGTGCAGGAGGTTCCTCCGGAAAGGCATCATAATGCGTTTTGAACGCAAGTTTTAAGCGATGCATCGTGAATTGAAACAATGGTGTTTGGTTAGTAATGTACTGAAGGTCCTCGGGCATGAGAAAGTGGCCCTTTACATAGACATCCCGCATGTACTGAATACCGACTGCCTGAAGGGATCGGATCGGCCCTGTTTCTTGCGTGACAGATAAGGAGGCATGATGCGCAATCGGCAAGGCTGGAGCATAGATCGGAAGTTTGGCTGCCAATTTACCTATAGCTTGCCAAGCAGCTATCGTGGTGTCTATCGTGTTAATTTCTGTCCTCGGCGTACCCCTGCGTGTATGTGTGATTATACCGGAAAGCGGAGAGGGGTGTGCATCCCCATCTTCCACCGCCACGTGTGGTGTGAAGGCGTGCGGTTTGAACCAAAAATAGGCATATTGTGCTTGCGCACACAGATAATATAGATAGAAATCGGGCGCACAGAATCCACCCTGAGCGTAATCCAACATGAGTGTATGCCAGCCTATTCTAGCTTGTTTGCCATTCCAAATAAGGCGAAGTAGATGAGTTCGAAGTGTGCGGAAAAATTGTGTTGATAGTCTAATGGGGATGTTGTTGAATAGATAGAGGAAGCGCGGTAGCACAATCATTTTTATGACAGCGATACGATCGGCCAGGGACAGTGGCAGCGAGGCCCATCTATCAACTTGATGTTCCAGCTCCACACACGCCCTGCCATAATTTTCCCTCACTACCGTCTCCGGGTCACGATGCACCCACACACCCAGGTACTTCACCGAGTCTGTTGACCATATCAACGGGTATTCCATTGGCGGGGGTGTCGTAGTTGGCGTCAAGGGGATCACCACCGATTTGTCCCAGTTTATCAGTAGCCCAGAGAACAAGCCAAATCTAATATATTCCCTGATGACCGGTGACAAGTGTGTATGGGGTTCACGGATGAAGAGCACCATGTCATCCGCGTATAGAGAGATGCCGACGGGACGATGGTTGAAGTTTAGTGCCGCCGCTCTGTGACGCTGACGAATTACACACGCCAGCGGCTCAAGCATTATGGCAAATAAAAGCGGCGAGAGGGGGCAGCCTTGTCTGGTGCCCCGATTAATGGAGAAGGGCTCAGAAGTAAAACCTCCCACCCGAACACTGGCTGACGGGTCGGTGTATAGAAGTTGCACCCATCTAATAAAAACATTGGGAAACCCCATATGCCTTAAAATGTAAAACATATAACGCCATTCGATGGAGTCGAATGCTTTAGCCGCATCCAACATAATCGCAGCAGCCGGGAGGTCAGGAGGTAAGATATGAAACAAGCCGAAAATAGTCCTCAAATTGTAAGATGTAGATCGCTCCGGAATGAAGCCGGATTGATCAGGTAGTATCAAACACGACATCAGCAGTTGGAGCTTAGTGGCAAGTATTTTAGCCAATATTTTGGCGTCTAGGTTTATTAGCGATAGAGGGCGATAAGAATCGCAGTGTGAGGGGGATTTGTCTTTTTTTAGCAATGTTATAATTAGCGCCTGTCTAAGTGACTCCGGCAGTGTGCCAGTGTCGTGGGCCTCAGCGTATACCGCCAATAAGTAGGGAGTTAAGAGATCAGCATATTCCTTGTAGAACTCCGCTGTGAGGCCATCCGGCCCCGGTGCCTTGCTATTGGGCAAAGCACCGATCGCTGCCTTAATGTCAGCCTCGTCAATTGGTTTACTGAGGTATTCTCGTTGCCCGTCCGACAGCCAGGCGCAGGCTATGTCAGAAAGGTAGACCCCCAGAGCGGCGTCATCGAAGCTCCCGCGAGACATGTACATCTCCGAATAGCAGGACCGAAATTGTTCCACTATCCCCTGAGGTGTGAAATGCTCCCCCCCTTGCAAATCGCCGATTTTTGTGATATGCTGATGCTCCGCTCTAGAGCTTAGCTTGTCAGCCAGTTGTCGACC
Organism: Calotriton arnoldi; assembly: GCA_963921515.1. Taxonomy (NCBI): domain Eukaryota; kingdom Metazoa; phylum Chordata; class Amphibia; order Caudata; family Salamandridae; genus Calotriton; species Calotriton arnoldi. Next base: position 278,358 of record CAWUFW010013465.1, read on the forward strand.
CGGGCGGCCTCCCTCACCATATGTACGCGCAACATGGCGACGCGATATGTAGCGTGTTTCAGTGTCCGCCATTTTATTGTATTCCAGCAGCTGCTTTTGGATGTGTGCTAAAATGGTGTCGTCTGGGTTCACGTTGTATTCCCGTTCAAGGTCCGCTAATGTGGCTTCTATTTTGGAGAGCTGGCCTCTTATGTCCCGCAGTATGCCCGCAGTCGTGCTTATGCAATCCCCCCTTATGGTAACTTTGAACGCCTCCCATAAAATGGCGGCGCTCTCCACTGTGCCAACATTTATTTCAAAATATTGTGTTATAGCTTGCCGTATGGTGTAGTTGTATAGGGGGTCTAATAATGCTTCAGCCCTAAATCTCCAGGTGAACGGTCGGTGTGTGGTGGTAGGGACACCAAGACATATTTTCACTCGATTGTGATCGGACAGGGTGCGTGGGAGGAGGCTTATATCCTTGACCCAGTCCCCAGCCTCTTCATTAGCTAACCAGTAGTCCAATCGGGACCAGCTATTATGTGCGGGTGTAACATGTGTGCCTCTCCTGACGTCAGTATTGCGCACCGGCCAGATATCTATCAATCACATCTCCATCATAGCATCACGAATGCATTGTGCAATCTTTGGGGTGCGCGCTCCCTGCGGGTTGGACTTATCCATAGCGGGGTCTAGATGGGTGTTAAAATCCCCCCCCACAGAACAGCAGCCTCCGGCCAGGTGCGCAGGATGCTCAGCATTCGGATAAAAACCTGTGGTTCGTCTTGAATGGGGCCATATATGTTAATAACCGTGATCATGGACACCCCTAGTTTCCCGTGGACCATAGCGCAACGCCCATCCTCGTCAACATATGTTTTAAGTGGTGTGAATTGTAGACCTTTTTAAATAGGATTAAAACCCCTCTGGCGTATGAGGAGTACGAAGACGCCACCTTGTACCCAGCCCATTTGACAGCTATTCGGGCTTCAGATGATTTGGTGAGATGCGTCTCCTGTAGGAGGGCTATCTGGACTGTGTGCCTATCCAGGTATGCTAGCACCTGACGAATTTTCTTGGGCGTATTAAGCCCGCTGTACATTCCATGTCAGACAGGTGTATGGATCAGACATCAGCGAAGATAATGGACTGAGCCTGATGCGGATGCAGAGTCAAGACATTGTTATTAGCAGTGGTAGGTGTTCAGAATGGCAAGCGTGCAGATGCAATCACAGATAAACATTTCCCATAAAAACCAACAGTATTCCCACCCCTCCCACTTCAGCAGTCCCAATTTGCTAAAGCCAGATTCCCCTCGTACATCAACCCCCAACATGTGAAAAAACAAGTCTCGCTGTGGTATGGGGTATACCCAGTAGGGGACACTGAGGCGCGATAACTCCCAGATGCGACCGGGAGGTGGCCGCCTACTATAACCCAGGCCCTGGTCTGAATATATATACACACTATAATCATGCCCTTTGTGCAACTGAGTCTGGGGAGCTCTTTCGGTGTATGAGCACCGTCTGCACATCAAGGGAACATAATAAGTGAGCAGTAAAGGCGATTAACAGTGTCGACCCATCCGATGCAAAGCCCCAAGCACTCTGGCGTACCAACAGTGGCCCAAATGTGAGGATTATAGATCAGATTCTCATAGTACTTATCAGTTATAGGTGGTGACGAGCCTCGGTCTCAGTCATCGTTGTCCAGTTCAACAGAAGGTCCACGCTTCTTGCGACATAATGTTTTGGTGAACTCCATGGCCTGCTTTGGAGTGTTGAAGATCCGGGCCTTGTCGTCCACACCAATACGCAGGCGGGCCGGATATAGCATGGCATAAGGGATGCATTCATTTATCAGTAATTTCTTCACCGCTTGGAATTCTTTCCGCGCTGCCTGAACAGTAGCTGTGAAGTCCGGGTAAAAGGATAGCTGAAGTTCCCTGATATGAGACGGTGCCTTTTGGCGGGAGATGCGAAGCACAGTGTCCCGGTCCCTGTAGTTCATCAGGCGGGCGATGATCGGCCTGGGCGGGGTGCCAGGGGTGGACGAGAAGCCAAAGAGCGATGCGCCCTCTCCACGATGAACATGTCGGACAGGTTATCGGCGCCGCAGATTTCTCGGAGCATGTTCTCCACATACGTTTCCATCTTGCCCACGCTTGTAGATTCAGGTAGGCCTAAAATGCGCACATTATTGCGTCGCGACCGCGCTTCAAGGTCTTCGTTCTTCGCCTGGATGACTGTAAGAACCTTCTCCATGTCAGTGACCTTCGAGGCGACCTGCTGCAGCCCATCCTCGGCGTTAGAGATGCGTTGTTCTGCCTCCCCAATGCGGGCGGTGTGCCTGTCCAATTTGGCGGATATGGTGTCCATCCGACCATTCAGGGCCTCAATATTGCCGTCTATAGATTGTAAGCTGGCCTGAATTGCGGCTAGTGTTTTCTCTAAGGCAGTCTGCAGGCGCGGACGCAGCGTCCAGCTCCGAGTCCGAAGACGCGGTCTGTCCCTGCTTGCTAGACTTCCTCAATTCGAAATTGAGCCTCGGCTGAGTCTTGTCCGGTTTACCCATTGCGAGTTACGCTCAGAAACAGCCAGAAGTTGAAGGCAGAATTATGGGACTCCGCAACACATGGAAGTTGGGGGCAAGTGATGACCAGCAAATCGAAGGGAAACACCAGAACGGACCTTAGCGAGTGAAGGTGAGTGCTCTGCGCCGACAGGGACGCACCTTTTCAGAGACACCCAGTGGTTTGGGCCTGCGTCCAGTGGGGGAGCCGTACAGTTCGCCCAGTTGTCCCAGGCCTTTCAGTCAATTAGCAACCGGCCACGCAGGGTCAGCAGAGCAGGCCACCTTCCAGTCCAGGCACCACTCTCCCTCATGCAGCTTTCCAACCGGACCTTCCTCAAGGGCAGACTCACATGCGGCGCGTAGCCCTGGACCCACCCGGCGCAACAGGTGTCAGCTCAGCAGGGAGGTGATGGCCAGCAACTCGCAATAGAACACCAGAGCGGGCCCCGAGCAAGTGTAGATGAGTTCTCTGCATCAGTAGGGGTGCACCTTTTTATAGATAACCAGAGGCTTGGGCATGAGCATGTGTCTAATAGAGGAGCTATACAGTACTTCTAGTTGTCCCAGGCCTTACAATCAGATATCACCAAGCTGCGCAGGGTCCGCAAAGCAGGCCACACTCCAGTCCAGGCACCACTCCCAAGGGGCAGATTCACACGCAGCGTGTAGCTGTGGGCCCACCTGGTGAAGCAGACACCGATGCAGCAGGGAAGGCCACGAACGCAGGGCGCAGCAAGTTGCAGCCGAAATTGCTCAGGTCACCTGCAGCAGAGGCACAGCGATCCCATCCGCCACACGTCTAGCCTTTTAGAGCGCGCACGCCGCCCTCAGCGCACTCAGGTCACGGCAGGAGGTCCCGCCCGCAGTCGGGAACTCGCGGCGGCCGCGCCGATCCTCCGACGCCGCAGGCGCCACCAACTTCACCAGACACTCCGGTAGGCACCAGGCGACACCCAGCGCGCCGAGAGCGGCTCTCTCGTGCACGGCTTCCCTCGCCTGAACCGGCCGCCAGCAGCGACGGGCAGCGTTTCTTCGACCGGTGCACTCACCCGCCTGCGGCGCCCGGGTCCACGATGCCGCGATCTCCGTCGGCTGTCCAGGCTCGCCCCCGCAATGCCGCTAGATCAAGTATAGTGGATGTGATGAGCCAGGGGCACCAGGCCCGCGCCGCAGTCCCCCTCAGGCCCAGTGCCGCGTCGGCGCCGCCATGTTGGAAGAAGGCCTGAGTCACGGAAGTCCGCCAGATGGGCAGCAGCAACGCACCGAGAGCAGCGAAACACGTAACCAGCCCTGTGCAGCGGTATTGGAAGCGTTGTCTCAGTATGTGGGGCTTGGATGATCACCCGGGCCCAGGATAAATGTAGGATAATGAAGGCGGCTGGCGGAGCTGCACTACAGTGCGGCCATCTTGCCGTGCGCCCTCTAGCACCCCCCCAGCATTCTGTCTTTCTGTGTTGTCTCTCAACGTATTTGAGCTCTTATTTTATTCTTCTAAGCTAGTTCTGGGTCAGAAGTCAATGAAGCCAAAGCACGAGTTGGTTTGACTGAGAGGACTAGCCCTAAAGCTTTGGCTGCATCCTCTTTACTTGCTAAAATATGCACTTTATTGTCTTTTTCAAAGAGAATGCCAAAAGGAAAGGTCTATTCGTAGCGCATGTTCTCATTCTTAAGTCTGTCTACAATGGGGCAAAAAAGTTGTTGCTTCGGTAGAGTTTCCACAGATATGTTGTGAAAAAGTTGGCACCAATATTCTTGAATGACAATGTCATCTTTGGTTCAGCTTTCATTATTTCCTCCTTCACCGTAAAATGAAGCAGTTTAGCATGTATGTCTCCAGGGTGCTTACCTGAAGGTGGTCTCCAAGGTTCATCTCTGTCAATCTTGGGAGGATCCCTGCACTCGCTCAGATGTGAAACAAAAACAACTCTAAATTAGGCCCCTCCACTCCCTCTGGAAGGCCTTAGATGTTAATATTCTTAAGGCGGGAGACATTGTCTAACTCTTGGCTTCTAGCTAAAGGGATCGCTGTAGTTGAGGACAATTTTTCAAGCTTCTGCGCCATTTCTCGTGGGACAACGCTTGAGCCTCTATCTTGTTATCTAGTTCTAGGGCCCTGGAAGGGGTTGTTTCTGTGGCAAAACTTGTGGAGTGGGGGATGGTAGGTAGAACCTCAAATCCTTCCAGGCAGCTCTTTTCTGTGGCATTCGCCTGATCCATATGCTAATTTGGTGTGGTACATGTATCTTTGGGAAAGTCTAAGGATGGCACATGTTATCTACCAGTGGTCAGTAATTCTCCTATTCAGTCAATATGCACATTTGCCTGATTCCACAGATGTAGTTACTTATTCCAATCGACACCTAACATGAGTAAGTGGGTGGGGTGCAGGCAAACAGTACATTACGATTCTGGGCCACCATGGTGCATTTGTAGGTGCTACTTCTATAAATCAGAACAAATAAAATTGAATCTGCACAAGACCTCGAGACAAAATCTGCAGGGGGTTAATTATCCTTCCATTGGAGTGTTTACAAGCCCCTCATGTCCACATCATCCACATCATCCACATCATCACAAGCATAACATGAGCAAAGCAGGAAAAGGAGAGGGGCAAGGGTGACCATGGTGCTCCCTCTTCTTTCCATAGCCATCCAGCTTCATGCCCCAAGAAGGTCTTGCTCTGCAGCAGGCATGTATCAACTAACTGTACCATTCTCCTCCAGATGTTGTAGGCCCACTGTGGTCTCCCTGGTGCCTCCTTAGCATTTTCAATCTTGAGATTCACCCATATTCAGTTCAACCATGTCCCCAAGAAGCATCTCCTCAGAGTGGACTGGGGAGCCAGGCAACCCACAGGCCCACCAGGGGCACAGGGCCCCCTACGACCCTCAGGCTCCTGTAGGGATTGCAGTAAGTATCTGGCTGTTCTGGCCTCAACAAAAAACCAAGCGGGTCCTCCAAAGCACTCCTCTGCTGCTTCACATGGTCCCTTCTTCAGTCGTCTCCATCCTCTGTGACGGCTTCCACTTTGACAGGGGGATCACCTTTTGCCGCTCCAATCTCCGGGCAGCCCAAGCTCGGAGCATCCCCGCCGGATCCTTGGCCTCAGATACCCCCAGTCTCAGAGTCACCCGCTTAGGGGGTTCCCACTCCTGCGAGCCCATGATGTGGCATATTTCTGGCAGCACACCAGCACCAAGGCCAAAGTCACAAGGGATAGGCCTGGCCTCCAGGTGTATAGCTGCCACAGATACCATAATGGCTACTGGGCTTCTGGGAGTGTCTTTGTAGACAGAAATCCAGCAGGAACTCGGAATCTTATATGGGTTCCCCAGAAAATTGAGCAGGCACACCGCTCATCTCAACTGGCGCATCAACGGTTCCTAGGGTGTTCATGCTCCAGAAACAGTGTGGCCGATGAGGAGTGAGCAGGACACACCAACGCTCAGTTAGCATTTTGGATCCTCCATGAGAGTATTTAAGACCTTCTGCCAGAAATGTCTTTATTCATTTCAGTCTGTGTAGAAAGCAAAAACTGGATGGTCAGTACAGTAAGGAATGTGCAATATACCAATCCTCATTCCTCAGAAGATACATCTAAGACTGCACGCAGACACACACACACGCACACGCACACACACCCACATAAATACACACCCACAGAAACACTCACACCTCACATTCATTTGTTTAAGTCTGACTTGGCCGCACAGCTGGCTCCTTATGTGATCAACAAAAAAGAGTTTTAAGAAACACTATTGAGAGAGGGGATTTACCTCTGTCCATATGCTGATAATTCCTTTAGTACAGCATTTGATTGGACAGAAATTGTATGCTTCTACTAAAAAACAGTGCTTATGCTGCAAGATTTGTTTTATAGAAAGCTTATGCTCAATACATAAGGACAGAACCTGTAATGGAGGCAAGTCAATTATCTAGGCAATAGGCCTGATATGTTGACAGTAGACCTAATATTAATATGAATAGCATATGTTAGTGTCAGTAGGCAGTTAAACGTTAACAGGGGTTGTTATTATATTGTGCTAAAGTCTGTCAACAGGTATTGTATTAAATGGAATGTCTCAGATTACTGTAGTAAACATAGGTTTTGTATTGACATCCCCTTTGGCAAACCCTGGATGTGGAAGATATTCACTTTGGCAATCCTTATTAGCCCCTTCTAGGTGAGGTTGGGCATTGTTTAGACTACTCTCATTCTGTACGATTGCAAGTTTATGACTGTTTGCCTTTTAGTTGCCTTGTGGGAAAGTTTAAATACAATGCATTAGGCCTGAATTGGTTATGATGAAAAGTCTGTGATAAAGGCAAAAGGCCTGACTGGTTCAATGGGCAAACGTATACCTGCTGCTATAAATCCGATCTATTTATTATGAAAAACTATGATGAAGATAATAGACCTGACGTATTTATTGTCAAAAGCATATGTTAAAGCTAATAGTCATTTACAGGTGGTTTGTTATTATGCTTAAAGTCTGTAGACAGCTATTTTGTTACATGAAATCGCACAGATTACAACGGAAAGCATGGTTTTTGGTGATTTTACCACTTCTGAAAAATGCCGGGAGTAGATGATCCACTGTGTGTAATCTTTGTTAGGCTCTCTTTAAAGGGGGTTTTATATTGTTTTGCCAACTGTAGTTTTGTACATATTTGCAATTTTTATGACTGACTGGTGGAGGGTATGCGAGTTCTGTGTGAGACTGACAGGAGGGACTCCAGGTCCCAGATAATAATGTGCCAGGAGGTGCTGCCAACTGCTGCTAGGGGTTGGACATCGCATTACAAAGCGCGGCCCCGTTTCCCACCTCGCGGAACACATGCGAGCCAAGGGCGGGCCCATCCTCCACCCGTCATCGACCGGAAGAGGCTAGGCTGGGTCACCCCCCCTTGGTTTGTAACTGGGCTGCGGCAGGTAACTTGCAGTTTTATTTTTTATTCATCGAATCTCTTGGGTATTTTTGCCACTTACTGAACTGTCAACCTCACCATAGGGAAAAGAAAGGCGGCCTCTTCCAAACGCTATCCTCCCCGGCACCTACCCGAATCTCTACCATCGACAGCTTTTTGGCTCGGGCTGTCGGGGTTGACTCTCCAAAGAGATCGTGCTGGCCGAGCTTAGACTGTCCTTGACGGGGGACGGCCCTCTACTGAGCAGAACAGGCGTTGGCGCATTGCCCGGGAGTGATTCCTTGGAGTTCACACACCAGCCCGGATTTGAGAGTACCTCTTTGACATGTGATCCCTCAATTTAGATATGTGCTCATATCTTGATCACCATTGCTTCATCTGATACTGACCTGATATAGATGCCTAGTTGGTCTTGGAGCCCTAGCCCAGCATGTAAATGCAGGAGGAGGATCGCTAACACCAAAGGGAAATACAGCCAGATGAACCACAATCCATTGACTGAGGTTTCTTTCCGGAAGGTTCTGATCAATGTGCGGGACTTGGTCAATTCACTCAAAGCAGAATTTGAGGCTATGCTGAGCGCCAAGCTAGAACCCGTCATCTCCCAGCCGGGGTCTATTGAGTGAACCTTGTTGCACCTCGTTTAAGCTAAGGATGTGCGTAATAAAGGAAGCGGAGGGTGTGCCACCTCAAGGCAGGTGAAGTCCGACAGTGCTACCCCTCATGACACAGTCACTCATGGCAATACACTACACCACCTACATCTAGTGTGGGCGACTGTCCTGTTGCTATTGGAAGTCTTGGATCTTGTGGCCAACCCAAATTCGTTGAGGCCGGCATTTGAAGGGACATAGCATCCCCACCAATGGGCAGCTCTCAACCACCGGGCCGGGGTCCGCTGCCCCATTACACAGGGATGGGGGATGGGCCCTCCACATTACATCTTCTTTCAGCATCATGCCCATACGTGGTCGTCCTGGCCAATATCCCTGCATTACCCCTGGGGGCTGACGAAACAACCATCGAACTGAGAAATAAGGTCTCCCATTGGTTGAACTAAATAATGAACTTACCACCATGTTTTGTTTGCCCTGTCAAAAGGATTTTAATGGTATGAAGGATTGGGTGGGTGGGCTTGTGACAAAAGGGCTTTGACGAGGATTGTGTCTTTGTGAATTTCTGAAATCCTCAAATTGTGGATGTCTGGTGTCCCAGGCCAACAGGGGCCTGCTTCAATCAAAATCGATCCAACTCTTGCCACTTTCCTATTTTTATAGAACGTTGGCTCTAGTGCTGCGGTGCCCGCTTGCTAGAACCACTGGAGGGCAGCCTCTGCAGCTCGTGACTTCTAATCACCTTGCACCACTCTCCACCCTATGTGAGGTGGATTGACTCTTTGTTGTGGGCCCTTGTAGCCTCCCAGTGCCACCCGTCCTGCCCCTACCCCTCTATTGAGTGTGGTGATACCTTTTTCAGAGTCTCTGGTCAATATATCATCGCCTGTTTCTCTGACTAGGCTCCTGCAGGAGGGTGATTATGATTCCCTCTTTGCCGATAAAGTGTTGACTGGACAGCACTCTCAGGGTGCTTATTTGGAACATAGCAGGAGTTAAGGCCAAGATGGGATCATAGGTCTAGATGGAGTTGGTCCAGCAATTTGATGTTGTTCTGCTGCAGGAGATCTGACCACGGAAAATGTCCTGTGTGACAATTTTGTTAGTTTTGCTCATCATGCGGTTCAGTCACCTTCAGGGCAGGCGAGGGGCGGTTTACTAGCCTGGTTTAAGGTCTCCCTGGGCTGCACAATAACTTGTATTGATTCCAGCAGCAGACTCATTCAGGCCTTTCTTTTAAAATGGCCTCTGAAAGGAGGGTTATTTGTGATCAATTTTTAGAACAATGAGTTTTCAGCCAAAGATAATAGAAATTTTACTGCCTTGCCCATCTTTATCGATTCTTTGACCCTCAGCCCTCCTTGTTCTGAGGGGTACATTGGTCTGTTGGTAACGGGTGATTTCAATGCGAAGCTGGGGGATACAATGGCACTTATTGAGCCCCAGCCTTCCAAATTATCTCACTAATCCTTCAGCAGGAATCGCGACACTAGGGGTACTCTTCTCAATCCTATTCTGGTTAGCCACAACCTGGGTAATGCTTTTGATTTTCTTAACCATGCTGTACCTGATCTTATTACATTTACTGGGAGAGGAGGTTGCTCCACTATTGATCATATCTTTGTTTCCAGAAGCATGGCTACCAGAGTATTGGAGGATGGCATTATTTGCAACATGTTTAGTGACCACAGCACCCTCTACATTTCAAATAATCATCCTCTGTTGGCCCATAAGAGATCCTTGGTGGGTAATTACATTATTAAAGTGCAGGATAACCTTAAAAGACTTGTATGGAGGTATGCTGATATCAAACTAGTGTTCACAAAGCTATTGGCCGGCAACCAGACCTACATCTCTTGCTGTCTATCTCTGAAGATTGACAGTTGCCTGTTTGTGGACTCTTCTGTGGCCCTGGGGGATGCCATTAGAGCTATTCTCACTAACAACGTTAAGATCAGGGACCACTGCCTGGCTTCCTGGTTCAATAGAACCTCCAGGCTGCTATGTAGGAATCTACACACTGTCTTAGGGAAATCTCCTAAGAACAGGGAGGAAATAGCTCAGTGTAGGAAAGATTACACATGGGCCTTGAAGATTAGGAAAGCTGAAGTTAGAAACATGCACGGGGACAAGCTGGCGGAAGCCTGTTCCTCCATGGATTGCAGGACTTTTTGGAGTCTGGTAAATAATTATTCTTCTGCTGACACACCTAAGAGAGCTTTGGACTGCATCATTTGCCTCTGAGGACTGGGTGGCACACTTCCAGCTTATTTATGCCCTGAGGGGTAAGGCTCAAGAGGAGGGTTTTCCTGTTCAACCAAATTTCCCTATTGAAATCTTTTCCCTGTAAGAGATGACCCCAGCTATACAGAACAGCCTGGCCTATAAAGCCCCTGGACCAGATGTCCCTTTGGACCTGTACAAAGCCAATATCCACTTATGAGCCCCACTGTTTGCCAGTCTTTTCAATGCCACCTGGCAGTATGGGTTACCTGAGTCCTGGGGAATCGCTACTATAGTCCCAGTCTTCAAGAAAGGGAATAGATAAGATCCAGTCTGTTATAGGCCCATATCTCTTTTAGGCACTTCTGTGAAAAATGTGGAGCATATTATACTAGAAATGCTGGAACTATGGTTACATGAGAACAACATCCTATCTGAGGTTCAGTTTAGATTCCGCCTTGCCCTGGGAACCATTGAACTATGTGTTAACCTCATAGTTTGTAAATATAAGTTGTTAAAGCGCAGTGCTATACATCTTGTTTTCATGGACCTGTCTAGCACCTTTGATAGCATTAACAGATCCAAGGTGTGGGATCTTATGAGACAAATGGGTGTGGACAAGGGACTTGTCCAGTTCCTGAGGGGAGCTGCACTTAAACCTCCAGGCCAGGGTGAGGTATGGGAAAAATGGAGAATGCACTGAGCCTCTGAGCTTACAGAGAGGAGTCCGGCAGGTGTGTGTACTGGCACCCATTCTCTTCCTCCAAACTAGAGTCAGCCCTAGTAGGTTTAGATGCAGACATCCTTAGAATTATGAGTAGGATGGTGCTGGCTTTACTATACGCCGATGATGCCATCCTACTGGCCAGAACTTCTAATGGACTGAAGATCCTTATTGATGGTTTTTTGATTTTATGGAGGACTTCAACTTGGAAACTAATAGGTCCAAGACATTTATAATGGTTTGTGGCTCAAGCAATGTGAAGACCCATACTATTCACATTTAGGCTCATCAAGTCGAGCGTGTGCGAACCTTCCCCTATTTAGGTATTACCGTTGAAGAAAACCTAAGTTGATCTGCATACCTGACTAGAAGGTGTTCCAGCTTCATGCAAGCCACTGGGTCTATTTTCAGTTTCTGCAAGCATAGGGAAAAAGCCCATTTGTCCTCTCATTGAGATTTATAAACGCAGATTTGTTCCAGTTTTAACTTATGGTGCTGGGATCTAGGGCTGTATAAACTTGAGTAACCTGCAGCTAGAAGAAAACAGGGTGCTGAGCAGACTTTTAGGGGTTTGTTCCACAAGTAGCAACAATAAGGTGCATGAGGAGCTTTGCCTAGATTACGTTGAAGATCATATTAAGTTAGCCCTGCTTTTACTCTGGTGTTCAATTTGTTCCAATGCCCAGGCGTCCCTTTGTAGAGCAGTAATCAAGGACTGTTTGGAGTGTGCACTGGGATTCTCGCTGCCATGGTTCCAATATATTCAAAATAACCTCTCCAGCCTTGGAAGGCCCAGTCTTTTTACTGACCCTACAACCATTACGAAGGAGGATAAGAGATGGATCAAGGAAAGTTTCTTGTTGAAACTGTCCAAGGCCAGGGAGATGGCCCTATCGTCCTCAGATTCCTATATATAATAATTGTTGATCAAAACGTATGCTGACCTTGAACCTTACCTATCGTGGGTTAATAGTCATTGGGAACGATCATTGCTTACATAGTTTCACCTGGGTTCTGTGAGATGGAAACGATGTTTTCCTCTCGGCCAGTATGATGCCTCTACTATTTGCCGTTGTCCCTGTGACGAAATGTCAGACCAACCTTACTGCACCTCTTGTTTTCTGCAGATTGTACAAGAAATTGACAATGGGCTTACAAAGGGTGTAGCATGGGAGGTAGGGACTAGGGTGGTACACCCCCTAATAAATGTATTTTCTGTTGAAAAGTTGGGTACAGGTGCTTACAGTCAGGTATGGTGAGCTGTTTGTCTGATTTCACCTGGAATTTGTGCATGCACACACTGACAAAAACACAGACACGCAGTCATCTCTTTTGAAAGTACTAAAAAATAATTGATTATTTTACAAAATATTGTGTTTGCTCTCACTAAGTACCCACACCAATCCGCATTCGTCTTCCTTTCCACTGCCTCTTCAGTCCCTTTCATGCGCCCTGCTTGTTGTATAATGTAGCTTAACATTATATGCCAGCGTGATTGTCGAGAAATCTGAAGCTCACCTCCCCCTATCTTACTGACCAAGCTACGCCCTTGGGGCTTACTTATACCCGCTCTACGGAAAGCTCAGATTAAAAAATTTAATGCTGTGTTTTCTTATCTTCAGTCACTGTCTTCCCAGGACATCAGTTTTAGAATGGGCTTATTTTTAAAAACTGCTGCCACAATTCGCAACTCCTTGATGTTATAACTGATGTTTTAAATGTTCTCTTTTTACGTGCTGCCATGGAATGTGTTTTTAACTAATTAACGTGGTTTTTAAACTCTGAGTTTGTTAACGAGAGAAGCCAATGGGGAAGTCTATAGGTTTGATTGGTTCATTGTGAAAAGCTGTGATGTGCCATAGGTTTGATCAATTACTTTGAAAAGTAATGACAAAAGCAGTAGGCCTGTCTTATTTACTGTTAAAAGTCATAGATTTCCCTGTACTCATTTCATGTGCATTTGTTTCTTCGGGAGAAATACATTTTACCAATGAAGAAACCTGTTCCCCTGCATCCCAATCAGAACTGGAGGTGTGTGCTCCCCATTCACACAAGGACTAACACTTACCCCTGTCTTTGCTAACCGTAAGGCTGCGTCTGTTTCCAGAATAGAAAACCACCTGCAAATCATTAATGAATAATAAAAAAGAATTATGAGTCTGTGCGTATACCGGCTCTTGATGGTGGACCCACGCAGTAATGCAAAGAAATCTGCCTCTTATCCATGATTTGCAAATGTAGAATTCTGCCCATAATGGTGGAATTTCTCTATTGTCAAATCCAATTTGTAAGGGTAAAATTCGTCCCAAGGTGCTTTTGATGCACCAGAATTGAAATCTGATGCACTAAAGTGTTGGCTTCAGGCCCAAAAACAGTTTAACAAAAATTTGATACTGACAGTTTCGATAACCTTCTGGAAGGTATTTCCACCTTAATATTAAACAAAAGATAATGGGCCTGATTACGGTGTCGGTCGGACACCGTTTCGGTGTAGGAACCCCCGACCATAGGTCGGCGGTTCCGCACACCGAATTGCGATCCCACCGCACTCCCATTTCTCAATGGGAGCTTGTGCGGCAGGCTGAAATCGCCCGCAGCACAAGTTTCCATTAAGAAATGGGAATTTGGGGGGGCGTGGCTTGGCCGCGAAACTAAATGGCCGCGAGGCAGTGAAGCTCCGCGCCCTGAAGGCCTAAAACCGCCTTAAACTCTGTTCACGAATCCAGATTTCCACAGTTGCGGCCAGCGGAGGGTGTAGGTAACACCCGCCGGGGCCCCGCACATTGCTTGGTCGCTGGTACGGCGGCTCCGGTCGCACTCGGAGCCACGCCTACTGTAGGCCCGTGATCCCCGGCCTCGAGTTTGGAGGTGGCCGGCCGGAGGCTACGGGAGGGCGGCCGACAGTGACGCGCTGGGGCAGCACCTCGACGGAGCCCTCGCCCCTTTTTGTTTGGACTCCTGTTGGACCCCGGAGGCACGAACACCGTAGCGGATGCCCTCCTCTTCACCAGCGGTAGCTGTGAGGGCCGTGTGACGGCGGAGGCCTGAGGTGCGGCCCGCCATTAGAGGCATTGTCTCCCCCTAACAGCAGTATAGCTGCAAGCAGCCCAGGCCCAAGTGATCCGGGTCGGGCTGGGATTGCCGATCTTTGTGTTGCGCAGTGGAGGCAGCGGACAGGAGCGGAGGGGGTCATTCCCCCGTTCCCCCAACACGTGCACAGGCTGACGGGCGGAGTCAGCGCCCATTGCACCGGGCAGTGTCACCGACCTGTTGGGGACCGGACAGGTTGGCTTTGCTAACAGTGATTCCCATGGCAGAAGCGCAGGGGGACCAAGCCCGTCACAGCATTAGGGGCACTGTGGTTGTGAAAGGCGAACTTCAGGCACGATCGGCGGCCGCGGAGTTGAGACCCGCTGGTACCGTGGTACGGAAATCTCCAGACCCAGACACCTTTACTCTCCTGAAGGCAAGATTTATCAGTGTTGTGGGCATAGGTGGAATACTGCTCTGGGACAGACTGGGGTGCTAGACTTTGCCGTTGTACCTGCGGAGACCTAGTCGGGCAAAGGAGCCTTGCAATAGGGTTTCACCAGTGGCAACATATCATGTCTGGGCCCAAGGGTCACAAGTCCACGCTACAGACAAAACTGGATAAATACACCACCCATAAAACGACTAACGTTGAGATGGCGCGAAGTGGAGAAGCAGAAAAATCCCCCACCTCAACCAGTGACGAGCCAACGCTAACCGATGTCATGGCAGCCATAGCAGGGGTACGCACCTCGCTCGAACACAGAATGGACACCATCTCCATAGACATGGCGTTAATCCGTGCCGACCTGCAAAAGGCGAACGAAAAGGTGAAAACCATGGAGGGGGTGACCAAGGAACTGAGGGGTGAATTCCAAAGGATGGGTAAGGACATAAAAGAGCTTCAAATGGCGCAGCGCAGACTAGACGCCCAGCTAAATGATTATGAAGAACGCGCTCGGCGTAATAACATCAGGATTATTGGAGTTCCGGAGAGATTGGAGGGACCGGCCACGGACCTGTTCGTTGAAGACTTAATCGTGAAACATCTGCGCCCCGAACAGCTGTCGAAATTCTTTACGGTGGAGAGGGCACATAGGGTGCCGGGGGGGGAAGCCCCAACCCGGAGCCCCCTCCGAGACCAATTTTGGCACGGCTCCTTAACTTCAGAGACCGAGACAATATCCTGCACACAGCACGCAATAATCCTCCCGTCAAAATCGAGAATAGTGAACTGTCCTTTTTTCCGGACCTCACCCTTGCAGTTCAACGTCAACAGTGCACCTTCTTGGATGTAAAGAGGGCCCTAAGGGACAAGGGTATCCGCTACGCAATGTTATTCCTGGCTAAACTCAGGGTGGAGGCCGAGGGCAAGACTTGGTTCTTCGATGCGCCAGACAAGGCGCAGGAGTGGTTGGAGGGCTGGAGACCAGCTAAGCAACATAACGCAAAATGAGGTCCCTGACTTTTGGTGGAACCCCGATCAGTCTGTGTATGCGGACAGTGAAATTCCTGTCTTGCTCTTTCCTCCCTAGATGCTCGGGGTTTGGAGACACATCACAGATCCAGCTAAGCAATTGTTTTGTGATTTTCAATTGGGGAAAACTTCTTGTTTCTGATAAAGGATCATATATAACACTGTGGAAATGCATAATAAAGCGGTGGGAGGCATGATGAGTCTATAGCCCCTTTCCCCCATCTACCACTAGTTAACGTTTTAGTTAGGGCGACAGGCACTCTGCACGGTTGGGATACATGGGCAGTTTGGAGCCCAGAGTGCAGGGGAGCAGGGAGGGCAACAGGGTGGGGGGTGTTGGGTGGACTATTTTTATAATGTTAATTTTAAGTTGTGCAATGATGATCAGCAGCAGTATTGTTTCGATTATGACTGTGGTGTTGACCATGTGCGAACCCCTTGCGTGATAAACTTAAAAGAGGGATCGTTCTGCAATTCCTTAAACGACATGCCCCAGATGTAGTGCTTCTTCAAGAAACTCACCTCATAGGTAATATGTGTAATGCCCTGGCGAGGGTGGGTTACCGGCTGATTGCACATTCAGGGTTTACGACAGGTTCCAGGGGGGTGGGTATACTTACGAAACGTACATTTCCTATGACACTAGACAAGGTCCGGACTGATCAGTTGGGAAGATATGTTGCTGTATCGGGTAGATGGGAGGGAGAAGTACTTACGCTCCTGTCATTGTACTTGCCCCCGGGACTGCAGGACTTTACAATTTGGGAATTGGGGGGGGGGGTGCTGCTTGAATTGCCAGAAGGCCGGCTAATAGTAGGGGGAGATCTAAATTCTGTGGTCTCTGGTGGGCTGGATGGTCACCCGCCTAGGGATATACCTCCTTCTCAGTTGCGCCTCCCACGATTCTTGGAGGAGATGGGTCTGGTAGATCTTTGGAGAACGTATCACCCCTTTGACACGCAATACATGTTTTACTCTGGAGTTCACAAAAGTTTGTCCCGATTGGATTACATCCTTGCCCCGACACCTCAAGTCGGATATGTTGTAGAAATCAAACATTTAGCCAGAGGTATATCTGACCATTCCCCGGTATGGCTGCACATGGAGTTTGGGAAGAGGGAATACACTAGGGTCGCCCCAATCAGCCCCTGGTACCTCAAAAACCCAACGATCAAGTTAAAGTTAGAGCAGGACATTGAGCACTATTTTGCAGAAAACGAGGGCACGGTTGATTCGGCACGAGTCCTATGGGAAGCCTTCAAAACTATGATAAGGGGGCAGGCGCTTTCACAAATTTCAGGGGTCAAAAAAGAAAAGAGGGCCAAACTTCTTCGATTAGAGGAGGACATATTAAAGCTGGAAGAGGGTCTCTTGACGACCACAGATCCTGAAGCAGCCCACCTTCTCAGCTTAGCACAAGAGGAGTATAGAACTGAAGCTAAAGAGGCAGCTAAAACCATGCTCAGTCATAAATTAGGGAGCATCTACGAACAAGGGGACAAAACCGGGAGGTTGCTAGGATGGCTTGATAGGAGGGAAGTAGCAGACCGACTGGTGCCGGAACTTAGGACTGAGGCTGGTTTAATACTCACCAACCCACAAGATATCGTGGATGAGTTCGGCAGACACTATGCGCAGATCTATTCAGCTAGGCCTTGTAGATTAGATTCGGAAGTCAAAGAATTGCTGGCCGAGATTCGTTTACCAGTGTTGGAGGAAGACGAAAAGCAGGCATTGGAGGGAGATCTTAAGTCTGATGAGATAGCACAAGCCATTCGGTCTCTCCAGACTGGGAAGGCGATGGGGTTTTTGGGAGGGTTGAGCCTATTATGGAGGAGGCAGTGGTGGTGTCGCTTGACGCCACCATGGCGTTTGACACCATTGAATGGCCGTACCTGTTTGCTGTCCTGGAGCGCTTCTGTTTTGGTCCTAAATTTATAAGTTGGATCCGATTACTATATACCGACCCACTTGCACAGGTGGTAGTCAATAATAAAAAGTCGGCTGTATTTCATCTCCATAGGGGGACTAGGCAAGGGTGCCCGTTGTCCCCGCTGTTGTTTGCGCTCACCCTAGAACCTTTGGCTTGTTGGATTCGTTGCGACCCTGTAATAAGAGGGCTACGCTGGACAGATGGCTGGGAAGATCGCATATCGCTCTACGCGGACGATATTTTACTATATCTAGCCTCTCCACACTGATCCCTGCACCGGGTCCGAAATATATTCACTAATTTTGGGACCTACTCGGGTATAGGATCAATTGGACGAAATCCCTTATTTTTGCGCCTAAGGGTGATTCTCCGACTTTGCCCAGAGAATATCAGCTTCAGGTTGCCTCGGGAGGATTCAAATACCTGGGAATTTTTATTACTACAGATCCCAAACTTTTTTATCGAATGAACCTTTTGCCTCCACTGCTGCGCCTGGAGGGTGATGTCGAGCACTGGCAGTCTCTTCTGCTTTCCCTTTTGGGGAGAGCTGCCATGTTCAAAATGATGTCGCTACCCCGTTTTTTGTATGTCCTGCAAAACTCACCTACCTTGGTCCCGGCTGCATATTTTCGGCGGGTGGAGAGCATGCAGAGGAGGCTACTCTGGGGTACAGGCCCGCTGCGTATCTCCTTTTCAAAGTTGGTAAGGGGATGGTATGATGGGGGTATAGGCCTGCCGAACATTAAGAAATATTACTGGGCAGCACAACTGGCGGCCATCAATCATTGTATTTATCGACCTCCCACTGATCCGGGCTATGCTATGGATAGATGGCTTCTCCCTGCTGGTAACTATACACAGGCATTATATTCCAGACCCGCAAAATTCCCTCTGACGGGACCCACGAAACACTCGGTACATGTGTGGCAATCGGTTCAGAAAAATATGGGATGGGCTAAGATCATAACTCGAAGCACGCCACTGTGGGACTCTGAACAGTTGGGCGATCTTTGGAAGACTAAAGGGTTTGATAAGTGGGACCTGATAGGGATCTCACGTGTAACAGATCTTTGGAAAAGGGGGGAGGTTTTACCCTTCACAGCACTCCAACAGAAATATGAACTTGCTGAGTCGGAACGGTTTAGATACCTCCAGATACGACACGCGTTGCAGACAGCCATCCCAAAGGGAGAGACCCTCCGGAGGCCTCTCCTCTCGAGGATAGGCTTTTGGACGGATATATGCCTAAAAAGGCAATTTCATTGACATACCTGAAATTAATTCACCATGCCCCTGACCCCCTTCCTCAGCTTCGTACAAAATGGGAGGGTGACCTACAGGAACTCAATGAGGATGAATGGATGGAGGCATTGGCGTCCCCACGCGAGGGGGCAATATCCTCAAAATTGAAACTTGTACAGCTGAAAGTACTCCATAGGATATATGTCACCGGGCCCACATTAGTTAGGATGGGATTCAGCACTGACTCCAGTTGCAGACGGTACTGTGGCCAAGAAGGCACATTCTACCACATATTGTGGGAGTGCCCGAACATATCTTGCTATTGGAGGGCGGTCCACACATGCATGGGTGAGGTCATGGGTCAAACACTCACCATGGAGGCCAAACGCGGTCTCCTAAATATTTGGGAGCCGACGGACCTGAGCAGTAAAGAAAGGATCTGGGTGACGTTGGGCTTATTAATAGCCAAAAGGAACATGGCAAGAAAGTTGGGGGTGAGGGTAACTCCGGACCTTAAAGAATGGAAAGTTGACATGGACTGGTGCATGTTTCGTGAAAAATCAGTCTACGTGGCACGAGGCTGCCCCAAAAAATGGTTGCAGATATGGGGTAAATGGAATAGGTACAGGGGTGAAATTTGTCAACCACCTGTCCTGCCGACGGAACACTCCTTGGTGGAATCAACACCCTAATAGTTATTGTTGGTTGAAGACATAGTAAAAGTATATACAATGCTGTATGTGAAGTAATATTGATGACATATTATTGCAGTGAATTAATGTAAGTCTGCGACTTGGTTGTATTATTATCAATAAAAAGAATAAAAAAAAAAAAGAAATGGGAATTTGTGAACATCCCTGCACCGTCTAGCAGGCACAGTGCCTGCCACATGGTGCAGAGATGTTCAGGGGGCACCATAGGTGCACCCCAGGCCTAGATGCGGAGGGCCAGGGGAAAGGGGGCCCTGCTAGGGGCCCGCAATGTCGCTTTCGAACAGCAAAGGCTGTCAGAAACCGGCATCATAATCCCGACAGCGGAAACGCCATCTTTAAGGTATTATGAGGAGATTACGACCGGCATCGGTCCGTCCCTCCGACTTTTTCCTCCAACCGCACGCATCATAATGCGTTGGTCAGACTGCAGCAGTAGATGCGGTTCGGATCGCAACTGACAAGCCGTTGGTTGTGGTCCGAACTGCATCGTAATCAGGCCCACTATGTTTAAGTTATAATAGATGCGTCTCTTAAAAGATAATATGTCCTTTCTTTTTTGATATAGGTCAATTAAACTGTTAAAGCCTTTCATTAGCTGTATGTGTTTTCAAAATAAACAGCCACATACCATGATTTTCTATAATTCCATAAAATCCTCTGGTTCAGTGAAATCTACATCACACATTTCCAACCACCAGTTTCTGGAGAACACAAGCCTTTGAGACAGCTGGGTGTCTCCGAAGTGTAGAGACATCACAGATGCACCAAAAGAAGGCCTTGGAGGATGAGTGTTTCAATTCCAAGGTAATGCAAATAATATAGTTCAGAGTCCTTCTATTCCCACCGATGCATTAATGTAAAAGAAGAACAGGCTTCTTCACAAAGGCATCAGGCAAAGATAAAAAAGAACAAGAATGCAATAAAGAAATAAGCAATTTCAATTTTTGAAATGACCAAGTGCAACACAATTCACAATAGTGTATGTTGTCACTCACGAAAATTCCCACTGCAGAGTAACTCAGAAAACATTTTGAATAGCGAAATTTATATTAAATCTTTTTTCACTCAAATGCTGCATGCACTCACACTTTGCTTCTGTTTTGTTTGAATACGACTGTATAATTCTGGTCCCTTATAATTTAATCTTTTCATGGCGGATCTGGAAGGCAATTTGATCAATACTAGATTATGCTCCCAGCGGCTAGCTAACCGGAATGTCGAAGTAGTCCAATACGGGGATGATATGGTTATGCCTGACTACACTACAAATGGGTCCACAAAGCACTGTTGACTCCCTGGTCCAATACTGAAATAACAACTCAATCAAGATCAACTATAAATAGGACGAAATAATGATATTTGGCAAGAAATTAATTTTAAAAACCTAGTGGTACGTGAGGGGGGAGGGGTGAAATTGGAGCGGGTGAAAAGTTTATAATACTTGGGAGTGCACTTGGATGATAGAGGTGGCAAAAAGGCACAAGAAGAGGCTTTAAAGGCCTTAGCCAAACATCTATTATGTGCAATGGGGCATCTAAAAAGGAGGCTGGCCCACATTTGCAAGTAATGCTAACTATGGTGGCTAGTAAAGTGATGCCTATCCTCGCCTATGGTGTAATAATGTTTAAAGACTACCTATTCGATCTGCTGGATATAAAGCAATGTGCACAATGTAGAAACGTTTTTTCTCTCCCAGAGTACACTAGCCAAGCCCAGAATAGACTGGAATTTAACATCTCTAAGCAAAATCTGGTGCTGCGTGCCAAATGGATAGTGTACTGCTTAAAATTAAAAACAGCTAAGACCTGTATACTAAAGCAGTGGCTATGGAGGAGAGTACAGTACCCGAACTCTCAGGGGTAAGTGTTCCTAAAGAAGTCCATTTAAGCCCTAGATATGGAAAATATCATCAACTCGGATCTCCCGATAAAGGTCATGGCTAAACGTGCAATGAAGAACTCAAAAGTCCTATCAGTGGCGCAAGATCTAAAGGACTTAGGGAATAAAAAACATGGCAGCTGGACCACGAAGCTATATTGCCCCGGCTTTCTCCCAGTCTACCTGAGTTCATCTCTCCCCGTTAGGGCCAAAATTAGCCATATGAGATGGCGATGAAGGCTGATACCTTTAAGATGCTACTGGTTCGGCCGCCAAAATGGAAAAATGGCAAGCAATGTAGACTGTGCAGTAAATCAGAGGAATCACTACTGCGCGTGATCTGCACCTGCACAAGTCTAATGTCGTTGAGGAAGTTCTGGCTACAACCAATGTGCCGTATTTTAAATATCAGATCCTGAAGGAGTGCTATCATTTGCTGTCTAAGAGGTGAATCAAGCCAGCTTTCAGGCCGCTTCATACAGTACACGAAACCGGTGGGAGATCAACAGAATCTGGTGGACAATATTGACATTGAACCCTCAAAGAAGAATTCTGAAGAAAGATGCAGCCCGGACATGATTTAAAGTTTTCCAGTACTGAATTGGGCCCCTATTGGTGTTTTAAAAATAAAAGAGGAGAGGGGAATGGTGTACGGCATAGGGGGCCTGGGATATAATATATATATATATATATATATTCACTGAAAAAAACATAGGTTTCAGGCACGTTATAGTTAGAAATTAGCATTTAAAAAACCTTACAAATTCACTGAAAAAACCATAGGTTTTAGGGACAGTTATAGTTAGTTGGACATTGCACTCGTACAAAACCCATGAAATTCCCCCGTTATAGTTAGTTCAGGTAGATATAACTCGCGCCCCCGCAATGCACTGCTGATGACGTCACATATTACATCACTCATGACATGGTCAGTGACATCACTCATGACATCACTGATAACATCTCAAATGACATCACTGATGACATCCTCCAGTGACTGTGTGTTTCTGTAAAGTTTAAATATGTTTAATATATATAGGGAAAGGCGTATTGAAGAATGAGTGGGTGTATAAGTGTCTGAATGGATGATTTAGTAGGTGCGTGACTAACTCTATAAGTGAGTGATTAAACGTATCTTACTGAATGCATGGGTTAGTGACTAAACTGGGTGAATGTCTGTATCCGTCTGTCTGTTGCTGTGTAAGTGGCTGCATGGGTTTGTGAATAGCTACATGAGTATCTATATGAGTTATTGATTGGTTGTCTGAGTATCTGTATGGGTGCCTGAGTGTTTGTGTGGGTGGGGTGTGTGCGACTCTGTGCATAGATGTGTGAGTGGGTGATTCACTGGGTGGATGGTTTCAAGAGTGCATCTGTGATAGACTGTATGGGTGGGTAAGTGTGTGTAAGAGTGTGTTAGTGAGTGAATGTATGTCCCAGTGGTACATGTGGAGTAACTACATATGTGAAAGGCAGTATATATGTGTGTTGGAGTATATAAATAGCTATAAGCGAGAGTGTGTGATTGTGAGAGTGACTGTATGGATGAGTGTGTGCTTGTATCAGAGATTGTATAAGAGCGTAAGAATGTGCTAGTATTTGTATGAGTAAGTGAGCTGGTGTGTGTATAACTGTATAGGTGAGTAAATGGGTGTGTGCTTAATTTTTTGCATGACTGACTAGGTGTGTGAGTACCTTTATGGATGAGTGGCGGTGTGTGAGTGTTTATATAGGTGTATGAGTGCATATAATAGTCCTGTACTGAGTGACTATAAGTATGAGTGACTGTAAGGGTGAGTGAGTAGATGTGTGTGTGTAGACCTAAGAATCAGTGAGTGTGTATATAGTAATTGGTGTTGGAGTGTCTATGGTTTTGACAATGGCAGTCTGTAATTTACAGTGGGTGTATCAAAAGTTATATTAGGGTGTGAGAAGATGCATCAAATTATCACATGGATGATGTCATCAGTGATGTCATTTGAGATGTCATCAGTGATGTCACTGACCATGTCATGAGTGATGTAATATGTGACGTCATCAGCAGTGCATTGCGGGGCGCGAGTTATAGTTACCTGAACTAACTATAACGGGGGAATTTCACGGGTTTTGTACGAGTGCAATGTCCAACTAACTATAACTGTCCCTAAAACCTATGGTTTTTTCAGTGAATTTGTAAGGTTTTTTAAATGCTAATTTCTAACTATAACGTGCCTGAAACCTATGGTTTTTTCAGTGAATTTCAAAGGTTTTTTAAATGCTAATTCCTAACTATAACATGTCTGAAACCTATGGTTTTTTTCAGTGAATTTCAAAGGTTTTGTAAAGGACAATTTTTAAATGTATTAATTGTTATATTTATTTTTTTGATACTGATTTACTAAAATTTTTTAAACTATTAATTTTTAGATATTTTATTTTTTTAAATACATTGTAATTACATTATACATTACATTACAAAATATACTTTCTCAGAATGAATTACTTTAGTTTAAATACTTTGCAAATAGGCAAAAAAACTTTTAAGTACAGTAGTTACAGTTGTTGCAATGGGCAACACAATTTCAAACACAATGCAACATTGAGCTCAATGTGAATTTCAAGTTAAATGCAATTAGTTACTTTATGGATTACTTTTTCTAACCACAGGACTGGATCCTAGATTCAGTCCTGGGACATCTCCTGTAAACAGTTGAGTAAAAGCGTTTTGGTTACAGTAGTGATTTTTAAGGAATATTATTGTATTTTAAAAGTTAACACTTAGAAACTTTTTCACATAGAATCACCAATGTTATCCTATGGGAGGAAATTCACTTAGCAGGTAAGTAGTGTTATCGTTACTTTTTCTTACTCAGTGGTGGATCCTGGATCCATCACTGGTGCATCTCCTGTAAACAGTTGAAAGAATGCGTTTAAGTCATACAGGTGATTTTTAAGGAATATTTGTAGTTTGTGAAAATCGACACAAACGTTTCTGCTGAAAACCAGACAATGGATTCCTATGGAAGGAAATAGAAGTTACTGGTAAATACGGTTAGAATTACTTTTCAGGGTCAGTGCTGGGCTAAAAGATGCAGCACTGGGTTCTCTCCTGATAACAGGTGAGTAAATCGGAATTCGTAGTTCGGCTGATTTTAGAGGAATATTATAAAGTTCCAAAACTCCACACTTAGAAGAATTTCCAAGTGAAACCAGTCAATGTTAGCCTATGGAAGGAAATTCAAGTTACTGGTAAGTACGGTTAAAATTACTTTTGAGGATCAGTACTGGGCTCAAAGATGCAGCACTGAGGTCTCTCCTGATAACAGGTGAGTAAATCGGAATTCGTAGTTTGGCTGATTTTAGAGGAATATTTGTATGTTACAAAAATTGACACAGAAACTTTTTCAGCAAAAAGCAGGCAATGATATCCTATGGAAGGAAATTCAAGTTACTGGTAAGTACGGTTAAAATTACTTTTCAGGATCAGTACTGGGCTCAAAGATGCAGCACTGTGGTCTCTCCTGATAACAGGTGAGTAAATCGGAATTCGTAGTTCGGCTGATTTTAGAGGAATATTATAAAGTTCCAAAACTCCACACTTAGAAGAATTTCCAAGTGAAACCAGTCAATGTTAGCCTATGGAAGGAAATTCAAGTTACTGGTAAGTACGGTTAGAATTACTTTTCAGGATCAGTACTGGGCTCAAAGATGCAGCACTGAGGTCTCTCCTGATAACAGGTGAGTAAATCGGAATTCGTAGTTCTGCTGATTTTAGAGGAATATTTGTATGTTTCAAAAATCGACACAGAGAAACTTTTTAGCAAAAAGCAGGCAATGATATCCTATGGAAGGAAATTCAAGTTACTGGTAAGTACGGTTAAAATTACTTTTCAGGATCAGTACTGGGCTCAAAGATGCAGCACTGTGGTCTCTCCTGATAACAGGTGAGTAAAGCGGAATTCGTAGTTCGGCTGATTTTAGAGGAATATTTGCACAATGGTGAAGGAAGGGGGTGGGGCCTGAGGTGACATGTCTGCAAACATGCCCTGTGGCGTGTTTTAAGTTGGAGAATTAATTCCTCCTCAATCCCGAGGGTCCCTATGGGCCAAGTAGCCCACCAGATACCTCCAGTATGCGCCAGAGAGCTGCGTTGCAGAGAGGTGTTCAGAGGCCACGCCCCTTTTTGCACCTCTCTGCAACGCAGCTCTGTGGCACTTTCTGGACGTACCTGGTGGGCTAGTTGGCCCCCAGGGACCCTCAGGATTGAAGGGGATTTAATTCCCCATCTTAAAACGCGCCACGGGGCCTGTTTGCACACATGTCACCTGAAGCCCCGCCCCTCCCTTCACCACTGTGCAAACACGCCCCGTGGCGCGTTTTAAGTTGGGGGATTAAGTCCCCTTGAATCCTGAGGGTCCCTGGAGTCCAACTAGCCCACCATGTACCTCCAAAACGCGCCACAGAGCTGTGTTGCAGAGAGGTGTAAAAAGGGGCGTGGCCTCTGTACACCTCTCTGCAACGCAGCCCCCTGGCGCATACTGGAGGTTCCTGGTGGGCTAGGTGGCCCCCAGGGACCCCCAGTATTCAAGGAGAATTGTTCCTCCTCTGCAAACGCGCCAGGGGGCGCGTTTGCAGAGTGGTAAAGGAAGGGGGCGGGGCCTGCATCACAATCGTTTTTTGTTTTTTTCCCCCCCGAAGGGGGATTGTGTGGCCCCCCTTCCTTTTTCCTTTTTTTGGGCCCTGGGGACCCCATCCCCCAGGGCCTTACCCCTTTTATTTTTTTAAAAAGGAAACGGGAAGGGGGCCGCGTGGCCCCCTCCCGTGGCCGATTCCAGCCCCGGGGACCCCATCCCCCGGGGCATGGCCACACTTTTTAGATTTTTTAAGGAGGGGGCTGCGTGGCACCCCTCCTCAGGCCTCCTTTTGCCCCGGGGACCCCATCCCCCGGGGCAGGCCTTTATTTTTTTTAAAATTATTATTATTTTTTTGGGGAGGGGGGCCGCGTGGCCCTCTCCGTTGGGGACTGTGGGGGGGGGTCCCCAATCCCCCCACGGTCCCGCCGGCTCCCCGCGTCCCTCGGGAGCCGGCATTGCTTTTCCACATGGGGAGCTGCTAAGATGCAGCTCCCCGTGTGGAAAAGCAATCTGCTTTGAATTTTGGAAGAGAGAGCAGGTTTCCTGCTCTCTCTTCCAAAATCCAAAGCAGTTTGCTATGACCGGACGGGAGCCGCGAGGCTCCCGCCCTGCCATAGCAAACTACAGTGTCCCGGGGGTAGGCACCCCGGGACACTGCAGGAGCCGGCCCTGGGGGGTGGCGGTCCCCAGGGCCACCACAGGCTCCAGGAGGGGGGCCGCGCGGCCCCCCTCCCCACATCTGCAAAGCCCCGGGGTGGTGGTGGTCCCCGGGGCTTCGGGGGTCCAAAACGGACCCCCATTTTAAATTTGTTAGTGCCCAGGGAGGTGGAGGTCCACGGGGCGTGTGGGGGGACTGGAGCCCCCCCCACACAGGTCATTAAATTAAAAAAAAGAAGCCCCGGGGGGTGGCGGTCCCCGGGGCTGCTGGAGGGCGGAGAGCCCTCCCGCACCATTTTTTATTTAAAGCCCCGGGGGGTGGCGGTCCCCGGGGCTTGGGGGGCCTTAGAGGCCCCCCATAAAATCTAAACCCACCCCCGCATGCCCCCGGGACTTGGGCCACCCGGGGGCAAATTAGCAACGAAGCGCGGGAGACCGCGCTTCGTTTTTTTTTTTTATCGGCGTGATCCGCGCACCCTAAGCGCATCCCGCCGATTTAAAAAAAAAATGCTTTTTTCTGCCCAGGGGGTTCTTGTGGGACCCCCTGAGCAGACCTAGGGGGTCAGGGTGTTTCTACCCTGCCCCCTTTGTGCGTTTTGCGCACTTGTTTCTTGTGTTTTTTTTTTAATCGGCAAAATCTGCGCACCCTAAGCGCATCCCGCCGTTTAAAAAAAAAATGCTTTTCTGCCCAGGGGTCCTTGTGGGACCCCTGAGCAGACCTAGGGGTCCGGGTGTTTCTACCCTGCCCCTTTTTGCGCTTTGCGCACTTGTTTCTGTTCCTCGGTTCTACCGAGGGACAAAATGGCTGCCAACACTTCCTGATTTGGAGTGTTGACAGCCACTTGACAGCCAATTAGCATGCAGCGCGTGATCGGGAGGGTATGCGGACCCTACTCGGCCATAGATATATATGTGACTTTACTTTTGATCTTCTCAGGAACTACTGAACGGATTTACACCATTTAAGCAAAAGGCACGACACTGAACCAAGGGCTACCTCTTTGCCAAATTTGGTGTAATTCCGTTCAGCAGTTTGGGCTGTAGCTGCGATTAAAGGTTCCTATGGAAAAATGAATGGGGAAAACACGTTTTGGGACCCCCCTTTTTTCTCGGCCCCCGCTTGACGAATCACCCCGAGACTTTCAGGATAGGAGCGGACTGGAGCGTCCCAACAAGTTGGAAGCTTTCGCAAAGATTCGTCAACCGGCGCCAACGTTATTGCAAATAGAATGTTGCGGATTTCCTATGGAAAATAGGTCCTAACTATAACTATCTACTGGCGACCGCCAGTAGATAATATATATATTTCATATTGTAATGATTTTAACTAATTGAACAGTCAATACAATCTAATGTAATCTATTCTGGGTCAAAGGTATCGCAAATAAATTTGCCATAAATATACTGTGATCAGTATTTTTACCCAGTGAGCACTCGGGTATGTGCTACTGCTTATGGCCCCTGCTGATTGTGGCTATAGACTCAGGATTTCACCGGTTTAGCACATCAGTAAATCGGACTCTTCCACTATTAGGGCTTGTCAGGCTGTGTTGCCCAGAGTGGATTATTAGAGGGCCCTCTTGACTCTTGTCCTTTATCTTCCTTGGACAAACTGGACACTACCTGGTCTGACACTTGAGAAGTACTTCGAAAACTTGGTTAGAGTGGAAAGCAGGTTTTCCACAGGCAGACACACAAGAGGTTCTTCCTCTTGAATTCTTTTACAAGCCCTGTAGTGTTCTGAAGTGTCTGGAGTGGAAGATTTTCATATATTCGCCACTGTCTAGAGATTGGTGATGTAGCCTAAGCCAATCTCCAAAAAGTTTTCATACTTCAGTTCATCTAATTTTTACAGCATTCCACTATTTTACTGTAAAACAATCACAATTCTGTGACTCTCAAAGATGGCAGGATCCCAGCACATTGTTTGGACTTCTTTCAGCCCTCTGACGGACATGCCTGGTAAAATGAGAACCTCCTCTTCTCTACCAGGAAGAAACCCACCCAGACTGGTTCTGATCACCTGGAATGTCTTGTTGTGTCAGAAGCCAGCATGGCTATGGGGTAGTCTCTCTTCAAAGCCCTGTTTGCTATAAATGTGTTAGAATCTTGGTTCTTGACTACCTTTATAATGCATCACTGCTCACCACTCACCTCACACTTCTAGATATATGTAAATGGATTTTCCAATAGTTAATGTTCCTTGTCAACTGCCAGGGATCTGCCAACATACAACTGCCTCCGAAGGTCCTTTTATCTTTTCTGGAAGCCACTTCACACCTTTTGGTTGATATGGGAAAATCTTATTACTGTCACTGTAGGAGAGAAGACCTGGTAGAAGCAAAACAGACAACATTTACAACAATCATCTTTGGGGCATGTTTAGCAAAAGTCAATGAATTGGAATTTCGATAAGTGTCACAGTACAGTGAAATGTATTTGTCTATTCTTTTCATTAAGTCAATTTATGAAGGTATGACTTTTAAATCTAAGGTAGCCCTTTACCCCAGTGAAATACTGCTCCGGAATACAGTAATATAGGACTTTAGAATCTTGTTACTGTAGAGGCCTGTCAACACCATATTCACACATTATACACTCCAACATTGTTGGCTCCAAGGAGCTGCTCATAGACAACTGTAAGATGTCCAGGGGGTGTTGAATCCGACGTGAATCCCTTGTCCTCCCAGCTCTGTTGTATTTGTTGCCAATACACAACAGCTTACTACTAGGGGTACAGGAAAATGGGGACTAGGTAAGACAAAACAAACTGCAGGCCCTGTACAGACTTCTGTTCACAGCTGGATGTCCAGTACTTTGAGACTGAGAATGGGGAAACCCTACATAACTAAAGGAATCAGGAAGGTCGCTATGTATATCACGTGCCCATGTGAGAAACCCTAACTAGGCAAAACCAGCCAAAATTTCAGAAAAAAGATCATAACATAAATCTCTCATCAGATGCAAAACAATGTCCTCAGCCTTGTGAACTTTTTGTTAGAATTCAAACACAATGAGAATGACTTAAGATGAACTATCTTAAATGTGGGACTTACTAACCGGAGGGGAGGTAACACGAACTGATCCTTGCTCAAGGAGGAGGCTCTTCGTATTCTCAAATTCAACACCATTTCTAGAAGTCTCACTGAAATATCAGAGATTCAGAACATCCTTATGTACTAGGATCTCTGCCATGCACAAAGTTCCTTCCGTGACAATGTTCCAAAACTCATCCGTATTTCTTATGTAAAACATGTATGGTTCTCTTTCTATCCCACATTTAGCATTCAAGCTCAGTTTGAACTGATGATAAATGTATTTTCCTTCTCATAACATGTTTCAAAAACTACTGCTGCCGATACACAAAGTACTACTCCCAACATTGGCATGTCTGCACTCTAGTAACTGTGATTCCCTCCTTCTATACTCACGGACCTCGGGCCAGCTGGTAAGATATGTTCATCCACTTTACCCAATATCTCTTAGCTCCTTTTTAAAAATTATGAAAATCATGCTTTTCAGTTATTTCAAGGTTTTCTTCTCCACCACTAAACTACGGTTCCCAGCATACCTTGTTTTACTCCACCATTCTCCAAATCAGTGCATTAAATGGGGAAAAATAAGTGCAGGTACAATATAATACTAAAACATTTCTTTTGAATATTCATTTTGCCCTTGCATTGGCGTTGATAGTTGTCGCAAACTTTCCATATGTGCAGAATGACAGCTACATATGCAAATAAAGGGTGGTGTGAAGACCTTCTGGGAATCATGGAAGGAGCTTCTAAAACCTGAATGCAGCCGAGCCATCAAAAGTACTATTAGCACTTTAAGGGGCATATTCACAAGGAGCTATCGCCGAATTATCAGCACTTTATCGCAGCCAAAGTCATGATAAATTTACTCCCCCATTCACAAGCCGGTGTAAACAGCCCACAGCACCAGTTTACCCGCGATAGCAGCCGCAAAAAACATCGCCACAGAGGACCCCCGCAAATATCGCTAATGAGATGCAGAGTAGGCGTTCCCGTGACAAAAGCCGAGACAACATCACACCTCAACATTCACAACGATCAGCCACATCGGAGATAAGAACACAAAACAGGCGATAAGGCACGTTAGCACCAGGAAATTTACACCTGCTCTGACCTGGTGTAAAGTCGGACGGCAGACAGCACCACAAAAGGGAGCACAGCCCAGGGCCACATCCGAAGGGCAACAGATGTCATGGAGCCACCCATCATGCGGCCCGGACACCCAAGAGGGCCACAACACCCACCTCCACCACCCCAGGACCCCAACCCACACCTGGAACACCCCCCCTCCCGGACCACCACAGACGCAGCGCAGAAAAAGACAGCTGAACCCCAGGAAACGTACCAGCCGCACAGACCCAACATCTGACAATGTCACCGTCCACTACAGGCTGAAAGGGACAACCAACCTACGCATCCTGACCATCATCGCCTAACAGGCCTACGGCACCAACACAGCGGACAACCAACATCCCACCCCACACAAAGCTGATAGCGTGGCTGCACCTGTTGGCCCCTGGGACCCCCCAACCAACACCCGCCAGAGTCGGAGGAGTCTCACAGCCAGCCACATCCAAGTCCCCCACACCTGTCCTGGACATCACCATCACCCTGGTACCCCAGTCCCCATATGTACAACACAATGCGCAGGATCCGCTGGAGACCAAGCAAGGACCATACGCCCAAGCAGGATGCACGCACGTGTTGGGGGCAATGCACAGCACACATGTACTACCTGTGCCCCCTGGTGACACAGCACACAATCACTGCAACAGGAAGCACACGTCTCACATCAATGTGCAGGCAACAACAGAACACCGTGGGACACCCAACAATGTCGCCTTCAAATACACAGCCAATGTGCATGATACCTTCATCCTCCGACAGTCCATCATCAACCAGCGTTCCCAGGATGGCAACAAGGCAAATGCACAGCCCCTTGGCAATACACAAATGAACACCCCACACACCTCAACTCCACAACCATGCAACTCACAACGCTGGCAATGCACACGTCACAAAATCACATACAACAGGCACAACAACAGGCCCACCCACCAGACACGACAGAACAACTTACAATGTCCACATGGGCAAGCCCTGAACATGAGCCAGCAACGGCATAGCACCTCAGCCACATAATAGCCGAATGTAGGGAGAGGTGGCAACCAGGCATGTGTGAAGGATGCAGTAGAACCATGATTGGGAAAGTACACAATGCCAAGAGTGCCGGTGATGTACTGGACACCTCGCAGTATGCAGAACACACCCATATCCATGGCGACATACACCGCTTGTGTATGGAGTGTAGTGGACAGTGGACGCCACCATGTCACCCCAGCCAGTGGGGGGCCTCGCGGAAATGTTGCCTGTTACGCCCGCCCTAAGCGTCAGCGGAGTGGGATGGCCCGGCGTACGCCACGCCAGCGTAGGGTTGTGAATAAAAAGCACGACGGCCTGGGCGTGGTCCTCTTCCGGAAAGACCAACGTCTCTGCCAGGGCGGCGCCTCCCACCTCGCCACGAGGCCAACGCCATCCTCGTGAGCGGAGTTGGCTGCGATGCTGTGCGCCTGCCGGACCCCGGCACGCTGGACCACGAACCCGTCAGGCCAGCCCCTGCGCAGCCAGGCCACACTGATCACCTTCCGACACCGGCGTGTGTCAAGGAGGGCCCACCACGTGCCGGCGCAAGCCCCAAGCCCGAGGCCCGAGACCTTGGCAGCCACCACAGACCATCACGGCCTCCACGACACAGGCCCGCTTTATTCCTTTTTCGTTGACGTACTCCACTGCCGCCCCCGGCCTACTCTTCGGACCAGTAGGTCCCATATGTGAAACTGTGTCCTGAGTCATGAATGGCAGTGACCCCAAATCTAGGCCAGCGGCCACAGCACTAGACCCCCCGATCAGTGAGGCATAGTTCCATATGGGCATCTTGCGACACGTGGTGCCACTAACCCTGTTCAACGTCAGCGGGCTACACGTGGTGCCACTAACCATGTTCAACGCCAGCCTGCTACACGTGGATGAGGGACCAGGACTACCCTGCTGACCAGTAGGTCACACATCCAGCACCTAGTCGCAAAGCACGAATGGCGGAGTCCACACCAGTGGTCGCACGGAGAGGTGTAAGAGGAAGATGCGGCTCAGTCCGGACGAATGCCGGGTCACATACACGGAGGTGACCTTAACACGTGGTGCCACTGAACCTGAACTACGCAGGCCGGTGGGGCCATCCAACCTATGCCGGAGACACTCGGTGAATGGGCCGTGCTGACCGCTGCCTCAGGCCTACACCACGGTCAGGTAGGTCACACATTTGGAACTGAGTCTTGATTACACCATGGCAGTGAACATTATTGAAGGCAGAGAACAATTCACTATACACCCTCCGATGTGGTGGCAACAAGTCTGTGCATGGCATCACAACTACACGTGTCTGTGGGCCTACGCGGACCACTGCCCTCGGCCTACGCTGTGCACGAGTGGGATCACCGATTTGGAACAGAACATCGGTAATACAAAAGGCAGAATACATTTCTTCGCACGCACGGAGGGGCGTAAGAGGATGACACATTGCAGTCCGGAGGGAACAGGATCAGCGTCACGGAGGTGATTGAACACTACTGACAACTGCCACTGTGTCACTAACTCTGTGCCTCGCGAGCCAATGACCCGTGGCTGTGGGCCACTGCTGACCGCTGCCTCCGGCCTACACTGCGGTCCAGTATCTCACAGAGCATTGATTTGGCATTCTTGGAGTTACATATGTGTACCGGCATCATCGCAGACTGCATCCCCTCACAGCACCTGTGCCAGTAAGTTTGTTCCCAGACATTCATGGACACTCACTGGTCGTACATTGGTGGCGTTTGAGTCTATGGACTAGGGGCTAGTTTTCATCCTCATGTAGCTGATCCCGAATTGTTGGTGCAAACGAGGGTTGCGCTTTCCACTCCTCCATTTGCTGCTTCCAGATAACATCAGACCTTCCGCATCATGCCCTGGAGGACACCTTCCACTGTCCCCCGAAACCCTCTGCAACATACACCTCGGACATTGATGGGGACACGCTCAGGTCGCATGGCCCATCTGATTGCACCGCAAGCCACCGTCCCGTGGCTGGGTGCCTGTGCCGGCCGCAGTGCATCCGGGGCCACTAACTCTGTGCTGCTCAGGCCTGGGACCCCTTCTTCTGAGACATTGAATGGCCTCTGTAGCGATGGTCTTGGGGTCATCAACGCCATGTGTCTGTGGCCCTGCGCTGTCCGCCTCCTCCGGCCCCAACTGCAGGCCACCAGGGCCAACACTTGGCATCGAGTCATGAACGGCCCGGACGTCGCATCACCGCAGGAGGCACACGCCACCACCGCAAGGACCACCTCCAACCGCCATCTGCCAGAGTCGAAAGGGTGGTCCTGACAGACCTACGGAGTTGCTCAGACCTGTCGTGGATGCCATCATCGGCCTGCTACCCTGCTCAGCACTCCAGGTGCCAGTGACTCAGTGCACTGCAAGCCATTGTCCGTTACTGATTGAGTTTTGTGCTGTTGTGAGGTTGCGCAGCAATGTCTCCCCATGCAGTGGGGAAGATCTGGGACTATGATGAGGAAGTTGTGTCAAGTGTGCGGATGGGAGGAGGCACAGACAATGGGAGGGCAGGAGGCAACAGCCCCTAGGGAGGAATGCAGACTGGTGGTGGTAGTCAAGCTACACACCCGGATCTATCACTGGGTATTGCGCTGTGGACTGCGGGCGCAACTGTCACCTCAGGCAGTGTGGGGGACCTGGAACGTTGATGAGGAAGTTGATGCAGGTGTAACACACCCCACTGCATGTGCATCAGGACTAACCAGAAGGGACACAATCCTAGCAATTTCTTCACATGAGCGCGCTCTTCTCTAGTGCCCCTACCTCAGTGCACTGCAACTCACGGAACCGCCTGACTGAATATTGGGTGACCTCTGTCCTTACTCCGGATCCCTTCATGTTGCTCTGCAGTTGACTCTGTTATGCTGGTGTTTTCTGGTTCCATTACACTGGTGTCCACTGTTCAGGTTGTTGCCAGCACCAAGCACTCCGTGCGGGCTGGCTTATACTCACCCCACACACATCCAGCACAGGCGTCACTGTACATGTGGCCCTGCCAATAAAGGGGCCGGGCGCACGTGCCCGTAGCCAGTTCAACGTGATATGTGCATGTGTCCCTCTGGTCTTATTGTATGCATGGGGGCCCTGGGCCCTACGACATTACATTGTGCTGTGTACAGCGGACGCAGACATGTCACCGCAGGCAGCGGGCTAGAACCTGGACATGTAGCTTTGTCGTCACCCACTCAATTCGTAAGGGGAGTGGACTGTGCTGTCGTACGCTGAGCCAACGTGGGTGTGTGACTGATATGTGCGTGTCCCTGGGCGTGGTACTGTACTGGGTATGTGCATCTGCATGTGTCTCTATGGAAGTGTGGGTCTCCTTTGTGGGGAGTAGGTGGTCCCTGAAGGGTATTGGACACCCACGTATGTGTTCTAGTTCGCATTCCATGGGTTGGGCAACACCCGCACCTGTTGGGCAACCTCCTTTTGGCGTTCTGACACCTGGCATTGGGGTGCCATGTGTGGGTGGGTGAAGTGTTGTGAGGCAGCCGTGATTGCGGGTGCTTCATGCTGTGTGGTCTGTTGCAGGGGCTGGGTTCTCCTCCGAGTAGCTTGTCTGCCCTGGTCCTGGTGGTGGGTTGTGTGGGATGTCCATGGGCTGTTGTAGGGCATCGGTGTCGAAGGTGTGGTGTTCGTCTCCGGCATCACTGATGGGTTGTCTGTTCTGACCTGCTGGAGGTGTTGTTTGTCCCTCTGCATTGTGAAGGGGAGGTGCATGTTGGCATTGTGTTGGCGCCTTGTTCTTGTCGACATGCAGACTGTGTGACAATGTACATTGTGACTGTTTGGGCGGTGGTGGATATTTGATTTGGGACAGTGTACATTTGGCCTACATGGCTGATATGGGGTTGTAGGTGTAGATATGCATCTCACAGTTCCCTGCTCTGTCCAATGTGATTGTTCTGTTTCTGTGCCTGGGCAGACCCAGTTGTGTCCCCTGTTCTGCAGTGTGGGTGTAGCACTTTGTGCCACATTGTCATGGTATGTGCTGTGATTGCTATGTGTGTGTGCTGCAGTGTGCCACGGGGATGGGGGACATGTCCCTGGGTAATTGTGGGTGTGCAGTGTGCTACACCTCATTGTGCATGTGTGCCATTGTGCCCATCACCCCCGTCCCCCCAGTCCCTGTTGGATCCTCACCCTGTTGTTGTTGTGTTAGGTCCTGTCGAGCTGTGTCCGTACTCCCTACTCCTTGCACCGTCTCCACACTGATGACTGTGGCCTGGGTTTCCTCCAGCTCCTCCTGTGGCGCTGGACTGCCACCTCCTGTCGCCGTTGCTGCCTTCCTGTTGGCAGCGGGTTTGTGCCTGGTTTAGGTTGTCACGTCCTGGCGGAGCCTCTTGTCCTCCTGTATTGGCCTCCTGGGCACTCTGACTGCATTCCAGGTGGTCTGCTTGTGGGTCAGTTGCTGGTAGTGTTCTGTCACCTCCGTGACGCTGGTCTTGTTTTCCTGCGGTCTGCACCCCGGCTTCCTCTCCCTTTTCTCCTTGGCCTTCCCCGACCCGGTTGTTCCTTGCTGGTGGTCTGTGGGGGTTGTGGGGGTTGTGGGGTTCGCGTTGACCTCTGCGCTGGGTCAGGGTGCATCCATGTTGCTACGTGCTTTGGCTTGTTTCTGGTGTGTTGTTTCTGTGGTTTTTATGGTGCAATTTCCCGCCAGATGCGTGGGATTTGCAGGCCTGTGGCTTCTTTTCGCTGCTTTTTTTTACAGCAATTGGCCTCATCGCATGATTTCTCGCGTTCCGCAATTTTTCGGCGTGGCGTTGATTTTCATGCTGACATTTGACGCGTTATCTGGTGACTATCGCATGGTACTGCCTTGTTGTGAATTCCACGTTGACATGGGGTGATTTTCCTGTGATAGGCTGCGATATTGAAAGTTGCGTTACGCTACTCTTGCGGTAGTTATCACACGTTCTTGTGAATATACCCCAAAGGGTATTAATTAGTGTGCCCCTGGACGAGAGAGACTCTGGCATTTACACGAGTTGCAGGACATACCAAAACATGTGAGAAACGTTTCAAAATAAACAACATGTGTTAACTTGCTACACAAAATGAAGGCCAAACACCAAATGTTAATGTTTCCTTGTTTTATAATATTTGCAGCTTCTTAATGCCA
Source organism: Calotriton arnoldi (assembly GCA_963921515.1). NCBI lineage: Eukaryota > Metazoa > Chordata > Amphibia > Caudata > Salamandridae > Calotriton > Calotriton arnoldi. The sequence goes on from CAWUFW010013465.1 coordinate 315,255, forward strand.
TACTGTTCCTACTTGCATGCATTTAGCGCAAACCTTATATATTCAAGAGTGCACACACATACACACAGAAACAAGCATTCCACACATTTCTTTTCGAATACCTCCTGTGTCCCGATTCTCTTTCTCTCTGATTTTGTTTCTCTCTCACACACAAATACACACAAACAAGCAGACAAATACTAATCAATCAATCAATCAGGGGTTTGTTGAAGCGCGACTACTCACCCGAAAGGGTCTCAAGGCGTTAGGGGTGGGGGGGGTGCAGGTTCCATTCCATCAAGGAGGGGGTCTGTCGAAGAGCCAGGTTTTGAGGTTTCTTGCGAAGATGGGGAGCGATGTTGTCTGTCTGAGGTGGAGCGGAAGGGCGTTCCATGCTTTGGCCGCGAGGAAGGAGAAGGAGCGGCCTCCCGATCTGGTCTTTCTGGTGCGGGGGACCAAGGCATAGGAGAGCTGGGCTGATTGTAGGGTCCTTTGGGGTGCGTGGAATTTGAGTCGGCTGTTCAGGTATGCTGGTCCGGTGCCGTGGAGGGCCTTGTGTGCGTGGGTGAGCATCTTGAAGGTGATTCTCGCCTCGACGGGGAGCCAGTGGAGTGTGCGCAGGTGCTGGGAGATGTGGCAGTGTTTTGGCAGGTTGAGGACCAGTCTTGCGGCGCCGTTCTGGAAGTTCTGTAGCTTGCGGGTGAGGTTTTTCTTTATTCCGGCGTAGAGTGCGTTGCCGTAGTCGAGTCTGCTGGTGACCAGGGCGTGAGTGACGGTCTTTCGGTGTTCGAGGGGGATCCATTTGAAGGTCTTACGAAGGAGGCGGAGGTTGTGGAAGCAGGAAGACGAGACAGAGTTGATCTGGCGGTCCATTTTGAGCTCGGAGTCCAGGATGATTCCCAAGTTGCGTGCGTGGTCCATGGAGGTTGGCAGGTTTCCGAGGGCGGGGGGCCACCAGGTGTCGCTCCAGGCGTCGGGGTTTGGGCCCATGATGAGTACTCCTGTTTTGTTGGTGTTTAGTTGTAGGCAGCTGTTTTTCATCCTCTATCAGTCTTCACTTCTCTAATCTCTCAATCCCTCCCCACTCACTTCTCTCTCATTTGCATCTATTTCTCTCGCTGCCCCACTGTCTTTACCCTAATCCTGTCGTTCTCTACCATCACTCTTTCTATTTCGAATCTGCTGCCTCCTTGGCACTCTTACTCTTTCCATAGCAGTCTCCATCTCTTCCCTATTTCTATCTGCGCTTAACCCTTCTGTCTCTCTATCTTTCTCCCCTTTAAACTCTCCCTTGCTCCTTCTTTCTCTGCTCCTTCACTCTTCACCTTTCTCTCACCCCATTCTCCTGTCTCTCCCTTTGGCAGAAGGCCCCATTGACGGAGAGTTTGCAGTGGCAGACAGTGAGCATTGCAGGGTTGTGAGCTTGTGCAGAGTCCAGCAGGGTAGAGGTCAGGGGAAGAACAATACTGGCCTCTGATGGGAAGGTGAGTCGACCTCCTCCCACCTCACCTGGGCTCCAGGGAGGCCGCTTACACCACCTCCTACCCACCCATCATGTACTCAATGTCCCAGCAGGTGGGTGGGGTGGGGGTGGATTTGCATGGCCAAGTGAGTCAGGGAAAAGACAGTCAGACCCCAGTGGGAGGCCAAGGGGTGAAAAATGCACTTCTTACCTGGGTTCCTATATGGCCACTCATGCGCAGGCCCTCTCCCCTCCCACTCATTCAGTCTGCACACATCACTGTGCCCCAGGCAGACAATGTCCCAAACACTAACAAGACGACCCTGCATGGAGGTCCGGAAGGGGGCTGTTGAGGACAATGAGAGCTCCTATCTGGATGGGGAGGGAAAAGAGGCCCACTTTCCCCTGCGGCAGGCCTCCAGCAGGCCGTTCAGACTCCATCGGGCGGCTTGCCACAGCTGAATGATACAGACAGATGCCGAAACGGCCAACATGCTGCCAAAAAAAAATGCCCACAGCTGGCCCTCATGCACTGGCCCAGTCCCCAACTTAACAATTCAACTCGGAGTACCGGTACTCTCATAGGCAGTGAAGAAGTGCCAGTACTCAGCTTGGTAAAAATAAGAAGTGCCGATATTAAGTACCTGTGAGTACCCACCCATTTAAAGCACTGCTCCAAATAGATATAACCACTGCCAGAACGCCGTACGTCAAACCGCTAGCAACAGAGAGGAAGCACTATATAACGATACACTAAACCAATGTCTCTTACTCCAAAGAGATGCTATCAATAGAATCAACCGTTTACCTTCAGTTGAAGATGCTGTCCAGCTCTATCACACACCACAGAGCCAGGAGAATACACAAAGAGACTGCCTGCCTTCTCTCATTTTTGACACGTTCTAGTCCCCGTCCTGACCTGTCAGGTGCATGGCCACAAAAACCAGGCACTCTCTGGCATGTTCAATATTCCCATTTCTAAGTAGTCATCTCTTTTGCAGTTTGTCTCTCAATGCATTGCTACTATGTGTTCGGCGGCCTACAACAAAAGGCCTTTTTCAAACCGATGCCTTTCACTTTGCATGATTCATTCAAATGTATATAGATACTCACCCAGCAACTCTTTCCAACCTCCGCCCTCTCACTGTGAAATCACTTGCTTGCCTCCCTCAAATAAAGGTACTCACATACAGAAACGTACCCGACATTTTTCACACTGTAGAAGCAGAAAAGCCTTTCCCAAGACAGACCTGCATCTCCAAGTGTAGTCCTCATAAAAGTTTTGACACACTAATTTTGACGCATAAGAGCCTATACTTTCTAATAACCTATTTCTCTTCTGCCAGTGTACCAGGACACCATGTCCCTGTCCTGAGGAGATCCTGTAGTCATTTGGGGTTGAAACGCGTTGATGTAGCGGAAACCGCATTTCATTTGCAGCGGAGCATTATATTCACACGTGTAGAGCGCATCCGCACATAATCCTTTGTTGTAGTAACATAAAGTGTTTGAATGGTGAAATGTTATTACGTGAACTATGATGTGTTTTAGGCTATTGAATGGTACTGTGAAGAATTAACATAGAAAGTGAATGTAACTAGCAGAAAACATTAACGTTAGGAATTCGTATTGTGCAACTGACAATTATTCATTTATGAAATGTGTTTAGTAAAGTGTCATTTTATATGTAGGTAGGTACATTAACTGAACGTGCCTTCTGTTCTACGCAATTCCGTGAAGCTCATATGCAATTTTCTTATGTTAGCTGAAGCTTGTAGGCCTGAAATGCAATTTCCCTGAAAGCTCTCGCTTTAGAATTAACTGTTTGAATTTCATGTGTACTGTGAATTTTGTTCTTTCTCACGTTTTGTGTTGCAGGAGGACGAAGAGCCTTGTTTGATAGAATAATGCTTTGTTTTATTAGTTAGGCAAGGAGAGAAGGAGATACATCTTGGGCTAAAGCCGATAAGAGAAATTGTTGTGTTTCACACCGGAGGAGGTCTGGGAATCAAGGTCAGTATGTTGCAGTTCGGGAACATCTCTATCCCATGGAAGGCTACCTATGAGATTGTGCTCAGAGCGGATGGCGTGACCCGCAAGGACTTTTGGGAAGATACCTGTAATATTGTAAGTAGGGAAAGCGACCCACTTCTTCTCTGCTTTCGGAGAGAGAGCATCTCAGAATGAGCTCTGTCTCGATAGCTCTATCCGACCCATCAATGGTGGAGAGACTTCTTTGGTAAACTCCACAGACTGAAACCTTTATGCCTTGTCCTGGAAGATGCTTAAGTAGGGATGTTATGGTAGTGTTAGTGTAGGGATAGATTCATGCTTTATTCGCATCAGCCCTCGATGAAGGGAACTATGACTCATGCTTTTTGATCTTCTGTATCCTACTTGCTGAACTAATTGTTCTGATTATGTTTCAAAGCCTGCGACTGATACACAGATTTGGCTTTATGCTAATTCCGATGTATTTTTACACTCTTGTGTTGAGATTTCTTTATGCCCAGTTATGCTTGGCTTTGTAATAAACTAACTTATTTTATGTAGTTGTCTGTTGTTTCTATGTGTCCAGAGAAATCCCAGTTGAATTGATTGTCATTTATCAAGAATTTCTTCCCTCTACGCTTTCATGCTGATAAAAAGAACCATCGGATCATTATTCTAGAATAGATCCAGAACCTATGGGCTCATCCCTTTCAGTGTCAACACTTATGTTCAGAGAACCAGGACCTCCATAAGAGTCTGCAGACATTGGCGGCTATCAACACACCCCCTATAAGAAGTGTGGCCTTCAGCTGTTGGCTGTCCTGGGCTTTGACTCTAAACAAGAAGCGCACAGGGTGAACAATCTTCTTCCTACAGTGAATCTCCTCACTGTTACCCTCTATAATTTTCTTGAGGACTGGTGTTATATGTCAAAAAATATATTTGACGAACCATATTTTAGTGAATATTGGGTGCACATTACTGCTCCTCACTGAATTTCTTAGTTACAGATATCTCTTTCTAATGTTGGCAGTTATTCTTAATTCTCTTTACACGTTGATTTTTAAATTTGTTATATAATTATCATACTGATGTACCGTACTACGTTAAATAACGAGAATATACTAAATATACTCAAGGCAATCTGAACAGCTGGGAGTGATGTACTGGTGGTTTTATTTCCTTACACAAAAAAACTCAGCATTCATAAAATTTGATATAATTCTTTCCTAAAACATTGGTTCGGTGTACCCACGAAGTCGCATGCATACCTGAAAGCCGCTCCATGTCGCAGTATAGGAGGAATTTATTTTGCTGCAGTACTTCCTGGATGTGGCATCAGCGTTGCAGTTGTGCTCGTGCATTTGCTGGGCCATGGTGCATAAAAAACACTAGAAAGAGACATGTCGAGGAGGAAATTTCATCTCAGGGTGAGGAACAAGCTCTGGATCAACCTGTAATTAACACTGAAATGCCACCTTTTGCCATAGTCCGACAAATGGTGAAGAAGGCAGTAGCTGCAGCCCTTAAAGCTGAAGACCCCACTTCACACGCATAGCCCAGGGTAGTTGTGGTAGATTCCATTTTGGACCCAGATAAATAAGAATGCAGGGGTCATATTTGTATAAGGGCCTGAGTCATTTTGCAGCATTTCAGGGTAACATTTACTTTTCCTGATCTTGTTTCGATGGAGGAAGATGAGGACTTCTTTTAGCAATATAGGAGAATGGACCCAGAGTCTCTCCCTTTATTTAAAGTAGTGAAGAATGATTTCAACTGAGAATGGACAGAGGTTGTGAAAACTAGCTTTCCAAGGTTTATGATGAAAAGGTATTCACTGGAGAACTTAGCAAATGAGTTTCCATCCACAGTTAAATTTGATACATTAAAGGTGCAATTGCTGTTTATTACAAGACATTAATATTTCAGAGGATTAATTCCCTGCAGATTAATTAAATAAAAGGTGGAATTGGCTCTAAAGATCTCTTTTACAGCATCACATTTTACGATAAGAGCCAGCACTCACCCTACATATACTGCCCAATTGCCTTCAAGAGACTTTTGTAGCCTCTCAGCAATTAGTTTGTACTATCCGGGTACTCATTTGACTATGAAGCAGCAGGTCCGCTTTTGGTTGGATATGTCAATCGATAACTGAGGGTGGCAGCAGCAACATCATGTTCCTCAGTGGCTGCCATAAGACACGTTTGTATGAGAGCCTGAGAGGCTGATGCATCTCAGAAAGCTCTTCTGATGTGCCTTCCTTTTTCAGGTGGTAAACTCTTTGGACAGCAACTGGAAAAGATAATTAAAAAGTCAGTTGAAATCGTAAGCTAAAGATGATGCAATTTAGGTCATTTGGTAGTGGTAGATGTTTTCTACAGATTACTCTGTGGTCTGTCTGCAGATTCAAAAGGTCCACTGCAGCTCTTTCAAGGTGGGGGCCATGGACCTGTTGTTAACAAAATCCAGACAAGTTTCTGCCTCTCAGTCTACCCCAACTACTAAAACCTGACTATGATAGGGAGACCTCTCAGAAATTTAGGGGTCAACTCAAGACATTTCAGCATATGGGATTCTACAGTTTCAGAGAAGTGTGTGCCAGAAATAATCAAATTAGACTATAAAATGCATGTCTGAGTGCTAGTGGCAGCCATATTCAGAATCACTCCAAATCCTCAGTGCCTGTTCCACATTCATGTACTGCATCAGGACCTTCAAGATTTGATGGACAATGCAGCAATCATTGCTGTCCCAGAATGAGAGAGAGAGAGATTAGAGATGTTACCCACTCCCAACTTTAGAGTGTAGCAGACATTCAAGATGGCTACTGTACAGATAATAATCCCTTTGATAAAACCAGGACCATTTCAAGCTTGCTAGATTTTCTAGTTGCTTACCTCCCTTTTCCAATACATGGAAACTCTCACAATGTATCTAATATTCTGTGTCATGGGAGAACATTTTCCATTTCAAGTACTCCCTTTTGACCTTGCATCTGCTCCCAGAGATTTCACAAAAAAATGGCACCATTGGTGGGTATTTCCTCTTGCAGCAGTCAGATGCAATGTGATTTGGAGGATTGTTGTAGGGATTCTGCACATACACAGAGCTACGCACAGGATAATAGGACCTCGGAGTATAGTGGTGAGCCAACCATACACCTTAGTACCCACAATCCCAATCCGACTAGCTTTAGCGTCTCATTAGCAACGATGCTACCAATGATTAGACAACCCAGAACACGGTCACTCTCTCTCTCAGGACTCGCGGGAGCAAGAACACCCTTTCATAAATCACTCATATCTGTCCACAACGTGCGTAATAAGAGACACTGTATAGTTTAAAATGTTTATTTCAACTATCGTGCTCTAAGATACAGTACACGTGCCAGTACTATCAGCATAATGCATAAGAATAAAATAATAAGCATAGTTACAATTCCATAGAATACAAACGGGGAAAGCATTTCATCAAGCAATGGATAGAGGGCTAAATGACCATACCACCCTCCCCGTGCTATTAACTAGTTTATTATAAAAATAGAAAACCTCTGGGTTTTGTCGGGCAGACACTCATACCTCAATATCTAGATGCTAGGTTTACATCATCAGACAAGCACAGCTCCTCTCTCTGGAAAGGTTTTTCTCCAAGTGCGTCTAACAGTGAAAACACAATATTAAAAGCATACGAATTTCTCCAGTGCAGCTGCATTCAGTGTTATGTCTAAGTGCGAGGGTCTGACCAAATCAGCAAGAACAAGGGACATTGTTTTTCGACCTTGTACATGATGTGCAGACGAAACCCAAAGGGGATAGGAGGAAAGGTGAAAGGCAGAAATGCAGACAGTTCTAAAATAGCCGGGCACAAGCAGAGGCTGGAAAAACAAAGGCACAAAGTAACGTGCGCAAAAAGGCATCATGGCAGCCAGGCCTAAGCTAACATAGCAATGGAGACCATGAGTCCACAAACCACACGACACCCTCCCCTGGTCAGTCCATCGGCAAAGACATAGGACGAAGACAGAGTTCAAATAGATGGAGAAGAACGGAAATGTCAGTAACTGAATGTGCCCAAGGGAGAGACAAAAACAAAATAGATAAAAACGTCCAGGGAGGCAGGAATGCCGAAAGCGGAGGCCCCCTGATCCAAAAAAGTGTAGGTGCAGAAAAATGCCACACCTTCCAAGAGGACATCGTTGGAATCGTCAGAAAAAAGAGATGCCATCCAGTCCAATAAATCAAAACTGCATTCATGTTCCTCGCAAGAGGGAGCAGCGTACAGCATTGCGGGACAACTTGCGTGATACTCAATATAACTTTGTTGTAGGAGAGCCTGAGCAGCCGCCCAGACATCCCATTGTGCCAAAATCCCAAGTGCAGCCGCACGTGCCATGTAGCCAGCACCGGAACAGTCTCGTTCATGGGCCTCTAATGGACCCACCAACTGGACAAAATCCGGGCGAGACAGAGACGTATTGGAGAGGCAGTAATCCAAGGACCAGGAGAAAGGACATCGGATGCAAGACGTCACAGGTTGCACGCAAGTGAAATACGCAAAGCGAAAAGAAAGTCTATATGACACTCCGAGCGTCGCCAATGGCAGGACGCCGAAGCCGGCGAGGATGCGCTCACGGAGCATCCGGAGTCGACCGTGGTCGAGAAGGGCCCCAGGAAGTGCAGCCATCGCGTAGCACACAGACCAAAAGCAAAACACCAGCCGCTAAGGCGAGGATCAACGGAAAGCCGCCAAAGACGCTGGAAAAAATGGAATGAATAAAAGCCGGTATTACACCAAATATAGTTTGAAAGGAGGTAACAAGGCCAGAGCCCACAACTTTAAAAAAGTGCACAAGACCTTCGGTGCGTGAAACATTGAAAACACTGTGAATCAGTTCACCGAAATGTTGTGGGAGGTTTGTGTTCAACAGGGCCTGTATTTCACTGTGGGTACTCGCCACCTGGAGAATTAATGTCTCCCGGGCGGATGTGAGCATAACCTCCTGGCTCAATAATAGTGCCTTTATTCTGCTCAATTTATTGAAATCCGCCTTCAAACTCGGAATGGAAGGCCAATGGAACTATCTACGATGCCGTGCGGGGGAGGAAAAAGCATATTTTTGCAGCAGACAACTCTGTGGGAAACTGTTACAATATAGGGTATGCCGGCAAGCATGCCACAGTAGTCCTGATTATTCAGAAGGAGATAGCTACCATTTGCAAGCACAGTGAAGGTAGGAGATATAGCAGGAGCAGGAATGCCTTTTAAAACACAAGCAAGATTCGGAGCCGAAACATTACAGGCCCCGTGAACTCTAATGTGTTTGCAAACAAGAGAATGACCCACAGTAGATTTGCATGACTCCCCCGTGAGAAAAACTTCCTTCCCGTCCCTAAGACATTTATACATGAAAGGCAGGGACCAAAGTTCATGCAGGAAAGCACTGCCTAAAGGCTGAAAGCGGCCAACAGGATAATGTTTCATGAAGGAACTGAACTCAAATAAAGAAAAAGGCAAAGCGATAACCTCGTGTACTAGCCACACAGCAGAATCTAATTCTGCAACAGAGAATGGTAAGGGCTCTATTTTTTCGATATGTAATAGAGTGTAAGCTGCATCTTTCATGGACATTAACCGCTGTTTCTCAGTCAAATTAAAAGGCAAGAATAAGGCAGAGGTGTTCAAAAAGTGCCAAGTTTCTGTGTATGCAACCAGAAGGGCATAGAGGTTGTTACATGCATTAGGTTCCTTCATCTCCTCCCTGAGTCATTGGGTGTAACCTAGAAAAAAGGGTGCGTCAGAGGAGTGGTGGTAGACCTGTCATCCTCCCCAAAATGTTTGCCTTCTTACCTCCTATTTTTGCTGATTATTCTTGTTGGCCTTAGGACTCTGATCACTTTATCACTGCTGACCAGTGCACAAGTACATGTGCTTCTCCCCTAAACATGGTAACATTGGTGTATACACAATTGACATATTTAGTTTACTTGTAAGTCCCTTGTAAAGAGGTATACCATATACCCAGGGTATGTAAACTAAATGCTACTGCACTGATTGTGTCACCCACACAAGTAGCCTTTCAAACATGCCCCAGACTTGCCATTGCAGGGCCTGTGTGTGCAGTTTAAAACTACTTACATTTGAAACTACTTGCCAAGCTTTAAACTCTCCTTTTATTACACATATGTCACCCCTAAGGTAGCCCTAGGTAGCCCATAGAGCTGGGTGCTGTATAAGTAAACGCTAGGACATGTACTTTTTGGTTTCGCATATCCTGGTAGTGACAAACAGATAAATGTGTTTTTCACTACTGTGAGGCCTACTCCCCTTATAGGCTAGCATTGGAAATTCATTAATACACTTTTAAGCTATAATTCCTGATCAGAAAGGCGAAGCTACATCATGTTTTATATTTTGGAATGGTAACGATAAATCCTCTTTACTTGTAAAGTTGGATTTAACATTACTGTTTTAGAAATGCTACTTTTAAAAAGTGGACATATTTCTGCTCTTACTGCCATGTGTGCTTGCAGCCTGTCTCCAACACACGTCTGGGGTGGGTGACAGCTACACTTTGTGCATTCTCTCTAGACAGCAACAAACACAGGAAGGGTAGGTGTGACAGAGAACTCATTTGCGTTCTGATAGATCTTCCTGGGCAGGAAGAGAGGGGGGAGATGACACTTACACCTAAATAGGCAGTGCCCTATTTCACACACAAAGGGCTGATTACCCCATACTGATAGTCTGGAGGCAGGGCTGGGAAGAAAGGGCCTGTGTGCACTTCAAAGACCCTTCTTTGAAGTCACAGCCTATTCAAAGGAACAACTGGGAATAAGTATTGGGGCTCTGACCCTACCAAGACAGTAAACTACTAGACCTGTGAAGAACTGTGCCATTAATAAAGACTGCTGTGCTGCATGGATTGCCACTCTGCTTGACTGCTCCTCTGGAAGAACTGTTTTTCTGCTTTGCTATGCTGCCCTGCTTCTTGCTGATCTCTGCCCGGCTGAGGATAAGGACTGGACCTATCTCACTTGAACCCAGAGTGACTCCAAGGTCTTGCTGGCTTGCCCCCTTTTCTAAAGTCTCAGGGCCATCAAAGACTTCCTTCAACCCTGCAACAGCACCTGGACTCTGCCATCTGTGAGTCCTGCCCTGCCAAGTGGTGCCAATCCTGTCCTGGGCCTGTGAAAGGTGGTTTCTGCTGTGCTGATCCATCAAAACTGATCCATTGACAACTTTGCGTCGATCGCCCTTCGACGCTGCTATGGCTGCTGCTCGACAAAATCGCTTCGACGGACTGCGCTGCTTGACAATGACGGACTCCGTGGCTCAACAACAACACATTGCTCGCATCGTAAAGGGGTTTCTTTGACAAAGGCTTCATTAACTGCAAGAATCAGAACTGACGCATTGCCTGCATCCAGGGGATCGACGACGACGCCTCACCTCCTCTGCTCCCAGCATCGAGTCTTCGACGGCGACGCTTCCTCCACCCAAGGTACTTTTTCAGTGGGATCTGGGTCAGTCCTGTTAAAGAAATAGCTTTCAGGCAGTTGGGTTGGTCTGTTTGAGTCCTGTAGCCAGCCTGCCCTCCATTGTGGTCTGCCTGAATGTTAAATTTACCCAGGTCTAGTGCTACCAGATGTCCGCGGTTAGCGCTTTATTATTCTACGTACTATAATTTGATTTAATTTTTGAAAATTCATAACTCTGGTTCAACTTATTGGATTTTTGTTGTTTTTGTCTTGATTTACTCATATAATTATTGTCCATTTTTTAACCCTGTGTGGAGTATTTATGTGGTGTTTTCACTGGGTTACTGTGTGTGTGTGTTACACAAATACTTTACACATTGCCTCGTTAGATAAGCCTAACTGCTCTGGGCCAAGCTACTAGAGGGTGAGTACAGGTTATTTTTTAGTGTGTATCTAGCTTACCCTGACTAGAGTGGTGATTCCTGCTTGTACAGGGTGCATACTCTGACAACCAGAACTCCCATTTCTAACAAGTGGTGAAAAACATGCAAAGAAAATGTTGTTCACATTCATAAAGGCTGTAAGTTTTGTCCCATCGATAATCTTTCAAAATTAATTTGCCACACTTCTCAGAGTAATGTGAGCTACAACTGAATGGTACTGGCATATATATAGAGCAAAAATAGTAATATACTACACCAATTGTTCTTTTATTTATTTTGCACAATTAGTTTAGGAAATGCCAACATTTGAGAACTATTTTATCTTTAGGCATGTGTAATGTACTCATTGAATGCACTACACAGGATTAGCTGTAGTGAAATTAGTGTGAGTAACCAGTGTCTTTGAATACCAATTATTTATTTATTTAGTATAGGAACTTGGATTTTGATTGAGGGGAGTAAAGACCCTTCTCAAGCAACAATCTTAATCTCTGTCAGGATAAAACACAAAAATCACTAAATTAGCCTGTGCTTAACACTCTGGTAGCTTGACACAAAAGCAGTGAGGCTTAACTTAAACGTAATGTGTAAAGTATTTGTGCAGCACTTAAACAGTAATAAAGTTAAAACACAGCAGAAGACAACTCCTACACCAACTTAGAAACATAGAGAAAAGTGTAATGAATAAAATGAACCCAAAACAAATTAAATCCAATCAGTAGAAGAGGAGTTATGAATTTGTAAAGTTTTAGTCCGGATACATGCATTGAATTGGGCCCGGTCTCAGCTTACCTTCTGACTTAGAAGAAATTTTGAAGAAAAATATCTGAGAAGGTAAAGTGCAGCGGGACAAGACAGCCGGCGATGATGTCCGAGGAGGAGATGCCATTGTTGGAGAGCCACTGGTTGGAGTCGCAGTGAAGATTTCTATATTTGGACTTTGTCACTTTTTGGAAGTCAAAAATCTCCAGCGGGACAAAGCTGCAGGCTGTAGTGTTGAGGGCTCCACGAGGCCTTCCAAAAAGGTCCAGATGAAAATGATTTGTTCCTGAGAAGGACATAGCCGGAGCTAATGAAAAGTGAAGCTGACCTGCGATGCACCTTGGGTGAATCGGAGAGAAGGTAGGTCCTGCAGTGACGTAGCTATGGGGGTGCGGTCTGCCCCGGCTGCACTTTTTGGGGGCGGCAGCAAGCGCATGGTATGTTTTCTCTCCCTTGTTGTCATCTGTCGCCTCCCCCGCTCATCGTCATATGTCACCACCACTTGCACTGCCGTCAGTGGGCAGCAAACTCAGGGATCACCCCGGGCAGCAAAAGCTCTAGCTACACCACTGAGGTCCTGGTTTTCTCTCAGTTCTCAGGACACTTTTTGGTGGAAAAGTTTTTGCGTCCCAAGTATCTAATTTTGATTGTTTGAACACCTTTAGCACCACTTCCAAGGGTCCAGGACTGGATGGCCACCACTTAGAGGGCATGGCTCACTTCAGGCAGGGTTTATGTGCATGATCAAAGTTGTTGGTGCTTGTTGTGTACCTGTAAAGGAGGTCAGCCAATTAGCCCTTGGAGTCACTTTGGTAGTTCTGGGATCAAGCAGCAAGGCAGTCCTCAAGCAGTGGGGCAGTCCTCTGGGGGTACAGGTCAGGCTTCAAGCAGAAGAGCAGTCCTCTGGTAGCAGCAGGGCAGTCCTCTGGGGAACAAAGCAGGCCTCAAGAGGCAGGCAGTCCTCTAAAGTACAGGCAGTCCTTCTGGGGGTCCTCTACAGATCCCGGAGTGAACTGAAGATTTGGATATGAGGGTCCAATATTTCTACCTGGTGCCAGCCTTTGAAGTGGGCAAAACTTCTGGACTTCCCCCACATTTGATTCTAGAAACTTCCTTTCTGCCCTGCCCAGTCTCCAATAGGTCTGGAGTGACCAAAGACTGGTAGCAAGTTGTTTGTGAGTGTGCCGGAGGCAGCTCCTTTGAAATATAAGTGGGGTAGGGAACAGCTCCGCCCTCCGATCCTGCCAACACCTAACCCCCTTTTGTCTCACTGTCTGGGAGTAATACACAAAGGCCAACTGCCACTCTATTCATAGTCATGTGACCCAGGACAAAGGCAGCAGGCACTAAATGGTTAGGATAAGGAAATGCCAACTTTGAGCCCAAACATGATGTTTCTTCATGTTCCCAATAAATGTTAGCACTTATTAAATGTAATAAGGTAACCCAATATTATCCTATGCATTAGACTTGTCAGCCTTAGGGTTGTCTTCCCTCAAACCTTTTGCCTTCACCCCTGTTATTTTTGCTGATCTCATTTTAGCTGACTATAGAGCTCTGCACACTTTACCACTGCTAACCAGTGCTAAAGTGCTTGTGTTGTCTCCCTAAAACATGGTAGAATTGGCTTACACCCAATTGGCATATATAGTTTACTTGTTAGACCCTAGTAAGGTGACACTACCCATACCCAGGGCCTGTACATTAACAGCTAGTAGTGGGCCTGCAACACTGGTTGTGTCACCCACTTAAGTAGCCCTTTAAACATGTCTCAGGTCTGACATTGCAGACTATCTGGGTGGTTTGAACTGCCATTTCGATATGGCAAAATAAACCTTTTGCCAGGGCCAAACTTTCCTTTTAATAGATTTAAGTCACCCCTAAGGTAAACCCTAACAGTCCAGAGAACAGGGTGCAGTGTATTAAAAGGTGGGACATGCACTTTAAAGTGTTACATGTCCTGATAGTGAAAAACTCTTAAATTCGTTTTTCACTACTGCAAGGCCTGCCTCTCCCATAGGATAACATTGGAGTTACATTATTACATTTAATAAGCTGGTATAATCCCAATGGGAACAGGCAACCATTTCATGTTTGGTGTCTTTGGAATTGTAATGAAAATTTCCGTCTTATAGTAAATTCAGATTTTAAATTACAATTTTGAAAATGCCACTTTTAGAAAGTTGGCATTTCCTGCCTTAGCTATTTAGTGCCTGTTTCTGGGCTACATACTGGGTATAGCTGACAGTTGGGCTTTGTATATTCTCCCTAGACAGCCACACACAATAGAGAGCTTATGTGTGCCTGCATGGGCCATCACTGGCAGTATGGGAGTGTGGAGCTGGGCACAGCCCTATTACACTAGAATAGGCTGTGTCCTGCCGCCACACAAAGGGCTGCAAACCCCATGTAGTTAGTCTGGAGCCAGGGCAGGAAAGGCAGTAAACCTGTGCACTTCAAAGGGAAACCTCTAGAAGCTTCTCCCTCTTCAAATAAAGACCCACACTGATGAAAGGGCTGCCACTTTGCTCGACTGCTGCTCTGAAGAACTGCTGTCTTGCTGTGCTGACCTGCTGCCCTCTTGCATGGGTGAGAAGGACTGGACCAGTATCTGTGGAACCCAGAAGCCCAGAGTGACTCCAAGGGCTAGTTGGCTGGCCTCCTGACTAGAGCCTCAAAGACAGAGGCCCCACCAACCTTGAACCCAGCATACGGAATATGCCATCTGTGAGCCCTACCCTGCCAAGTGGTGCCACCCCAGTTCTGGACCCTTAGACGTGAGCCTGAAGGTGCTGTGCCTGGACATCTGTGGATCCAGCCCAAACGACGCATCTCCTCTGATGCACCATGCAACCCCGAGCCGAATCGACGCATTGACTCTGCATCGATCATGCAGCCTGCTTCTGAACCACTACTGTGCAACACCGCCACAATGCAGGACCTTGCATCACAAGCCCTTGTTGAAGGGATCCTCGACAACAACTCAGCTCCTTGGAACCGATGCATCATCTCGACTACACGATGCATCCTCGGTGCAGGATCTTGCAATGCTCTGCAACCTGGATTCAAGGTACTCATGCTCAGTGGGCCTAACTTGGTTCCTATAGCCGGCCCACACTCCAACACTGTCGGCCTAAACCTGTCACTTTGTCCTAGTCTAGCGTGAACAGATAATCACAGTTGGTGTTTTGTGCTTTTTGGCGCTATTATCACCTAAACCTTTAAACCTGCAGATCGCCAGTTCTATTGATTGGAGTTTTGTTGTTTTGGTCTTGATTTAAGTATTAAAATCTGCTCAATCTTTCTAATCTGGTGTGGGACCCCATTTGTGGTGTGTTTTCATTTTATTACTGTTTGAAGTGCTGCATAAATACTTTACACATTGCCTCTAAGTTAAGCCTAACTGCTCTGTGCTAAGCTACCATGGGGTTGAGCACATGTTAATTTAAAGTTTGCTTGTGGATTCACCCTGTCAAGTTTGTGGTTCCTGCTTGAGTAAGGTTTCAACCCCTCAACTAGTAACCCAATTTCTTACACTATGGAAGAGAAACTCTGCCATGGCCGGTCCCAAGCCCAGCTGCGAAAGGAGGAGGATTATGCGTGGGGCTAGCTACCCCAACATGTAAAAAAATCCTAGCTACAGAAACGTCAACCAAAATACATCCCAGCCTTAGGGAGAGAGGAACCTCCTCCACGAAGAGCTATGATGCTTTGTGGTGAAAGACAGAGATCCCTGGAAGCCACAAAGCCGATTCAGCTGCTTTCGACCAATGACCATTACCACCGGGACATGGAACACGAGGACCATGTACAAGACAGACAAGACAGTCCAAGTGCAGTGGAGATAAAAACATTTAACTCTGTCCCGTTTGGCATCAGTGAGACCAGATGGACATAGCCCGGACAGAAAAGGCTGGCTCCAAGAGGAATGCTGTTGTATTCTGGACACAAAGAAGAGAATGCCCCAAATACTCAGGGAGTAGCACTGATGCTAACACCAGCAGTCAACAGAGCTCTGATTGGATGGGAAGCCCACAGTCCCAGAATCATCACAGCAACCTTCCGCACAAAGAAAAAGAGGATCAGCATGAATGTTATCCAGTGCTATGCATCTACAAATGGCAGCAAAGAAGAGGAAAAAGAACAATTTTAAGATATATTCCAGTCCATCCTAGGGAAATGCCTTGAGGGAGACATCCCCATACTGATAGGGGACCTCAATGCCAAGCGACAGCACTGGGTACGAAGACGTTATGGTCAACCATGGCCTTGGCGACATGAACAAGAATGTTGAAAGGATTGCAGATCTCTGTGCCCTGAACAGTCTGGTGATAGGTGGTAGTGTATTCCCACACAAAAGAATACACAAGGCAGCATAGCTGTCACCAGACCATTCAACAGAGAATCAGATTGCCCATGTCTGCATTGCCATGAAGTTCCGGTGGTCCTTGCAGGATGTGAGAGTGATGAAAGGAACGGACGTTTTGTCAGACCATCACCTTTTTATGGCCATGCTAAAGCTGAAGAAAACATGGATGGAACCGACAAACCAATGCCAACGATATAACACCACCTTCTTCAAAGATGCACAAAACCAGAGTGAATACTCACTTTCAGTAACAAGTTTCTAGTGTTGCAAGAACTAGAGGACAACAGAGACCCAGTAGAAAGTCATTGGGCGAAGATCAAAGAAACAGGGACATCAACCTGCCAGGAAGTACTGGGTCCCAAGAAATATCAGCATAAAACAATGTTTCTCCACCGAGACTCTCCGCAAAATCCAAGAGAGAAATTAAAAGAAAGCTCCAGTCAATACCAGCCGAACAAGAGAAGAAAAAGCAAAAGCTCAAGGCGAATACACTAAAACCAACAGGGAAGCAAAATGAAGCTTAAGAGTGAGCAAGTGAAGATTCATTGATGGTCTTGCCACAGAAGTCCCGGAAGCTGTAAGCAATGGAAACTTGAAAGACATCTACAAGATAAGAAGGAAACTCTCCAGCAAATACAGCAAGCCAGAAAGACCTGTTAAAGACAAAGTTGGGAAGACAATCATCTGTAACAAAGGCCAACGTTGAAGATGGGTGAAGTACTTTGAAGAACATGCTGAACCAGCTTATGCCGCTGTCTCTACCAGACATACAGACAGCTGACAAGGACTTGCCAGTCGACTGCAGCAGACCAACCAAGGAAGAAATACAGCAAGCCATCAAACATTTGAAAAAGGGAAGGCAGCAGGACCCGACAACATTCCTGCAGAGGCACTGAAGGCAGACATTGAAACATCAGTAGACATGCTCAACCCCATGTTTGGAAGGATCTAGGAAGAGGAAAAGGTGCTGTCAGGCTGGAAAGAGGGATATCTCAACAAGATCCCCAAGAAAGGTGACCTGAGTAACTGCGCAAACAACAGAGGAATAACTCTTCTATCAACCCCAGCCAAAGTGTTCAACAGAGTCATCCTGAACAGAATGTAGGAACAAGTCGACACTCAGTTGCGGGATCAGGAATCTTGCTTCCGCAAAGATAGATCCTGTACAGACCAGATTGCAACACGGCACATCATCGATGGAATGGAACTCCCCATCTATATCAACTTCATCGACTATGAGAATTCATTTGACAGCTTGAAAAGAGAGACCCATTGGAAACTCCTCCACCTCTATGGTGTGCCAGATAAACTCGTAAAAATAATCAGGAACTCTCACTAGGGAATGACCTACAAGATATAGTCAAGGGCTGTTTGCTCTCACCTTTTCTCTTCCTGCTGGCCATAGACAGGATCATGAAGACATCCACAGCAAGGAGAAGAAATGGGATCCAGTGGACACCTTGGATGCAGCTCCATGACCTGTACTTTGCAGACAACGTGGCTCTACTCTTCCATACCATCAGTAGATGCAAGAGAAGACCCACAATGTGGCAACCATATCAGCACAACTTGGCTCTCTGCCTTCTGGATCTTGGAAAAACCAAGTTCCAGAAGGCTAACATGGCCAGCACAACTGAAGTCACTCTTGCAGGCGATGCACTGGAAGAGGTTGAGGCCTTCACCTACCTGGACAGTGCCATAGACAAGCAAGGTGGTATATGTCAAGCACTTACCCAGTCCCATCCACGGAGACGACACTGGAGTCGATGCTGGACCTCCTATCCCACCCGAGGACAATGCAAGTCAAGGAACCAATACCTTTGATCTCACAATGTCCTCCTGGGGGAAGGGTTTTTTTGATAAATTAAGAAAAGAGAGACTTGCGGTACTGGATCTGCTCAGCGGCTGTGCGACACAGTGTAACAGGATTTGTCACTTCTGAGACCATCTACGTTTACGATGTAGATGTGCACTGGACCAGAACCTCTAGCTTTGTGATTAAGGCTGCTCTAACTCCACAATCAAGAGTCAGCCACAAATCATCTGATACAGCACAAACGCTACTTCAAACTCCTAGAGTTGTCAGAAGCAGGCACATTGTCAATGAGTATATTACGTTTTATGAAAGAAATTTGGAAGTTGACTTCTTTTTCTAGGATTCAAATTTGTCTTGCTTCGACGGACTGCGCTGCTTGACAATGACGGACTCCGTGGCTCAACAACAACACATTGCTCGCATCGTAAAGGGGTTTCTTTGACAAAGGCTTCATTAACTGCAAGAATCAGAACTGACGCATTGCCTGCATCCAGGGGATCGACGACGACGCCTCACCTCCTCTGCTCCCAGCATCGAGTCTTCGACGGCGACGCTTCCTCCACCCAAGGTACTTTTTCAGTGGGATCTGGGTCAGTCCTGTTAAAGAAATAGCTTTCAGGCAGTTGGGTTGGTCTGTTTGAGTCCTGTAGCCAGCCTGCCCTCCATTGTGGTCTGCCTGAATGTTAAATTTACCCAGGTCTAGTGCTACCAGATGTCCGCGGTTAGCGCTTTATTATTCTACGTACTATAATTTGATTTAATTTTTGAAAATTCATAACTCTGGTTCAACTTATTGGATTTTTGTTGTTTTTGTCTTGATTTACTCATATAATTATTGTCCATTTTTTAACCCTGTGTGGAGTATTTATGTGGTGTTTTCACTGGGTTACTGTGTGTGTGTGTTACACAAATACTTTACACATTGCCTCGTTAGATAAGCCTAACTGCTCTGGGCCAAGCTACTAGAGGGTGAGTACAGGTTATTTTTTAGTGTGTATCTAGCTTACCCTGACTAGAGTGGTGATTCCTGCTTGTACAGGGTGCATACTCTGACAACCAGAACTCCCATTTCTAACAAGTGGTGAAAAACATGCAAAGAAAATGTTGTTCACATTCATAAAGGCTGTAAGTTTTGTCCCATCGATAATCTTTCAAAATTAATTTGCCACACTTCTCAGAGTAATGTGAGCTACAACTGAATGGTACTGGCATATATATAGAGCAAAAATAGTAATATACTACACCAATTGTTCTTTTATTTATTTTGCACAATTAGTTTAGGAAATGCCAACATTTGAGAACTATTTTATCTTTAGGCATGTGTAATGTACTCATTGAATGCACTACACAGGATTAGCTGTAGTGAAATTAGTGTGAGTAACCAGTGTCTTTGAATACCAATTATTTATTTATTTAGTATAGGAACTTGGATTTTGATTGAGGGGAGTAAAGACCCTTCTCAAGCAACAATCTTAATCTCTGTCAGGATAAAACACAAAAATCACTAAATTAGCCTGTGCTTAACACTCTGGTAGCTTGACACAAAAGCAGTGAGGCTTAACTTAAACGTAATGTGTAAAGTATTTGTGCAGCACTTAAACAGTAATAAAGTTAAAACACAGCAGAAGACAACTCCTACACCAACTTAGAAACATAGAGAAAAGTGTAATGAATAAAATGAACCCAAAACAAATTAAATCCAATCAGTAGAAGAGGAGTTATGAATTTGTAAAGTTTTAGTCCGGATACATGCATTGAATTGGGCCCGGTCTCAGCTTACCTTCTGACTTAGAAGAAATTTTGAAGAAAAATATCTGAGAAGGTAAAGTGCAGCGGGACAAGACAGCCGGCGATGATGTCCGAGGAGGAGATGCCATTGTTGGAGAGCCACTGGTTGGAGTCGCAGTGAAGATTTCTATATTTGGACTTTGTCACTTTTTTGGAAGTCAAAAATCTCCAGCGGGACAAAGCTGCAGGCTGTAGTGTTGAGGGCTCCACGAGGCCTTCCAAAAAGGTCCAGATGAAAATGATTTGTTCCTGAGAAGGACATAGCCGGAGCTAATGAAAAGTGAAGCTGACCTGCGATGCACCTTGGGTGAATCGGAGAGAAGGTAGGTCCTGCAGTGACGTAGCTATGGGGGTGCGGTCTGCCCCGGCTGCACTTTTTGGGGGCGGCAGCAAGCGCATGGTATGTTTTCTCTCCCTTGTTGTCATCTGTCGCCTCCCCCGCTCATCGTCATATGTCACCACCACTTGCACTGCCGTCAGTGGGCAGCAAACTCAGGGATCACCCCGGGCAGCAAAAGCTCTAGCTACACCACTGAGGTCCTGGTTTTCTCTCAGTTCTCAGGACACTTTTTGGTGGAAAAGTTTTTGCGTCCCAAGTATCTAATTTTGATTGTTTGAACACCTTTAGCACCACTTCCAAGGGTCCAGGACTGGATGGCCACCACTTAGAGGGCATGGCTCACTTCAGGCAGGGTTTATGTGCATGATCAAAGTTGTTGGTGCTTGTTGTGTACCTGTAAAGGAGGTCAGCCAATTAGCCCTTGGAGTCACTTTGGTAGTTCTGGGATCAAGCAGCAAGGCAGTCCTCAAGCAGTGGGGCAGTCCTCTGGGGGTACAGGTCAGGCTTCAAGCAGAAGAGCAGTCCTCTGGTAGCAGCAGGGCAGTCCTCTGGGGAACAAAGCAGGCCTCAAGAGGCAGGCAGTCCTCTAAAGTACAGGCAGTCCTTCTGGGGGGTCCTCTACAGATCCCGGAGTGAACTGAAGATTTGGATATGAGGGTCCAATATTTCTACCTGGTGCCAGCCTTTGACGTGGGCAAAACTTCTGGACTTCCCCCACATTTGATTCTAGAAACTTCCTTTCTGCCCTGCCCAGTCTCCAATAGGTCTGGAGTGACCAAAGACTGGTAGCAAGTTGTTTGTGAGTGTGCCGGAGGCAGCTCCTTTGAAATATAAGTGGGGTAGGGAACAGCTCCGCCCTCCGATCCTGCCAACACCTAACCCCCTTTTGTCTCACTGTCTGGGAGTAATACACAAAGGCCAACTGCCACTCTATTCATAGTCATGTGACCCAGGACAAAGGCAGCAGGCACTAAATGGTTAGGATAAGGAAATGCCAACTTTGAGCCCAAACATGATGTTTCTTCATGTTCCCAATAAATGTTAGCACTTATTAAATGTAATAAGGTAACCCAATATTATCCTATGCATTAGACTTGTCAGCCTTAGGGTTGTCTTCCCTCAAACCTTTTGCCTTCACCCCTGTTATTTTTGCTGATCTCATTTTAGCTGACTATAGAGCTCTGCACACTTTACCACTGCTAACCAGTGCTAAAGTGCTTGTGTTGTCTCCCTAAAACATGGTAGAATTGGCTTACACCCAATTGGCATATATAGTTTACTTGTTAGACCCTAGTAAGGTGACACTACCCATACCCAGGGCCTGTACATTAACAGCTAGTAGTGGGCCTGCAACACTGGTTGTGTCACCCACTTAAGTAGCCCTTTAAACATGTCTCAGGTCTGACATTGCAGTCTATCTGGGTGGTTTGAACTGCCATTTCGATATGGCAAAATAAACCTTTGCCAGGGCCAAACTTTCCTTTTTAATAGATTTAAGTCACCCCTAAGGTAAACCCTAACAGTCCAGAGAACAGGGTGCAGTGTATTAAAAGGTGGGACATGCACTTTAAAGTGTTACATGTCCTGATAGTGAAAAACTCTTAAATTCGTTTTTCACTACTGCAAGGCCTGCCTCTCCCATAGGATAACATTGGAGTTACATTATTACATTTAATAAGCTGGTATAATCCCAATGGGAACAGGCAACCATTTCATGTTTGGTGTCTTTGGAATTGTAATGAAAATTTCCGTCTTATAGTAAATTCAGATTTTAAATTACAATTTTGAAAATGCCACTTTTAGAAAGTTGGCATTTCCTGCCTTAGCTATTTAGTGCCTGTTTCTGGGCTACATACTGGGTATAGCTGACAGTTGGGCTTTGTATATTCTCCCTAGACAGCCACACACAATAGAGAGCTTATGTGTGCCTGCATGGGCCATCACTGGCAGTATGGGAGTGTGGAGCTGGGCACAGCCCTATTACACTAGAATAGGCTGTGTCCTGCCGCCACACAAAGGGCTGCATACCCCCATGTAGTTAGTCTGGAGCCAGGGCAGGAAAGGCAGTAAACCTGTGCACTTCAAAGGGAAACCTCTAGAAGCTTCTCCCTCTTCAAATAAAGACCCACACTGATGAAAGGGCTGCCACTTTGCTCGACTGCTGCTCTGAAGAACTGCTGTCTTGCTGTGCTGACCTGCTGCCCTCTTGCATGGGTGAGAAGGACTGGACCAGTATCTGTGGAACCCAGAAGCCCAGAGTGACTCCAAGGGCTAGTTGGCTGGCCTCCTGACTAGAGCCTCAAAGACAGAGGCCCCACCAACCTTGAACCCAGCATACGGAATATGCCATCTGTGAGCCCTACCCTGCCAAGTGGTGCCACCCCAGTTCTGGACCCTTAGACGTGAGCCTGAAGGTGCTGTGCCTGGACATCTGTGGATCCAGCCCAAACGACGCATCTCCTCTGATGCACCATGCAACCCCGAGCCGAATCGACGCATTGACTCTGCATCGATCATGCAGCCTGCTTCTGAACCACTACTGTGCAACACCGCCACAATGCAGGACCTTGCATCACAAGCCCTTGTTGAAGGGATCCTCGACAACAACTCAGCTCCTTGGAACCGATGCATCATCTCGACTACACGATGCATCCTCGGTGCAGGATCTTGCAATGCTCTGCAACCTGGATTCAAGGTACTCATGCTCAGTGGGCCTAACTTGGTTCCTATAGCCGGCCCACACTCCAACACTGTCGGCCTAAACCTGTCACTTTGTCCTAGTCTAGCGTGAACAGATAATCACAGTTGGTGTTTTGTGCTTTTTGGCGCTATTATCACCTAAACCTTTAAACCTGCAGATCGCCAGTTCTATTGATTGGAGTTTTGTTGTTTTGGTCTTGATTTAAGTATTAAAATCTGCTCAATCTTTCTAATCTGGTGTGGGACCCCATTTGTGGTGTGTTTTCATTTTATTACTGTTTGAAGTGCTGCATAAATACTTTACACATTGCCTCTAAGTTAAGCCTAACTGCTCTGTGCTAAGCTACCATGGGGTTGAGCACATGTTAATTTAAAGTTTGCTTGTGGATTCACCCTGTCAAGTTTGTGGTTCCTGCTTGAGTAAGGTTTCAACCCCTCAACTAGTAACCCAATTTCTTACACTATGGAAGAGAAACTCTGCCATGGCCGGTCCCAAGCCCAGCTGCGAAAGGAGGAGGATTATGCGTGGGGCTAGCTACCCCAACATGTAAAAAAATCCTAGCTACAGAAACGTCAACCAAAATACATCCCAGCCTTAGGGAGAGAGGAACCTCCTCCACGAAGAGCTATGATGCTTTGTGGTGAAAGACAGAGATCCCTGGAAGCCACAAAGCCGATTCAGCTGCTTTCGACCAATGACCATTACCACCGGGACATGGAACACGAGGACCATGTACAAGACAGACAAGACAGTCCAAGTGCAGTGGAGATAAAACATTTAACTCTGTCCCGTTTGGCATCAGTGAGACCAGATGGACATAGCCCGGACAGAAAAGGCTGGCTCCAAGAGGAATGCTGTTGTATTCTGGACACAAAGAAGAGAATGCCCCAAATACTCAGGGAGTAGCACTGATGCTAACACCAGCAGTCAACAGAGCTCTGATTGGATGGGAAGCCCACAGTCCCAGAATCATCACAGCAACCTTCCGCACAAAGAAAAAGAGGATCAGCATGAATGTTATCCAGTGCTATGCATCTACAAATGGCAGCAAAGAAGAGGAAAAAGAACAATTTTAAGATATATTCCAGTCCATCCTAGGGAAATGCCTTGAGGGAGACATCCCCATACTGATAGGGGACCTCAATGCCAAGCGACAGCACTGGGTACGAAGACGTTATGGTCAACCATGGCCTTGGCGACATGAACAAGAATGTTGAAAGGATTGCAGATCTCTGTGCCCTGAACAGTCTGGTGATAGGTGGTAGTGTATTCCCACACAAAAGAATACACAAGGCAGCATAGCTGTCACCAGACCATTCAACAGAGAATCAGATTGCCCATGTCTGCATTGCCATGAAGTTCCGGTGGTCCTTGCAGGATGTGAGAGTGATGAAAGGGAACGGACGTTTTGTCAGACCATCACCTTTTATGGCCATGCTAAAGCTGAAGAAAACATGGATGGAACCGACAAACCAATGCCAACGATATAACACCACCTTCTTCAAAGATGCACAAAACCAGAGTGAATACTCACTTTCAGTAACAAGTTTCTAGTGTTGCAAGAACTAGAGGACAACAGAGACCCAGTAGAAAGTCATTGGGCGAAGATCAAAGAAACAGGGACATCAACCTGCCAGGAAGTACTGGGTCCCAAGAAATATCAGCATAAAACAATGTTTCTCCACCGAGACTCTCCGCAAAATCCAAGAGAGAAATTAAAAGAAAGCTCCAGTCAATACCAGCCGAACAAGAGAAGAAAAAGCAAAAGCTCAAGGCGAATACACTAAAACCAACAGGGAAGCAAAATGAAGCTTAAGAGTGAGCAAGTGAAGATTCATTGATGGTCTTGCCACAGAAGTCCCGGAAGCTGTAAGCAATGGAAACTTGAAAGACATCTACAAGATAAGAAGGAAACTCTCCAGCAAATACAGCAAGCCAGAAAGACCTGTTAAAGACAAAGTTGGGAAGACAATCATCTGTAACAAAGGCCAACGTTGAAGATGGGTGAAGTACTTTGAAGAACATGCTGAACCAGCTTATGCCGCTGTCTCTACCAGACATACAGACAGCTGACAAGGACTTGCCAGTCGACTGCAGCAGACCAACCAAGGAAGAAATACAGCAAGCCATCAAACATTTGAAAAAGGGAAGGCAGCAGGACCCGACAACATTCCTGCAGAGGCACTGAAGGCAGACATTGAAACATCAGTAGACATGCTCAACCCCATGTTTGGAAGGATCTAGGAAGAGGAAAAGGTGCTGTCAGGCTGGAAAGAGGGATATCTCAACAAGATCCCCAAGAAAGGTGACCTGAGTAACTGCGCAAACAACAGAGGAATAACTCTTCTATCAACCCCAGCCAAAGTGTTCAACAGAGTCATCCTGAACAGAATGTAGGAACAAGTCGACACTCAGTTGCGGGATCAGGAATCTTGCTTCCGCAAAGATAGATCCTGTACAGACCAGATTGCAACACGGCACATCATCGATGGAATGGAACTCCCCATCTATATCAACTTCATCGACTATGAGAATTCATTTGACAGCTTGAAAAGAGAGACCCATTGGAAACTCCTCCACCTCTATGGTGTGCCAGATAAACTCGTAAAAATAATCAGGAACTCTCACTAGGGAATGACCTACAAGATATAGTCAAGGGCTGTTTGCTCTCACCTTTTCTCTTCCTGCTGGCCATAGACAGGATCATGAAGACATCCACAGCAAGGAGAAGAAATGGGATCCAGTGGACACCTTGGATGCAGCTCCATGACCTGTACTTTGCAGACAACGTGGCTCTACTCTTCCATACCATCAGTAGATGCAAGAGAAGACCCACAATGTGGCAACCATATCAGCACAACTTGGTCTCTGCCTTCTGGATCTTGGAAAACCAAGTTCCAGAAGGCTAACATGGCCAGCACAACTGAAGTCACTCTTGCAGGCGATGCACTGGAAGAGGTTGAGGCCTTCACCTACCTGGACAGTGCCATAGACAAGCAAGGTGGTATATGTCAAGCACTTACCCAGTCCCATCCACGGAGACGACACTGGAGTCGATGCTGGACCTCCTATCCCACCCGAGGACAATGCAAGTCAAGGAACCAATACCTTTGATCTCACAATGTCCTCCTGGGGGAAGGGGTTTTTGATAAATTAAGAAAAGAGAGACTTGCGGTACTGGATCTGCTCAGCGGCTGTGCGACACAGTGTAACAGGATTTGTCACTTCTGAGACCATCTACGTTTACGATGTAGATGTGCACTGGACCAGAACCTCTAGCTTTGTGATTAAGGCTGCTCTAACTCCACAATCAAGAGTCAGCCACAAATCATCTGATACAGCACAAACGCTACTTCAAACTCCTAGAGTTGTCAGAAGCAGGCACATTGTCAATGAGTATATTACGTTTTATGAAAGAAATTTGGAAGTTGACTTCTTTTTCTAGGATTCAAATTTGTCTTGCTTCGACGGACTGCGCTGCTTGACAATGACGGACTCCGTGGCTCAACAACAACACATTGCTCGCATCGTAAAGGGGTTTCTTTGACAAAGGCTTCATTAACTGCAAGAATCAGAACTGACGCATTGCCTGCATCCAGGGGATCGACGACGACGCCTCACCTCCTCTGCTCCCAGCATCGAGTCTTCGACGGCGACGCTTCCTCCACCCAAGGTACTTTTTCAGTGGGATCTGGGTCAGTCCTGTTAAAGAAATAGCTTTCAGGCAGTTGGGTTGGTCTGTTTGAGTCCTGTAGCCAGCCTGCCCTCCATTGTGGTCTGCCTGAATGTTAAATTTACCCAGGTCTAGTGCTACCAGATGTCCGCGGTTAGCGCTTTATTATTCTACGTACTATAATTTGATTTAATTTTTGAAAATTCATAACTCTGGTTCAACTTATTGGATTTTTGTTGTTTTTGTCTTGATTTACTCATATAATTATTGTCCATTTTTTAACCCTGTGTGGAGTATTTATGTGGTGTTTTCACTGGGTTACTGTGTGTGTGTGTTACACAAATACTTTACACATTGCCTCGTTAGATAAGCCTAACTGCTCTGGGCCAAGCTACTAGAGGGTGAGTACAGGTTATTTTTTAGTGTGTATCTAGCTTACCCTGACTAGAGTGGTGATTCCTGCTTGTACAGGGTGCATACTCTGACAACCAGAACTCCCATTTCTAACAAGTGGTGAAAAACATGCAAAGAAAATGTTGTTCACATTCATAAAGGCTGTAAGTTTTGTCCCATCGATAATCTTTCAAAATTAATTTGCCACACTTCTCAGAGTAATGTGAGCTACAACTGAATGGTACTGGCATATATATAGAGCAAAAATAGTAATATACTACACCAATTGTTCTTTTATTTATTTTGCACAATTAGTTTAGGAAATGCCAACATTTGAGAACTATTTTATCTTTAGGCATGTGTAATGTACTCATTGAATGCACTACACAGGATTAGCTGTAGTGAAATTAGTGTGAGTAACCAGTGTCTTTGAATACCAATTATTTATTTATTTAGTATAGGAACTTGGATTTTGATTGAGGGGAGTAAAGACCCTTCTCAAGCAACAATCTTAATCTCTGTCAGGATAAAACACAAAAATCACTAAATTAGCCTGTGCTTAACACTCTGGTAGCTTGACACAAAAGCAGTGAGGCTTAACTTAAACGTAATGTGTAAAGTATTTGTGCAGCACTTAAACAGTAATAAAGTTAAAACACAGCAGAAGACAACTCCTACACCAACTTAGAAACATAGAGAAAAGTGTAATGAATAAAATGAACCCAAAACAAATTAAATCCAATCAGTAGAAGAGGAGTTATGAATTTGTAAAGTTTTAGTCCGGATACATGCATTGAATTGGGCCCGGTCTCAGCTTACCTTCTGACTTAGAAGAAATTTTGAAGAAAAATATCTGAGAAGGTAAAGTGCAGCGGGACAAGACAGCCGGCGATGATGTCCGAGGAGGAGATGCCATTGTTGGAGAGCCACTGGTTGGAGTCGCAGTGAAGATTTCTATATTTGGACTTTGTCACTTTTTTGGAAGTCAAAAATCTCCAGCGGGACAAAGCTGCAGGCTGTAGTGTTGAGGGCTCCACGAGGCCTTCCAAAAAGGTCCAGATGAAAATGATTTGTTCCTGAGAAGGACATAGCCGGAGCTAATGAAAAGTGAAGCTGACCTGCGATGCACCTTGGGTGAATCGGAGAGAAGGTAGGTCCTGCAGTGACGTAGCTATGGGGGTGCGGTCTGCCCCGGCTGCACTTTTTGGGGGCGGCAGCAAGCGCATGGTATGTTTTCTCTCCCTTGTTGTCATCTGTCGCCTCCCCCGCTCATCGTCATATGTCACCACCACTTGCACTGCCGTCAGTGGGCAGCAAACTCAGGGATCACCCCGGGCAGCAAAAGCTCTAGCTACACCACTGAGGTCCTGGTTTTCTCTCAGTTCTCAGGACACTTTTTGGTGGAAAAGTTTTTGCGTCCCAAGTATCTAATTTTGATTGTTTGAACACCTTTAGCACCACTTCCAAGGGTCCAGGACTGGATGGCCACCACTTAGAGGGCATGGCTCACTTCAGGCAGGGTTTATGTGCATGATCAAAGTTGTTGGTGCTTGTTGTGTACCTGTAAAGGAGGTCAGCCAATTAGCCCTTGGAGTCACTTTGGTAGTTCTGGGATCAAGCAGCAAGGCAGTCCTCAAGCAGTGGGGCAGTCCTCTGGGGGTACAGGTCAGGCTTCAAGCAGAAGAGCAGTCCTCTGGTAGCAGCAGGGCAGTCCTCTGGGGAACAAAGCAGGCCTCAAGAGGCAGGCAGTCCTCTAAAGTACAGGCAGTCCTTCTGGGGGTCCTCTACAGATCCCGGAGTGAACTGAAGATTTGGATATGAGGGTCCAATATTTCTACCTGGTGCCAGCCTTTGACGTGGGCAAAACTTCTGGACTTCCCCCACATTTGATTCTAGAAACTTCCTTTCTGCCCTGCCCAGTCTCCAATAGGTCTGGAGTGACCAAAGACTGGTAGCAAGTTGTTTGTGAGTGTGCCGGAGGCAGCTCCTTTGAAATATAAGTGGGGTAGGGAACAGCTCCGCCCCTCCGATCCTGCCAACACCTAACCCCCCTTTTGTCTCACTGTCTGGGAGTAATACACAAAGGCCAACTGCCACTCTATTCATAGTCATGTGACCCAGGACAAAGGCAGCAGGCACTAAATGGTTAGGATAAGGAAATGCCAACTTTGAGCCCAAACATGATGTTTCTTCATGTTCCCAATAAATGTTAGCACTTATTAAATGTAATAAGGTAACCCAATATTATCCTATGCATTAGACTTGTCAGCCTTAGGGTTGTCTTCCCTCAAACCTTTTGCCTTCACCCCTGTTATTTTTGCTGATCTCATTTTAGCTGACTATAGAGCTCTGCACACTTTACCACTGCTAACCAGTGCTAAAGTGCTTGTGTTGTCTCCCTAAAACATGGTAGAATTGGCTTACACCCAATTGGCATATATAGTTTACTTGTTAGACCCTAGTAAGGTGACACTACCCATACCCAGGGCCTGTACATTAACAGCTAGTAGTGGGCCTGCAACACTGGTTGTGTCACCCACTTAAGTAGCCCTTTAAACATGTCTCAGGTCTGACATTGCAGTCTATCTGGGTGGTTTGAACTGCCATTTCGATATGGCAAAATAAACCTTTTGCCAGGGCCAAACTTTCCTTTTTAATAGATTTAAGTCACCCCTAAGGTAAACCCTAACAGTCCAGAGAACAGGGTGCAGTGTATTAAAAAGGTGGGACATGCACTTTAAAGTGTTACATGTCCTGATAGTGAAAAACTCTTAAATTCGTTTTTCACTACTGCAAGGCCTGCCTCTCCCATAGGATAACATTGGAGTTACATTATTACATTTAATAAGCTGGTATAATCCCAATGGGAACAGGCAACCATTTCATGTTTGGTGTCTTTGGAATTGTAATGAAAATTTCCGTCTTATAGTAAATTCAGATTTTAAATTACAATTTTGAAAATGCCACTTTTAGAAAGTTGGCATTTCCTGCCTTAGCTATTTAGTGCCTGTTTCTGGGCTACATACTGGGTATAGCTGACAGTTGGGCTTTGTATATTCTCCCTAGACAGCCACACACAATAGAGAGCTTATGTGTGCCTGCATGGGCCATCACTGGCAGTATGGGAGTGTGGAGCTGGGCACAGCCCTATTACACTAGAATAGGCTGTGTCCTGCCGCCACACAAAGGGCTGCATACCCCCATGTAGTTAGTCTGGAGCCAGGGCAGGAAAGGCAGTAAACCTGTGCACTTCAAAGGGAAACCTCTAGAAGCTTCTCCCTCTTCAAATAAAGACCCACACTGATGAAAGGGCTGCCACTTTGCTCGACTGCTGCTCTGAAGAACTGCTGTCTTGCTGTGCTGACCTGCTGCCCTCTTGCATGGGTGAGAAGGACTGGACCAGTATCTGTGGAACCCAGAAGCCCAGAGTGACTCCAAGGGCTAGTTGGCTGGCCTCCTGACTAGAGCCTCAAAGACAGAGGCCCCACCAACCTTGAACCCAGCATACGGAATATGCCATCTGTGAGCCCTACCCTGCCAAGTGGTGCCACCCCAGTTCTGGACCCTTAGACGTGAGCCTGAAGGTGCTGTGCCTGGACATCTGTGGATCCAGCCCAAACGACGCATCTCCTCTGATGCACCATGCAACCCCGAGCCGAATCGACGCATTGACTCTGCATCGATCATGCAGCCTGCTTCTGAACCACTACTGTGCAACACCGCCACAATGCAGGACCTTGCATCACAAGCCCTTGTTGAAGGGATCCTCGACAACAACTCAGCTCCTTGGAACCGATGCATCATCTCGACTACACGATGCATCCTCGGTGCAGGATCTTGCAATGCTCTGCAACCTGGATTCAAGGTACTCATGCTCAGTGGGCCTAACTTGGTTCCTATAGCCGGCCCACACTCCAACACTGTCGGCCTAAACCTGTCACTTTGTCCTAGTCTAGCGTGAACAGATAATCACAGTTGGTGTTTTGTGCTTTTTGGCGCTATTATCACCTAAACCTTTAAACCTGCAGATCGCCAGTTCTATTGATTGGAGTTTTGTTGTTTTGGTCTTGATTTAAGTATTAAAATCTGCTCAATCTTTCTAATCTGGTGTGGGACCCCATTTGTGGTGTGTTTTCATTTTATTACTGTTTGAAGTGCTGCATAAATACTTTACACATTGCCTCTAAGTTAAGCCTAACTGCTCTGTGCTAAGCTACCATGGGGTTGAGCACATGTTAATTTAAAGTTTGCTTGTGGATTCACCCTGTCAAGTTTGTGGTTCCTGCTTGAGTAAGGTTTCAACCCCTCAACTAGTAACCCAATTTCTTACACTATGGAAGAGAAACTCTGCCATGGCCGGTCCCAAGCCCAGCTGCGAAAGGAGGAGGATTATGCGTGGGGCTAGCTACCCCAACATGTAAAAAAATCCTAGCTACAGAAACGTCAACCAAAATACATCCCAGCCTTAGGGAGAGAGGAACCTCCTCCACGAAGAGCTATGATGCTTTGTGGTGAAAGACAGAGATCCCTGGAAGCCACAAAGCCGATTCAGCTGCTTTCGACCAATGACCATTACCACCGGGACATGGAACACGAGGACCATGTACAAGACAGACAAGACAGTCCAAGTGCAGTGGAGATAAAAACATTTAACTCTGTCCCGTTTGGCATCAGTGAGACCAGATGGACATAGCCCGGACAGAAAAGGCTGGCTCCAAGAGGAATGCTGTTGTATTCTGGACACAAAGAAGAGAATGCCCCAAATACTCAGGGAGTAGCACTGATGCTAACACCAGCAGTCAACAGAGCTCTGATTGGATGGGAAGCCCACAGTCCCAGAATCATCACAGCAACCTTCCGCACAAAGAAAAAGAGGATCAGCATGAATGTTATCCAGTGCTATGCATCTACAAATGGCAGCAAAGAAGAGGAAAAAGAACAATTTTAAGATATATTCCAGTCCATCCTAGGGAAATGCCTTGAGGGAGACATCCCCATACTGATAGGGGACCTCAATGCCAAGCGACAGCACTGGGTACGAAGACGTTATGGTCAACCATGGCCTTGGCGACATGAACAAGAATGTTGAAAGGATTGCAGATCTCTGTGCCCTGAACAGTCTGGTGATAGGTGGTAGTGTATTCCCACACAAAAGAATACACAAGGCAGCATAGCTGTCACCAGACCATTCAACAGAGAATCAGATTGCCCATGTCTGCATTGCCATGAAGTTCCGGTGGTCCTTGCAGGATGTGAGAGTGATGAAAGGAACGGACGTTTTGTCAGACCATCACCTTTTTATGGCCATGCTAAAGCTGAAGAAAACATGGATGGAACCGACAAACCAATGCCAACGATATAACACCACCTTCTTCAAAGATGCACAAAACCAGAGTGAATACTCACTTTCAGTAACAAGTTTCTAGTGTTGCAAGAACTAGAGGACAACAGAGACCCAGTAGAAAGTCA
Organism: Calotriton arnoldi; assembly: GCA_963921515.1. Taxonomy (NCBI): domain Eukaryota; kingdom Metazoa; phylum Chordata; class Amphibia; order Caudata; family Salamandridae; genus Calotriton; species Calotriton arnoldi. The sequence continues at coordinate 347,923 of CAWUFW010013465.1, forward strand.
TTGGGCGAAGATCAAAGAAACAGGGACATCAACCTGCCAGGAAGTACTGGGTCCCAAGAAATATCAGCATAAAACAATGTTTCTCCACCGAGACTCTCCGCAAAATCCAAGAGAGAAATTAAAAGAAAGCTCCAGTCAATACCAGCCGAACAAGAGAAGAAAAAGCAAAAGCTCAAGGCGAATACACTAAAACCAACAGGGAAGCAAAATGAAGCTTAAGAGTGAGCAAGTGAAGATTCATTGATGGTCTTGCCACAGAAGTCCCGGAAGCTGTAAGCAATGGAAACTTGAAAGACATCTACAAGATAAGAAGGAAACTCTCCAGCAAATACAGCAAGCCAGAAAGACCTGTTAAAGACAAAGTTGGGAAGACAATCATCTGTAACAAAGGCCAACGTTGAAGATGGGTGAAGTACTTTGAAGAACATGCTGAACCATCTTATGCCGCTGTCTCTACCAGACATACAGACAGCTGACAAGGACTTGCCAGTCGACTGCAGCAGACCAACCAAGGAAGAAATACAGCAAGCCATCAAACATTTGAAAAAGGGAAGGCAGCAGGACCCGACAACATTCCTGCAGAGGCACTGAAGGCAGACATTGAAACATCAGTAGACATGCTCAACCCCATGTTTGGAAGGATCTAGGAAGAGGAAAAGGTGCTGTCAGGCTGGAAAGAGGGATATCTCAACAAGATCCCCAAGAAAGGTGACCTGAGTAACTGCGCAAACAACAGAGGAATAACTCTTCTATCAACCCCAGCCAAAGTGTTCAACAGAGTCATCCTGAACAGAATGTAGGAACAAGTCGACACTCAGTTGCGGGATCAGGAATCTTGCTTCCGCAAAGATAGATCCTGTACAGACCAGATTGCAACACGGCACATCATCGATGGAATGGAACTCCCCCATCTATATCAACTTCATCGACTATGAGAATTCATTTGACAGCTTGAAAAGAGAGACCCATTGGAAACTCCTCCACCTCTATGGTGTGCCAGATAAACTCGTAAAAATAATCAGGAACTCTCACTAGGGAATGACCTACAAGATATAGTCAAGGGCTGTTTGCTCTCACCTTTTCTCTTCCTGCTGGCCATAGACAGGATCATGAAGACATCCACAGCAAGGAGAAGAAATGGGATCCAGTGGACACCTTGGATGCAGCTCCATGACCTGTACTTTGCAGACAACGTGGCTCTACTCTTCCATACCATCAGTAGATGCAAGAGAAGACCCACAATGTGGCAACCATATCAGCACAACTTGGCCTCTGCCTTCTGGATCTTGGAAAAACCAAGTTCCAGAAGGCTAACATGGCCAGCACAACTGAAGTCACTCTTGCAGGCGATGCACTGGAAGAGGTTGAGGCCTTCACCTACCTGGACAGTGCCATAGACAAGCAAGGTGGTATATGTCAAGCACTTACCCAGTCCCATCCACGGAGACGACACTGGAGTCGATGCTGGACCTCCTATCCCACCCGAGGACAATGCAAGTCAAGGAACCAATACCTTTGATCTCACAATGTCCTCCTGGGGGAAGGGGTTTTTTGATAAATTAAGAAAAGAGAGACTTGCGGTACTGGATCTGCTCAGCGGCTGTGCGACACAGTGTAACAGGATTTGTCACTTCTGAGACCATCTACGTTTACGATGTAGATGTGCACTGGACCAGAACCTCTAGCTTTGTGATGACAATTGCACTCAAAATAACAAGAGGAGGCAGTTACCATCAGTACACTAACAAGACTTTGCAGGCATTAACCTTAGTGACATAAACTTACAAGTTTCATCAGCTGATGGGCATGAGAGCAAAAATACCACAATCACAGACTGGAGTGTGGCACTAGGAATACATTTGAGATACAGATTGAAGTATTGGCACTCCCCAAGATACACTCGGATCAGAGGTGGGAATTATTGCACTCCTAAGTATTCACTTGGAGAAAAGGCTGGAGTGACTTACTCCTCCTAGAGATAAACTCATAGCAAAGGTTGGACTGACTTGCACTCCTAAGAAAACACTCGAAACACAGGGTGGGGTACAAGGTTGATGTATATATCAAAAGACTCTGATGTGCTTTCTCTTGGCACTACTGTTCATTAGAGAAACGTTCAAGGATTAAACTAAAGTCTTTAATCCTTGAGCAGTGACAGTTCTTGCATAAAGGTTGTAGGGAGGGTCTGGAGAATAAACACACAAGAAGCACTGGATTAATTCAGAAGAAATGGAGGAAAAGTCAATAGTCTTTGAAGACAGGGGTACTCGGTCCTGTTTACAACTCTAGGAGGTTTAGTGCGCACTAACCTGATATCAAGTACTTAGCCTAGTTCTTCAACTTGTCTGAAGTTTGAAGAAGATCTCTAAGCCTTGACTCAGGGAGATGCGGGGGTCAGGATTAGCTCTGCAGGAGGGAGCGAGGAGGAAGACATCTAGGGAGCTGGTGTCATGGGAACCACTGGTTTGGATGGACTTGAAGGAGACTGGAGTGCTTCTTGGCTCCAGAAGGAATTTTCAGGAGAGTGGGAAAGGTGAAGCTTGTTCTGCAAGCAGAGAGGCCATGTCACGATTCAGGGTTTGGTGGGGTTCATATACCCTCATGAAGGCTAAATTATGTCGCTAGATCACATGTGGAATGTGTGGCTCATGGCCATCTGGAAAGTTCTCAAACCTTATGGAAAACCTTGTTAGTACACTCTCTATGATCTTCCAGAATGAGCAGGTGCAGCTTGTTGATCGGAATCAAATTACAGGAAACTAATGTATCGTTTTTGCTCTCAAACTTGCATATTGGAAAACAACACCAAGGCCCCAGTAACAGCGAGAGCATGGCTTGCCATTGGCTCATGGGATTACGGGGCGAGCTTGCAGGGATTTAATCGAAAACCATGGATACACCTGGAGTCAGATTGAAAGAAAAGGACAGAGGTGGCTGGAGAGTCCTGGTTGATGGCCTATACCCCAGCAGGGGTAGTAGGCATAAGTAAGTAAGTAATGTAAGAGATAAGCCTTGCAGTAGTGAAAAACGGATTTAAGAGTTTTTCACTACCAAGACATGTAAAACTTTAAAGTACATGCCCCACTTTTTAAATATTCATCAAACAAGGGGTATACTGTTCCACTATGACTATGGTATCCTCTCAGTGGAGTCTGTATGTAGTCAGTGGGAGCACGCTCTTTTGAACAAGTGCCCTCACCCACCCAGAAGTGGCATGCTTCATAATTGGACTTGCTCCTTGTCGAGCCGGCGCTGCAATGCCCTACGGGCCCCGGCAAGAGGGCTCTTTGTTGGAGATTTTTTAATGGGTCACTGGGCGTGTGAGTGCATCTCCAGTCAGTGAGTGAGAAGACTGGGAAAAAAAAGTGTGATAAAATTGACTTATAGACCTCGTGGGGCTATCTATTTCAATTAAATTCAATTCCATAAAGCTTTATTCGATTTCTTATAAGAAGGTCATAAAAGCGCATAATATCACACATCTTTGTAATCAAAGAACATCTTTAAATATCGCTAAAAATACAATATGGTGTTAAAATAGCTAGCTATAACTTCCCTAAAGCATAGTCGAGGGGAATATTGTTTCATAAGATTTCATATTAAAGTGGTTTTTCTACATTTAATCACATTTTTAAAAAAAGAAGCTAATGACCTATTAAACTATCAATTGTGCAGAGATTGCAATACTAAGAGTGCAGGGCGACATTGTCTAAAGCCGAGTAACCTCAGGATTGGTAAAATCCACCTCCTTCTTTGTACAGAATAAAATTTACAGAATAAAAGAACATGTATTGTCGTTTGCTGAGAGATATCGTCACATGGACATGTGCTCATAGTTCTGGACCAGTCATTTATCATGGGGAAACTTGTCAATCTATGAAAGATCCCAAGTCTAAATCGAGTCATTACGAATCTTTCATATCCACCTAATATGTTTTTAAGATACAGCTGTATACTGTAAGTGGTTAATATCATTTGATTCGACTATACTGATGGCTTCAAAATTTCAACAGAAAATCTGTTTGTCTCTAGGAGCGACATGCAATTTCTTTTAAAATCTTTTCTAGTGATAGAGATTATGGATATAGGGTCTTCATAGTATTCTGGTGCCCAAGGTCATTCGTAGAATCTTTTGCATATTTTAGCCATGGGATATTGGAGGCCCGCTGTAGCTTGAGACTATCATTTAAAATATCCTGATTAAAAATAGTTTTTGTGGTAGACTAAATTGACAGGTTGAATTTTTATGAGGTCTGATATGTACGGCATCCCTAACTCAGAATGATTATGTAAGTAGATGTACTGCTTGGGACAGCCAGCAAAAATCTGAAAAGGGCGTTTTCAACTAACTGTAGGGGGCTGAGGATCAGCATAGCCCCAAACACCTGCACCATACATGGCAGTAGAGACTCATTTTGCCTGATATATATGTAACAGTTCTACAGGTGGTCGTCTGCCCAATTTCTTAGAGAAGTTGGCAAGGGCAGCAGGAGCTTTCATGAATAATAATTTCCTGGTTTGGACTACCTGAGTCCACGTCCTCATCTGTTCGAAAAGGATGCCTAAGGAGGAAAATCTCTTAGTAAATTCGACCTTTTTGTTATCGATAAATATGTCTCTGCATTTTGTACTGCCTCCCCCACACTTCATAAAAATGGTTTTTTGAGGTGTTCACTCTGAGGCCCAGATTGTGCAGGAACGTACAAAAACTGGCAACTACTCTTTGGAGCACCAGCTGTGTTCGGGACATCAGCACAGCGATGTCTGCATACAGTAAAGCGGGTATAGGGCATTTATCAATTTGTGGCAGGTCCTGACACTGGTTCACCAAAACTTGACCTAAATTGTTAATATATAATGTAAATAGAAAATGTGCCAGGACGCAACCTTGTCTTACCCTTCTCTGAATTTTGAACGTTGCTGTGCACTCCCCGCTGGCCCCGTAGCGGACCCATGCCTTTGCATCACTATAGAGCTGCCTCAAGAAGTGCACGAGTGAGGTTTCCACACCTATATCGTCCAGGATTTTCCATAATTTATTGTGGATTACGCAATCAAAGGCTGCAGTTAGATCTACAAACGTGAGATATAGCCTGCCCTGTTTAGCCAATGTGTACTTCCCCAAAAGAATGTTTAAATTTAGGCACTGTTCTACCGTAGCTAGACACTGCCTGAAGCCGAATTGTAATTCAGATATAATACTATTATCTTCGGCCCAATCCTGAAGTCTATTTAGTATAATGCACCCCACCACCTTGGCCAACGAGTCTAACAATGAGATTGGCGGATAGGATGCTGGCTTCTGTCGGTCACCTTTCTTAAATATCGGAACCAGTATTGATTCCGACCATGTTATTAAAAAGCCGGACGAACAACACGCTGCAATTACTTGGGTCAAGATAGGGCCCCATAAAAGCAGATAAGGTTTAAAAAGATCTATGGGGACGCCGTCCAGGCCAGGCGCTTTCCCACCTGTGCTTGCCTTAATTGCACTATTGACCTCCTCTAAAGTAAAGTGGACGTCTATGGGATAATTATTCACTGTGGAAATTTCCTGCATCGTCTGTGGGTTATCTATGGCTGTCTCATCCATGGTGTTTTTATACATATTTGAGTAATGTTCCACCCAATGGTCCTCAGCAATGGCTATCTATTTAATTGGGTTCCGAGTCTAGGTCGAAGTTAAAAACAAAGTGAGAGATTCTTCAACATAATGGCCCTAATCTCTTAAGTGTCAAGATATCTTATGTGGTATGAGATCGAGTAGGTGTGTCTGGATCTCAGTTCATGGTCGACATGTTTCACACCTTTATAGTATCAGAAGAATGATCATGTGGCATTTTGTCAGGACAAAATTACACCAAATCTTCTAAAGGAGTGTGGGACCTAAGAGAGTGTCTGGGTTTTCTCACCCCGATGGATAGTGTGATGATCCACCTATAAATAAACTTATCTATAGGCACTGTTGTTGTTGCATGTGTGCTTCATTTTAAATCAGTGACCCTCCAGTACTATGGTAAGGTCCCCTCGGAGACCGAGGACATATCTCTCATCAATCAGAAATTTGTGCTGCAGAGACAAATGGTCTATTCACCTACCCCCGTCCTCGCATCCATTTTTCAATTACACTGCATCCTGCCCCATAGGTTGTTTAGGGCCTACGTTCAGGGTGACTTATATGTATTAAGAAGGAAGTTTTAGGCATGGCAAAAGATTTATTTTTCCAAGTTGAACTGTCAATGTAAAACTGCACACAGGTTGCAACAGCAGGCCTGAGACATGTTTTAAAGGGCTACTTAAGTGGGTGGCCCACAAGTATCATTTCATGGGTACATGTAGTACCACTTTACTAGTGACTTATAAGTAAAGTAAATATGCCAGTTGGATGTAAGCAATTTTACCATGTTTAAAGAAGAGAACAGAAGCACCGTATCACTGCTTACCAGTGGTAAAGTGCACAGAGTCCTAATGCCAACAATAACGAAATTCAGAAAACAGGAGGAGAGAAGGCAAAAGTATTGGAGTTGACCCTGTAGAGAGGGCCAAGTCTAACATTCAGTAACTTTATAAAGTGCTGCACATGTCCTTTCAGAACCTCTGAAGCCCTTCAAAGAGTCTATATGAAGATAAATAACAGCGGAAAATTAGAATACAGTCGGTATGAAAAGGATCCTGTGATCAACATTATTTAAACACAACCCCTGCTCTATGGGTTTTTACACAATGCACAACTTAATTCATATACTCACAAATGTGTATGTGAATCACGAAAAGTGCTCAGTGTTCAACTGAAGTAAACTAGGACTTTTTTCGCTGTACTTTGTGAATCTTGACATAGAGAGATAAATGTATGTTCGTGTGTATACACACACGCAGACACACACACCACGCTGTTTTGAATCTTTGCTGTTCATTTGAATAGTCTGTCAAATCCTGGCCATGTTTCTATTTCTGGGGAGATAAACCTGAATAAAAAGCACAATGAATTATCGCTTTGAGGCAGGCGTTGGCTCCCTGAAGGCATTTTATGACTATTCTCAAAACACTGACCACCACTCAGGGCCGGTCCTAGGATTTGTAAGGCCCCGGGCAGAATAGGAACATGCAAGGCCCCTATAATTTGCATTAGATTTAACCTGACAGGAAGTGACATCATAGGAGGTAATATCAATTGGCCATTAATTATATGGCATTGTTTGAAGCTGCTTTGCAAGAAGCTACTTACCTAGTCTGGATATAAGTAAAATGGTTAAAATAGCACTAATAATCCTAATAAAATACGTACATACATTTTAAATCTCGAATAAGTGGAAATACATTAAATGAATTGAACTTAGTTGTTGTTCTCTTGAATGGGATAAATGAAAATGAAATGCAAATCAGGCATTCTGGCACTAAGAGAGCTCCAAAGAAGAGGTGCAGACTCTACTAATGTGGAGAAAGAACAGTTTTAAGTGTTTTTCCAAAGATTGGAGTCACACCATAGCTCAAGAGGGAGAGAGTCCCAGTCCTGCACAACTAGAAAGGAGAAGAATCTGCCTCCAATCAGGACCATCTAAATTTTAGGATGGCACAGGAGTTTGGATGGCACAGAGTATAGGATTCTGGAATGAACAGTACGGAGTGCTGTCGAAAGAGAGAACCTTTTTAATGCAGTGCACAATGGCAAATGGATAGTGCCTTGCAGATGTAGGGTTTCAAATCAAAAACACAGCAGACAGCAGAAAGGTGAGAAGAAATAGCATTGCGATGCAGCAGCCTCAGATGAGGAGCCTAGCACTGTTCTGAATGATTTGAAGGGTACTGAATGCTAAAAGGCGGAAACCCAAGAGAGAAGGCATTTGCATAATCTAGTGAGAAGATAATTGACTACACAACAGCTTCACAATAGTGAGAGGGGTGAAAAAGGATGATTTTGTGTTGCTTATGGATGTAGTAAAAGCAAGTGGATGAAACATGGTTAATCTGTTCCGAAAAAAAAGAGAAGATGCTGGAAAATGAACCCAAGATTTTTTTGCTGACTCTACCAATGTGGGCGATTGAACCAGCTCCACCAGCCACCAAAGAGAACATCATATGGTATGAGATCCTTTAAAAATGGAAACCCTTAATTTGTCAATATAAGGTTTTAATGATTTTGTCTTCATTCAGAAATCAATTGGTAGCATGCACGTACAAACATATTCTTGGGCAAAGATCAGATTGCCACTAAGGGAAATGATGTTTGGGTATCAATATGCACAAGATATCAGCAAGAAACCAAAGAACTGTATGAGTAAGGCTAACTGGGAATTATATAGATTGGACAGTGGAGTCCCAATAAATTCCACAAGTCAGAGGTTTTGTACATAATAGAAATAGGTGGTGAGTGGATTGTTTCATATTTCTCAAATCGGATAGAGGTAAGCCACACCAGGGGGAAGCATAAATTCCAGGTTGTACTAGTTGATTTATAAGCACTGGCTGGGAAACAGTGTCAAATGTGGTGCTAAGTTTTAGTAGTATTAAGGCTGCTCTAACTCCACAATCAAGAGTCAGCCACAAATCATCTGATACAGCACAAACGCTACTTCAAACTCCTAGAGTTGTCAGAAGCAGGCACATTGTCAATGAGTATATTACGTTTTATGAAAGAAATTTGGAAGTTGACTTCTTTTTTCTAGGATTCAAATTTGTCTTGCTGGTTCTGACCCTTCTAACTTCCACGTCTCCCCTCCTGCCTCATCCCGCCCAACCTCTGACATCTTTCAGCGGTCGTGCTTTCTTCCATCCACCTCTCACCAATACTTCTCTCTCCACTCTGCTTATGTTCCCTTGCTGGTTCTGTCTCTCTTATATCCACACATCTTATCCACATGCTCCCCTTCAACTCTCATCTCTCCCCCAGCCTCATAACTTCTTTCCTTGTTCTGCTTCGTTTACATCCACCTCTCTCTTTCTATCCTCCTGGAGCATCTTATTTTTTCTTGTCGATGCTGACTCTTTTAAATGCAACTCCCCTCAATGCTCTACTCTTTTTCTCATCTTTCCCTCAGCTTTCTGTGATTGAATCCAGAAATATAAGACAACTGACTTACATCTAAAAACAGCCAGGAGTATTGGTTTTGTCAATGGCTGTTAGCTGTTTAAGATAAATGTGTAACAACAATAAATTATTTTACGTTCACTCTGTCACTGTTTTGACCAATGAGTACCTCCTTCACACACATTTGCACAGAATCCCAATTGCAACTGGAATACAGGACCGTTGCTCTGTGCGCTCTGCAGAGAGGCCATGTATTGAATGATCATGTATTCTGGACACCTTTTTGACCCACAGACAGGCACAGTGTGAAAGTTGTACTGCCTTCAGCCTCAACTCCAAAGCACTCAACTGCAGCCTGTTATAAACACCTGGAGCCGACTCACTACGATGTGTGCCCCATACAAGAGAAATATGCTGTGAAATGAAATACAGAAACACACATCCTGGACATAGCTAACACTCTTGGGGAATGCAAGATTAAGTAAAGCATGTGAAATATAAACAGGAACAAAATCGCTGCCATGGATTACCCTATCATGCAGTGTGAGACTGGGTCAGGAAATAAGCCCCGGCACCAAAATAAAAGTGGCCCCCATTAATGAATTAGTTAGCTAGAAAAGTGTCCCATGTTTGCAAATTAGGGCAATTTTTAATTTGTAGAGACATGCTGTATACGTTTTTTGTAAGGTATGGGAGACCGCATAGATTGGATTTTGCTGCAGGCAATGTTTGTTTTAATATCATGAAAATCAACAGCAAAAATTGGCTCATCTGACCATTAAGCCGGCCAACAAACAGCCAAAAAACGGCATACATACTAACCTGACAGATTAGACCATCCCGCACTGCCTGATTGCCCTATGGGCCAGTCCATCACGGCTACCGTGGTACATTTATTGTGAAGACACTTGGTCATTGTTTTTGCAGGTAAAGTAAAGGACATGAATATAGGGCCCGATAGGAGCCCGTTTCAAGTCTGTTTTGATTTACCACCGAGTCTAAGACTCGAGGGACCCAGCACACTTGAAGCCCTAGTCCAGCCACTTTTACATGCTGATTCTGCTCCTCTGCGCGCACCTCTTGTCTGGCTGCTGTACTCACACCTATCTGCTCCCCCCTCCTCTCACTTTATCTGTTTGTCTTAACCCTTTTATTCACCTCTCTGCTCCCTTTCCCACATCCTGGGTGAGCTGAGCGGTTTTTATTGTGATGTGCTGTCATTCTATCTTTTGTTCTGCGCCCTGCATGTTATCCTGCTTTTCATTCAAACAGGGGCAGGGCGCACTTCGCAGGTAAGGGCTCTTTAATTACCTGTCTAATCGCTGCTATCCTCATGCAGATGCAGCGATTAGGCCCAGAGAGAGGGGCCAGCTGTGGAAATTGATAAAAATAGAAACAAATAGAAACTCTTAGGCCCCCCCACCGGCCTCGAAACTCTGCAGTTTTTAAAAGTGCGAGGCCCCATGGCTGCGAGCAGGCGCGGGGCCCTGGGCAGCTGCCCACGCTGCCCATGCCTAGCGCCGGCCCTGCCACCACTGACACCGTGAGAGGAGTCGGAGACGCAGAGATGGGCACGAAGGAACGCTAGATTGAAAGACAGGGTAATAGAGAGCAAAGGACGCGAGGAATATGTGAAGAAAGAGAAAAGATTATTTTATCACCAGAAACCCTTCTGCATCTTTACCGTTGACCTTTATGAGCAGGAAAGCACTTTCAAAATTGTATTCTTCTGAGCTGGTATTGAGTTTAGCGTTGCTATAGGGACCATCGCGTACAGATGTAATCAGGGGAGCAGTGTATAAAGAAAGGGATTTATTTTCTATTCGGCTGAATTTATTTATAACCTTTCTTCCTCTGAAAAAGCCGCAGATGACATTACCATCAAAATTTGTATTCATTGTTATCCTAAAAACAAGGCCGATGGAATGGAAAATAAACTGTACGTGATTAACCTTTTTAATTTGATTCGGCTACAACATTCAATACTAACGATTTCTTTCATTCCTTACAAGCATAAGCATGCTCTCTTCTGAAGCTAGTCGCTTCGTTTCAAATTGTAATCTTAAACGGAGCTCTGTTGTTATTCACCACAGATTTACTTGTGCTACCCTCCTCATCGCTGAAGATATTTTTTATTTATTTAATTTTAAACATTTTGTATAACGCAAACTCTGCACAAGGACATTGGAGCGCTTTACATGAGCAGCAGTTACATTGCACGAGGTCAGATGAATTTGTATTATTAGGGGCATATTCTCAAGGAGCTATCGCTGAGTTAACGGCACTCTATCGCAGCCAAAGTCGAGATAAATGTATCGCAACATTCACAAGCTGGTGCTAACAGCCTATAACACCAGTTTACCTGCGAAAGCATCCTCAAAAAACATCGCCACAGATGACCCCTGCAACTATCGCTAATGAGATGCAGAGTAGGCGTTCCCGAGCCAAAACCTGCGACAACACCACACCTCAACATTCTCAACGACCAGCCCGATCAGCGATAAAACCACAAAACAGGCGATAAGGCGCGTTAGCAGCAGGAAACTAACACCTGCCCTGACCTGGTGCAAAGTCGGAGCACAGCCTGCACCACAAAATGGAGCCCAGCCCAGAGCCACACCTGAAGGGCAACAGATGCCATGGAGCCACTGAACATGCGTGCCGGACACCCAAGAGGGCCACAACACCCACCGCCACCACCCCCAGGACCACACCCCAGCCCCCCCCCACCCCGGCCCCACCATGGGCACCCCCCACCTCCCCCGGACCAAGACACAACCCATCAACTGCACGGAAACATGACCACAAGCACCCGCCTGATGTCCCACAATTGCAACAGTCAACATACATGTGCGCACTGAGATCCTGATTCATACATACACCATTGAAAGACCAAACAAAATGTCACATCCAAATTCGTCACCAAACAACTATCCTGAGGAGTCATGGCGGGGCATCCCTGGACAAACTGTGACTCACAGCCTGCAAGACAATACCCAAGATAAGAAGGTGTGTCAGGCACCCATCAAAGGACAGGGAGAGAGAGAAAGAGAGAGAGAGAAACAAACAGACAGAAAGAGAGAGACTGAACAAGGAGCGCAAGGCCAATCGGGCCCTTGGCTCATGCAAACATGCCAACAGCTGCGTGTGTCTCGAACTCTGCGCACCACAAATCACAGGCCTGGCATCAAAGTCAGCGCGAACTCCACATCACAATTTAGACATGCAAGCAGTAGTCAGACGAAAATCAGGAATGAAAGCACCTTTGTCTCAACACACAAGGCCCAAGGCCAACCAAACCCCCGACCTTGGTCCTGAATGCGGCTGGCACACCCTGCGTGAGATACCATACCAGCCTCCGACGACTCCCACACCACAAACTGCGCTAATTAAACACCAACGTGCCTACACCCCACACACACTTGTCCCTGCACGACCGACACCTGCAAGGGATGCCCTTGACACATTGTCAAGAACTACCCATACGTACAAACGTCGCACACACATACGACTCATTGCCCAGAGCTGTGGCATATCGTCCACCGAACACCTGCCGGTCAGACGAGTGCCAGTGCTACGAGACCAATAAACCCAATGGCCGGCATTCCCGGGCACATGCACAACCCCTGTCACGTGGAACTGTACCGTGCCCGAATGCTGCATCTGTTGGGATCCCTGCCAATGGCAGTGTTGCGAATCAGTTTCCGTCTGAGTTTCCGTCTTGCCTACGTCACCTGCGTCCAGCCCTGGTTCCACTGTCGATCATGCACATTCGAGAGGTTCATGGAGGTCTGCCTATCCAACGCAACCGTAGCTGAATTGGATTGTGACCTGACAGTGCGCCCCCTGTTGGCCCACCAACAGGACTGTCACCTGGATAGCCGTGCATGGGATGCACTGATCCTTGGCGTATGTGCTGGCAGTTGCGCATGGGAGAATGCACAACTCCTCATGTGCAGTGACCACATCCAGGCGCTCCCCTATTGGGCTGTGTTGCGGATTGGGGAAACGGCGTGGACTGAGCACATCTGCCCGGACCAGTTAATGGATTGGCTCACCCTGATGTTCCTTGAACCCGACAACGACGTAATATTGGAACACATTGCCCATGAAGCTGCGCTGGCATTCATGGACGAGTAACTACGTCCCTGCAGCCACATCGGATTGTCACCCACAGCATTGCTCCCAACACCTTGTAGCATCGTGGGGAATGTACCCACATCCCGGTTGCAGCGGTGCGGGGTAGGTCTACCACTGGGCTTCTATTTGGAGCAGACACAACACTACGTGTGTCTAGTATCCCGCTGTTACTGATGAGGCGCGATCTTACAAACATTAGGTTGGTCTCTATACCTGCGGGTAGAGTTCCCGTAGGACCACTACGTGGTAGGAAGTTTTTCACCTCACCATTAGGTGTAGATAGTTTTCTTTTCATTTGGTCCTGAGGAATCGCCACAGATCATTCTTGACTACTAGGCGAGAAACATGTCGACCATTTAGGAGTAGAGCGCTTACTTTTGACACATTACAGCCAGATAGTCGCCTCTCCTATTACTTATTTTAACCAGGCTGGGATCCTTCCAGAATAAAGTTTATTTAGAGTATTCCCTCCCCTGTTTTATCTTGCACATTCACCATTACATCTACACGTACTAGGCCCCTTACACCCACGGCACCTAAACGGCAAGGAACAAAAGATCTCCGGTAAAGAGCCCCTTTATGGGTGCCCGTCGGGTATTGACCACTCGTGTGCCACAATGATCATCATCCCTACACATGGAGGAACTGACTGACGCATGTACAATAAGGGTGGGTCCCTTCTGACAGCTCCACCTTTGTGAGCCCGACATGGGAGAGTTGCTGGTAGACCTGTGCTCTTACAGTCTTCAGCAATGTGAGTATGGTGTCCAACCTCTGACCATGTTGAGCAATGTTATGAATCATTACAGAATGTGTCCACACAGATGTGTGTGAGTAGGTATGCGACGTGAAGTTCTGTTGTCACATGTGATGTAGGACACCACTTCTGGCCTGCTACCCATTTGGCCATTCCTACACACAGCCCTATTCAAGACATGGACCTGTGCCTTTGTTGGGGGGTTGTGTGTTTGTTGCTAATGTGCAATGGGGACACAGCCAGTACCCACCTTCACAGTCATCCAATTGGCCATGTGTTTCGGGGATGAACATGCGCATTGATGTCATTTACCAGGGTGTACCTTCTTGTGCAATCATTGTCCCTACATCCAGCCATACTTCAATACGTGAGTGAACATAGTCATGACACATCTGCATGATTTCGAATGTTTTATTCACATTCTGGCGAATGACGGAGAGGGAGCTGTACATGGCCATCCAAGCCCACATAACATGGAAGCCCAGTGGTGGGCCAACCAGAGTCCTTTGGGCATTGATAATTGATTTGGAAGAGGGGGAGTGCAGTCCGCAGCAGGATTGCTGTGCAATTGTCAAGCAGTGGAGATATGGCAGTCCGTGTCGGGGTCCGGGTGAATGTCGCAGAGTGTTCCGGGGGTCAGTGGAAGGGGTTGTCCCAGGGCATAATGCATGGGGCAGAGCCAGGCAGGGCAAGCCATATGGAGGTGATGGATGCTACTGCCTCCGTCCTCACACAGTAGTTACCATCCACATCTTACTCCTCTGATACTTCTTCTGTGTCAGGTGTGTCCGGTGTGTGTGGCGGTGTAATGGCTGCATCACTGTGTGCCACTGGCACATCAGGGTGTGAAGGCGATGGGGCTGCATCACTGTGTGCCACTGACACATCAGGGGTCGGAGATGTGTGTGTCGAGGTTCCTGCAGCAGTCATCTGGTACAGGCTCAGTGGCAGCAGTGGCAAGATGAGGATCTGCAAGGCATGGAAGATCGCAGCTACATCTCGCTGGTGTTCAGCAGTGGCAGCCATACTTCCAGCCTGTATCGGATCCATGGTCTCCATTGTCCTCCGCATCTGTGCCAACTCTGTGCTGTCATCGCTGGAGCCTGTCTGCCTAGACAGGTCCTGTCTCCGAGTAATGGAACCAGCGATGTCAGCCAAGGATTGTTGGTGGGCATGGTGCAGACAGTGGGTATCCGTTAGGGACTGTAGGTGCTCCCTGATGGGACTCAGGCACCCACGTATGGCATCGAGTTTGGCTGCCATGAGGTCAAAACCCAGCCGCAGTTGAACTGCCATCTTCTCCTGGCACCCTAACACAAGGCGATTGAAATCCATGTGTTGGTCGTGGGGGTCCTGGGAGGCAGCCGTGGTGGTGTGTGCTTCCTGCTGTGTGGTCTGTGCAGGGTGTGGGCTCACCGCGATGCAGCTGGGCTGCCCTGCTCCTGGAGGTGGGGTGAGGAGGCTGTCCACGAGCCGTTGGAGTGTGTCTGGGCAAATGGGAAGGGTGTCCTCTTCATCATCACTGAAGAGATGTGTGGTCTGATCTGCAGGAGGTGTTGGTTGTCCCTCTGCAATGTAAAGGGAGATGCAGGTTAACAGTGTGTTCCATGTATGTTGACGCATTGTGGATGTTCACATTCAGACTGCATGACGGTGTACATTGTGACTGTTTTGGTGTTGCTGGCTATTTGATGGGAGTCAGTGGACATTTCGACTACATGGCGGATGTGTGGTTGCACTCGTACATTATCATCTCACAGTGTCATGCATTGCCAGATGTGATTGGCCAGTTTCTACGCACGAGAGGCACCAGTTGTGTACTCTGTCCTGTGGTGTAGGGGTTGCACTCTGTCCCACATTGTCGTCAATGTTGATGTACTGTGATTGCTATGTGTGTGTGCTGCATTGTTGGCGATTCGCCCCTGCAGTTCTGCATTGGCGGACCCTTATCCCTTTGAGTTAGGGTGCATTTGACTTGTGTGCTTTTCGGGGGCTGGGATGTTTGCGACTTGGGTCATTTGTGCTACTGGAGATATTTGGTACTCTTGTGCATTGTTTGTCTGCAGATGTGTTCTTGACGTCATGGGTCGTAGGTGCACGTGGATGTGTCAGAGTGTGACCTGCTCCTTTACGGATGTGGTCCACACTCAGCCACCTCAGTGTCGTCTCATGCACCATGTCATGTATTGTGACTTCAGCCATGCTATCTGTCATGCAGTATCACTTACATTGTCAGAGTGGCTCACAGAGCCGCTGCTTTTCTGGATTCAGCACATGTGCATGGGTAGGTTGTGGCATTGGTGATATGGAGGGGGGCCCATTTGTGCACATAGTGGACGGGGCCCTACTTGGTGTTTCTATGTGTGCTGCAGTGTGCCAAGGGTATCAGGGACATGTTCCACACTCATTGCGGGTGTGCAGTGTGCTGCACATGATTGTGCATGTGTGCCATTGTGCCCATCTGCCCCCGTCCCCCCAGTCCCTGGTGGTTACTCACCCTGTTGCTGTTGGGTCAGGTCATTTCGGGCTGTGTCCAGACCCCCAACTCCTTGCACCGTCTCCCCACTGATGACTGTGGCCACCATTTCCTCCAGCTCATCCAGCTCCTCCTGTGGCGCAGGACTCCCACCTCCAGTCGCCTTTGCTGCCTTCATGTTGGCAGCGAGTTTCTGTTTGGTTTGGCTGTGCACTTCATGCCAGCGCCTCTTGGCATCCTCCATTGACCTCCTCGCCACTCCGACTGCATTCACTTTGGTGACGATGGACTGCCATATTTCCGTTTGTGTTGCCAATGACGCAGTGGAGGTGACGAACAGTTGTTGGTAGTGTTCTATCACCTGCGTGACGGTGATCTGGTCTTCCTGTGGACTGAACCCCGTCTTCCTCTTCCTCTTCTCCTTGCCCTCCCCCGAACAGGAGGTTCCATGCTGGTCCCCTGTGGGGTTTGTGGAGTTCGGCTTGTCCTCTGCACTAGGTCCGGGTGCATCCATGGTGCTACGCAGTTTGGATTGGTTTTGGGGTTGGTTTTTTGTTTGCTTTTATAGTGCATTTTCACGCATGACGCGTGGGTATTGCAGGCGGGTCGCTGGTTTTCGCTGATTTTGGAATCGCGCTTTGTGGCATCGCAACTTTTTGGGCGGTCGTATTTCGCATTTTTTGTTTTTCGCGTTGGTTTTTACCCGGGCATTTGGCGGGTTATCATGCTGCTATCGCATGGTGCCGAGGGGTTGGGAATTGGACGTTAGGATGGTGTTATTTTCTCGCGATGAACTGCGATATGCAAGGTTGCGTTAAGCTACATTTGCAATGATTATCCCAGGTTCTTGTGAATATCCCCCTTAGTTTTTTAGACACGGGCAGATGAAGTGATCCGCCCAGAATCACAGGATGTTGAAGCATGGACTCCACCTGGTTCACCATTTCTAAAGTTGGCACCTCTGGCCACGTCCTCTCCCCTAATACCACCGACAGCAATGTACAATGGACTTCCAGTATATGTATATTGCCAATATCACCCATAGTCCTACAGGATCAGTTGTCTGAATGTGACGGGGCACAGTTCCGTTAATGAATGAGTCCTTCAGGCTAACTCGTGTGATGACCCAAGGGGGCAGATTTACAAGCCCCGTGCGCCACTTTTGCGCCACCGTTGCGTCACTTCTGTGACCCAGCGGCGGCGTAAAGCTAGCGCCATGCTGCGGGGGATTTACAACGTGATGCATCTAGGGAGATGCGTCACGTCGTAAAGCCCTGCGCCACATGAAACCTGCGTCAGGTTTCATGTGGGCGTTCCGGCGCAGGGTGGGCGTTCCGGTGCAAGTACGCCTCGGAAAAGTGCCTGAGTGAAATCTACAAGATTTCACTCAGTCACTTTTCCGACCCCGCTGCGTCAAAACCTTGCGCCTGTTTGAAGCAGGCGTAAGGTGTGACGCACCATGTGGAAGATAGGCCGTATTGGCACAGTGCTGAAGTTGCGTTGCGCCCGCGACACAACTCCAGCACTGCGCCAACCTTACGCCGGCAGATGCGGCAGCTTCTGCCAATCCTTGCGCCATGGCACGCCGCATTTTAAATGCGGCGCATCCGTGGTGGCGCAACGATGGCATTGCGTGTCGCACGTTTCTTGGCGCATCTCTGCTGATTTGCAGGGATGCGCCAGGAAACGTAAATCTGCCCCAAGGTGTGTTAGGGAGGAAAGGTGTGACCTGAAAGGCTTTTTCCTGCTTTTTGAAATGCTATGTAAACCCTGTTGAAAGGAACAAATTACGTTTTTATTAATGAATTGAAAGTATTCAACTTAAATCCTCGAATCTATTTGCATGCATTTGTTTAGCCAACATGCGCAAATTGGTTTTTACGAGTGTAAAACCACTTTTGAAATTGACAAAAGTGGTTTTAAACCATAAAAATTGTACTCGAACAAATATATTCTTGTGAGCTAATGCACTCAAAGTGATTGGAAGTGGGCGTTCCATGGGGTGAAACGTTTTTGCACAGTTGTAAATTTACCCCTGTTAAAGGGTGGGAATGTGCTAAGGACACATCAAAAATGTGGTGGTCTAGAGGAAGGGTATTCTCAATGGGGAAAAGGAATCTGGGAAAAAGTGCAATGCACAAGTGTACACCATGTACAAGAACAAAGCCTGGGAGGTGAACGCGGGCGGTCGCGGATGGTCGCTACCGCTCACGTCGAGAAACCTTCCGTTTCCATTGAGGAAGCATCCGCTCGAGTAGAACGTCTACTCAAGCGGCAGAAAGAAGCGGTGCGAGATGCCGTTTGCGCTGATTTTACAGTGTGGGACAAACACCTGGCTCCAAAAATCAGTGCAAATGGCGCAAGATAACCCACTCTGCAGCTCGCGGAACTCCGCGTAGCGTGTCAGAGTTTTTTTGTCAAGCCCAGGCTTAACAAGAACCAGGGGGGGCTCCTCCATTAGGGCAGAGGAGCGTCGCCCCACTGCTTTCTCGCAGTGCGAGAAGCAGAAACATAAAATGGTATTTTAAATACCATTTTATGTTTCTGCTTCTAGCACTGCGAGAAAGCAGAAGGGTATGCCTGGATGGGGGTGGGCGGGTGGGCGGGTCGGGCAGGAGTGGCTTGCCCAATGCTGTGGGCCCTGACTGGTCGGCCCTCTGAGGCTGACCAAACCAGTCATGCGCACTCTGACTTTTCTCTATGTAAACTGCATGCAGCCTACATAGAGAAAATGGCCTCCCCATAGGCACCCGGCTGGGCGCCGTCCCGACCAATCACAACCCTGCCATTGTAGCGTTGTGATTGGCTTAGGAGAGGGGAGGGAGGCTGCCTGTGGCTGCTTCCTGTTGGGAAAACGTGTGACCCGGCCACGAGCTGAGGCGGCGCGGGTCCCGGTCAGGTAAGTTTTTTTACATTTTTAATTAAACCCCCCTGCACGAACCCGCACGACCCCCCCACCTGCCCCCCCACCCGCGACTGATAAGAACACATACAGGGTTACATCCACATAGTCACAGTTTGCAGGTGTTCTGTGGCAGACTTTAGTGAATAAAAAAACTGAAATCTGTACCCATGTGAGGCCTTCAATCTGCAGGTGCAGATTTCAGATTTTCTTTTTTCCATATTTGGTGCTGAAGGTAATGTGTCCTTATAATTGTCTGGAAGGTTTTTTGCATTTTACCACATTAGAAAATTATAAATGTTTGATTGTCAGAGGAACTTTCAAGGTATGTGCTGCCTTTGGTTGGAAATATAAAGGCATTTGCTGACATATCTAAAGCAAACAACAAAACATGACACAGTAACATGCATGAAACAACTTAACAACACAATTAAAAGATAACCGGGCACATCACAACTAAACAGTCAAAACAGAATGCAACACAACAGTTGAAGTACAGCACAACCAAATCAGATTGCGTAATGCAACAAAAGCAAAGCAACATAAAAGACAACAGACCATAACACCTCCACAACAAAACAGAATGCCACACAACAAATGTACACAAACATTCTTGTCACATTTTATGTCCTCCAGAATCTGTTTTTCATAATTTGGTGGTAAAAGGTGCTTGGAGAAAGCACTGCCATAGCTTGCTACCAAGGACATAAAGGAGCACGTCAAAAATGTTTTGTGATCTGCCTATGTGTCATAACTTAGTGCTCCCAGTGCCCGTTTTATGTGATACAGCCATGTGTGTGTCTTACGTTGCGGCTTATAGAGCTTGCTCTATGTTATAGAGCCTCAAGCTTTAATACCCATCCTCTAATATCACAAATCCTTCAAATCAAAAATAATCCCGCCAACCTTGCACTTTGTCGAACTCCCTGTTTTTCGGCATCTGCCTTTGACAAAGCAATGATTGAAGGCAATGAAAATGTGTTTTTGATTTCTCACTTAAATTGAAGAACGCACTATGATTAAAATAAAGTTAAATTATTTTAATGCACGGACTGAGACAAAGAAGTTTCCAAGGGGAGGAAGACAATATCAGTATTGAACAAGCAGCCTGAGCCAAAGGGCAACGCATTCAAGTTTAGCCTCAAGACAGTGGTTGGGAAAATTGCTATCAGCATTTGCCATTAAAAACATCCCATTGCATCACCTAGAGAAGGTGTGAATCTTTGGGGCATATTTACAAGCCCCTAGCGCCACCGGAACATCACTTTTTTTACGCTCCAGTGGTGCTGTATGCTGGCCCATATTTACAAGGCCACGCAAAGCCACCTTGCTTGACTTTACACAGCCTTGTAAATATGGCCCTCTTTCCCGCAGTACTCTGCATCAAAGGGGCGTGTAATGGGTGTTGCTGTGGGTGTTCCTAGGCAACACCCATGACTTTTTGACACTTCCCCAGATTTACAAGGATTCGTAAATCTGAGGCAGTACCAAAAACTAATGCCTTTCCAGGGGAGGCGTTAAAGTGGTGCAACGAAGAAAATTCTTTTATTTCTCCTCAACATTGTTGCTCTTTTTATGTGTGCTGCATTCTGCGCACACATAGAAGGAGCAGAACGCAGTTAATGATTGTTTTTGTGCAGGAAGGTGTCATTTCCTGCACAAACACAAACATCCCTGCAACACAGGTACCCTTTCACCATAGTACAAGGGTGCCTGCGTTGGCGCACAGCTACAGTTTGTGTGCCAGGGGAGAGCACAGAGGTGAGCTGTATTCTTGTAAATACAGCACATTCCTGTGCTTTTTAAATAGGGCTCCCGGTTTGATATTTCCGTCTGTATTTATCCATATTTATTTTTTGCTAATTTTATCTGTATTTATCCATATTTATTTTGGGTTTTGTGAAAAAATGAATCTGAAATTAGTATATTTCTACATTTATTTGACCGATAAATATGAACTCATGCCTGACTGACAGGTTTCAGGGATATAAACACACTCAGATGATAAAATATGCTATTATAAGAAAACATGCACATTTTAATTTCAAGGTTGTGCATATTTATTGCTGTTTAAGGCTCTTTACTAAAATTACCTAATGTTTTTAAACCCCTTACCTTTCGATCGACAGAGCTATTGGCCTGGTAGTCCTGATTGACAGCATTTAGAATCACTCAAAAAACAACCCAATCCCCGTTTTTATCCACATTTAAAAATAAATACAGACAGGAAAATAAATGGTTTTCTGTCTGTATTTATCTGTAAAAATCAGTAAAAACGGAAAAGAGGGAGCACTATTTTTAGATGACGCAGCTCGTGCTCAGCAAAATTGCTTGTAGCGCCTCTCTGTACCATTTCATTGTAAATATGCCCCTTTGTTTTTTGCACCCTCATCTTAATATTAGTGATCCACCACATTAAAATTGCCAAATCTTTTGATGGTCTGCTGTTAGCGGCAAGGAGAAAAATAAACACTGAGATTGGCCTCTGTTGCACTTGACTCTCTCTCTCCCAAATTCTCACAGCCTTTCAAAAACGCATCTTTTAACCTCCAAAGAGAACCCTTGAGGCTTGTACCCCAGCAGTGCGCTGCGATCCCATTAGTTTGACAGCATCAGATTTTCATGCTATTGGTCACAGTGAAGAACATGGTCTTGTTTCATCAGTCCGAGAGACACATGACAAGAAGAAAGCGTAAGCTCATAGTTGTTATTACCTGATGTTTAGATGCCTTATACCTCTGACTAGTTAGGAAGTGAACGGGGAGAATATTCCAACAAACCTGGATAGTGTGTGTGAACCTGAGAAGAAAAGCAATGCTATATATGATGCCATCAGTGAGTGGGTCCAATGCCTGAAATGGGGGCTTGATGGAGTAGCCAAGGTGGTATGAAAGTGAAACGAGGCATTCATTATTAATGGGTCATTTCTTGGGATATGAGCCATGAACTGAGCCAAAACTATGACAAAACCATAACTATGTGTTATTTATTATTGGAGGTTCTCACTGTGTACAGCCCGCGGAAGGATGTTGCGCTGATGAGGTACAGTAAATCTGCATTCTTGCATAATCTGCATGTACGAATATTGTCCAAAGAAATATCTTCTGACAAATATTGTGTCCTAAATATAGTTTACAAAATTATTTCCCTACTGTATGTAGATTTTTTATTATGAACTCCAAATGGGTGATATATTTAGGATACATTGAGTCAGATGATATTCTGACAAAGATATTCTGGTACTAAAGCCCTTTCATCCGTTATTATTTCACCTGAAATATAGTTCTAGTCTTGTACAGCAAGCGGTAAAAGTGGTGGACATGTCTTAAGTACTGTGTTGTGGTAAAGGAAATGCTAGCATATGAAATAGTAGAACGTGGAATTTAAGGCCAGATGTACAAAGCAATATAGGCTAAATCAAAGGTTTTGCAACTGTGAAATATAAGTAACCCCAGTTTGTTATTTGATAACAGGCTACTGAATCACAAAATAGGTTTTAAAGGGCATGACAAATTGTTATTTGAAAGGGGCATGTTTAGGGCGTCCTTTCAAAATAGCGATTTGTTATGGTATGTATCAATGTTTTGTTACTGAAATCTGGTTGCAAAACATTGAAAAGTTACCAACTCCTAAGTTGGGGTGGCAACACATTTGCAAAATGGAAGTGGTACGTCCCTTTGGGACCGCTTCCCCTTTATGAGTAAGAAATAAAACGTTTATAAGGGACAAGGCAGCAGTCCTGAGAACTACTGCTAACTCTCAAACTTTAAAAAAAAAATCTATTTACTTTTTAAATGCAGATCCATTTCCTTTAAGAAAAACAGGTTGCCTTTAAGAACAGTTTACTTTATTTACATCCAATAACAGACACAGTGATCTGCTGACTTCAGCAGGCCACCACACCTATAATGGCATTGAAACATAGTGGGTCACAATTTGCGAACTACCTTATGAATATTGACGAGCTAGGTCATCCCCTATGATTCGGAATACACACACACATCTATATATATATATCTATATATATATATATATATATAGATATATATATATAATGGAATGTTCGTATATCTGACCCTTACTGCCTAAAGGAAGAAAGGTGCTTACAAAGACTTTGATTCGTTTATTGCCAATGATCTACCTTTTAAGTCAGCATAAATGGTTTCAATAATAAGTTAATAATTCAATAATGTAGGAATCTGGAGTGTAAGTCTAAGGTGAAGAGAAACATCAGTTTTCATATGCGCTGTGACTGAGCACCAATACAGACAGTATAGGCCCAGACGTACAAAGCCATTTTGTGATCAGACTCCCTGCAATTCACAAAATTGCAATTAGGAAAGGACTTGAACGGGGTGTTCAGTCCTAACTGTGGTTTGGTATGGTGTGGTATAGTGTGTGTCAAGGTTTTGCTACTGCAATTGTTGTTGCAAACAGCCGCGGTCCATGCAGGTATCAGTGGTGGGGCAGTGGGGCTGGGTAAAGGGGGATTCCGAGGGACGATGCAGAGGGAAAATTAATTATTTATTTAATTTTCCCTCGGCATCGTCCCTCAAAATCCCCCCTTACCCGGCCCCACCGCTGTTACCTGCACGGACTGCGGCTTGTTGCAAACCATTGAACAGTTGAACTCTTCGGAGGAGGTGGTGATCCATTGGACAGCTTCTCTTTCGGGTACTGTGTTGGGAGAGCTTGGGGGAAGCAGGCAGTGGTCCAGGTCCTGCTCCCCCAACACATTCCCATACAGTATTTTTTTTAAAAACAAGACTGTTTGTTTCCGTTAAGAAGATCTACAGCTGCATGTAAAATGTTCCCAGTTTGCGAATGCAAGCTCAAGGATAGTAGTCTGCATTCCCTTGCTTGCAGGACACCATTCTTGTTATTGTAACCAGCCACAGTCTACAACCCCTGTGAATGGATTTTGTGATGTAACCTATTAGTACAAAGTTATTAGTACAAAATATTAGTACAAAATTACATTCTAGCTGCAAAACTTTGGTGCACAATTTGTAATCACATTATCTGACCAGTCTTTTAATACAAATGGCCCATAATTCATTACAAAATAACAGGTTTCTTTGAGGAATCCCAACCTCACAGAAAGCTTGGCACAGGCAAGGCCATTCTCAGAGAAAAGTGAAAGTGATATGTGTACAGCTACATCAAACCAACATTAATAAACTCAAATCTCCAAACAAATAGAGTTAAATTGGCAATATTTATTGATTAAAAAGACACTGAATTGACAACAATTGCATTGGCGGCGATTCACCAAAATGGTAGGGAAGCAGAAGTGACATCACATTCCCTTTGACCTCAATGACATCATATTAAGTGACATCATTTGGCCCCTGACCCCCAAATTCTTATGACACGAAGCCCCCCCTCCCCTTTTGAATAAGGCATGGTCTCGAGGAATGGGATCCCCAGGGCCTTTGAAGGGAGGAGGGCATGTGCCCCCTTCCTTTTCATTTACATTTCGGCCCGGGGGTTGAGGTCCCGGAGGCCTAATTATGCTCAGGGAGGGGGGCCACATGCCCCCCCTACCTTTATTAATTATTTGGCCGCGGAGATGGGGTCCACGGAACCTAATAAGGGTTGAGGAGGGTAGCCACATGGACCCAACCCTTTTTAATTGGGTTTGGATTCGAGGGATGGGATCCTCAGGCCCAATAAGGTTTGGGGAAGAGGTCCACACTGTCTCCTCCCCTTTTTAAGTACTTTGGGCCCCAGGGGAAGGCGTCACTGGATCCTGAGAAGGCTAGGGATGGGGACTGCATGACAGTGAGTTGGAAGCAGCACCTGGCTGCAACACAGGCCCTGCGGCTAACCCTGTGGCACGCACAACCAAAGGCCATGCACGGCGTAGGGTTGGCTGCCTCCAGGTGGCTACCTGCAGGGAGTTGGATGCAGGCCCTGTCAGCAAACTAGGCCCTGTGGGCAACCCCATGCCTCACGAGACGAAAGGCCCTGCGCAGCGTGGGGTTGGCTGCTTGCGGGAGAAGGTCGGCTGCCTCGCCAGGCCCTGTAGCCAACCCCCTGGCTGTGCACAGCCAAAGGCCTTGTGAAGCAGGGTGTTGGCTTTATGTATAGTAATAAAATATTAATTTGTGTTACAAAAACTGTAGAAATGAAAAAACACAATGTTTAAAGTAATGTTATAGTTAGGTGTGATAAAAAGATCTGCTTTAAAAAAAAACCTCAGAAATTCACACAAAAAAAACAAAAGTTAAAGTTACATTACAGTTAGGTGAACATGTTAGTGACAACATAAATGTTTTGAACAAAAAACAAACACAAGAGATTCACTAAGTATAGTCAGGAGAGCTAGCCATAACTTGCGCTCACGCCATGCACTGCTTATGACCCAACAAATTACATCACTCATTATATGTTCTATGACATCATTTATCTCATCACTGATTACATCTCAAATTACATCATTGATGACACCACTGATGACATCATCCAAGTTTCTTTTGTACACATTGCTCTGTAAACTAGTATGGCATTAGAGGCCTGAAAGTAAGTCAAAAATAGCTCAGAATAATATGAAGCCTCATCAATGCCATAATAAGAAGAACTCCCTTAGGTGTAGAAAGCTTGTGTTATGTCCAACCTTGACTCTTTACCATACACTTCACAGGTAGCCTAATTCATATTAACAATCAACCACAGACATATGGAAAACCCTCATTCCACACGGTGTTCAATATGAATACAAATCTTCAGACAAAAGCAAATTTCTTAAGATACTCAACGTCTGTTAAAAAATAATGCCCTACTACCGACAGTTTTCATCTGTATTCACCGAACCTACATAGAGAAATAAGGATGATATGAGTAGAAGAGTGGGTACTGTAAACAGTGTTTACTTTAGGAGGAGAGTTTCCTGTGTACCACACTATTTGCAGACAGTTAAACTCTCATGAGAAATACTCCACAGAGTATTAAAAATCATCTACTAAAAACAGTGTATACTCTATGCAACACTTGTCAAAAAAGACCCTATTCATTTTAAATAACCAAGGTTTGAAGGTGCTAAAGATTATACTACCTGCAGCCTTCATACTGTGGTGAAAACTTTACAGATAGCGGATCTTCTGAAGCAAAAGAAGCACATGTACATAGGTTAGTACCTGGTGCACAGAGTCTTCTATGTTATGTAGAATTTGTCATGCTGAGACGATTCTGTCTAATAACTCAAGGCTGCTTTCAAAAGTTAGTATCTACTACGTAGAACATTTGCCCTGTTGGAAACTTTTTCTGCAGAACCAGAAAACTTGTGTGGAACATACTGGACACGATTCGTCAACTGTCATCTGCACACAGAGTTAGTCTTCAGTATGAAGATTTATACCACATTCAATAACCCCAACATATCTATGATGCATTAGAAGCACATGCATTTTGTAAAAACTTTCTTCCGTTAGCTGGACACAGGCTGTACAAAATTAGATAGAAAAGTAATATGGTAGTTACGGTCCACTATGTAAACTATAAACAAACTAGCGCACTCATTGGATGATGTCATCAGTAATGTCATAAGCAATTCATGGCGTGGGCACAAGTTATAGTTAGCTCTGCTAACTATAGCTGATCCATTTCTGTGTTTTTTCAGTTCAAAACAATGTTGTCACTGACATATTCACCTAACTATAACACTACTTTAACCTTTGTTTTTTTCTGTGAATAAATATATTTATATATATATTACCTACTGGCAGTCGCCAGTAGGTAGTTATAGTTAGGACCTAATATCCATAGGAAGAGCATTTTTTCATTTGCCAATAACTTTGGCGCAGTTTGACGAAACATTGTGTAATTTTCATAACTAGTATGACGCTCACTTCAGCTGGGGGGGTCCCAAAATGCATTTTTGCCATGTAAAAAACATAAAAAAAGAGAAGGGGCAGGGTAGGAATACCCTGACCCCCAAGGCCTCTTGGGCTCTTGAGCCAAGTCCAAAATTATTTTTTTTTAAAAACAAAAATTAGGTGAGATTCACACTGGAGCTGCAGCTCCCCCCCACCCCCCAAAAAAAGAAGCACCGGCTCTCGCGCTTTTGTATTTTTTAGCCCCCCCGGGTGGGTTAGGTCCCGGGGGCATGCAGCCATAAACAAAATGTTAGGAGGGGGAGCACAGGGCCCCACTCCTTGTGCACCAAGGACTGCCACCTCCCTGGGGCTAATTGAAAAGAAATAGAGGGGCCTCACAGACCCCCCATGCCCCAAGGACCATCACCTCCCTGGGTCGAGAAAAGGACAATGGAACCCAACTCACTAAGGAACCTGGGTGGGTAAATTATTGTCAGAAACAGTGGTTCCTGTGGAATAATAGAATCATATATAGATAATAAGATGCACAATGGAAGGGTTAAAATGATGTCAGAGGGCGAAGAAACCACATACACCTATGGTTTTGGTTTGATACAATCGTATTTTATATTTCACAAACAAAATTCTATATACAATGAAAAAGAAAAATGTGCGTAGTGTCCCCAGTGAGAAACAGGAACCTAAAATATTGGTGACATAATTGTGACAGTATTTTACAAGGTTTCCAAGGTATTCAAAAAAGTCGACCATTTAGCAACTCAATACACAATATACAGCAGCTATATACAATAATACGCGCTGTTAATGGTTCGCTTTCTTTTGTTGCCGACGACGTTTCGACCCTATACGTGATCTAGGGTCTCATCAGGACCTATGGATTTAGGGACATCTGACGGGTAGAATGCGCAGCCGCGTGATGTGTACGTGCCAACAGTGGGTGATGGGAGAAAAAGGAAAACGAGATACTCACAAGGACAATCAGCCGGGTACCCAAGTGAGAGTGAAGGCTGGCACTCTGTGGGTAGCTGAGCACTGTTACTGTGTTGATGATACACAGAGACGTGTATGAAGACCGTGATGAGGAACTCTGGAGTTGGTGTTAATCACAAGCGGTGCTGTCGCGCTGACCTGTGAATCACGAATGTTCAATATGGTGGTCTGTACCTACATATGGTGTGAAGCCCATCTATAGAAGTGAGTATTTTTCTATGAAGACGAATCCTTCAATAATTGCAGTCCTCAAAGCGCGTGACGATCCACTACGCAGGCAGCATGACAGCGTCAGACATGTAAGACGCTGCGCATTCTACCCGTCAGATGTCCCTAAATCCATAGGTCCTGATGAGACCCTAGATCACGTATAGGATCGAAACGTCGTCGGAAACAAAAGAAAGCGAACCATTAACAGCGCGTATTATTGTATATAGCTGCTGTATATTGTGTATTGAGTTGCTAAATGGTCGACTTTTTGAATACCTTGGAAACCTTGTAAAATACTGTCACAATTATGTCACCAATATTTTAGGTTCCTGTTTCTCACTGGGGACACTACGCACATTTTTCTTTTTCATTGTATATAGAATTTTGTTTGTGAAATATAAAATACGATTGTATCAAACCAAAACCATAGGTGTATGTGGTTTCTTCGCCCTCTGACATCATTTTAACCCTTCCATTGCAATTGTGCATCTTATTATCTATATATGATTCTATTATTCCACAGGAACCACCACCTCCCTGGGGCTCATTTGTTTGTTATGGGGGAGGCTCATGGACCCCCGGGCCTGGGTACTACACCACCCGAGGGTCAAATGCTGTTTTAAAATAGGAGGGGGAGCTGCGCAGGCCCCTCCCGGGCCATTCTTACCCTGGAAACCACCACCTCCCCTGGGCAGGCCCTACTGAATCACAGGAGGGGGCTGCACACCCCCCCTCCTGGAGCCATAGTTGGCCCTGGGGACTGCCACCCCGAGGGCCGGCTCCTGCTATGTCCTGGGGTGCCCACCACAAGCACATAGCTGTTTGTTGTGGCTTGGCTGGAGCTTTAACCGCTCCCGCCAAGCCACAGCAAACACTCCACTTTCCGCAAGCGAGAGCAGTGAAAATGCTCTCATTTGCTGGAAGCGGAACATTCGTCTGTTTCCCTGCCTGCTGTTAAGTGAGCAGGGAAACATACAAATTGCTTTCACACACAGGGAGCTGCATGTTTAGCAGCTCTCTGTGTGTGAAAGCAATGCCGGCTCCCGCAGGACAGTGGGAGTCGGCAGGGACTGCGCAGGCTCCCCCTGCGGTCCAAGTGCAGATCGGGTGCTCTGGGGAACCCAGGTCAAATGGCTGATCCCCAGGGGATGGGGTCTCCAGGGCCAAAATCAGCCAGGGGTATGAGTGAGAGAGTGGGTGTCTGATTGGCTCTATGGATGAGTGAGTGGTTGTGTGAGTACTTGTATGGGTCTGTGAATGGGTATGTGAGTGGTTGTGTGGGTATATGAATGGGTGTATGAGAGGTGGTATAGGAGTGTGAGTGAGTGTGTGAGTGTTTCTGTTGATGATGTAATCAGTGATGTCATCAATGATGTCATTTGAGATGTCATCAGTGATGTCACTGACCATGTCATGAGTGATGTAATATGTAGGGTAATAAGCAGTGCACTGCAGGCGTAAGTTATATATATATATATGTATATATATATACACACACACACCCACACACACAAATTTAATGCCAAAAATCATTTAAGTTTGCAAGTTATGATAAGGAGTACAATCCACAACCTGCGCTAAAGGTATGCAAACCACACACTAAATGCAATGCTCACAATCTCACCCTTGATTTGACGAATGCAATTACAAATGTTGTAAATAAACTTAAAGATGAGATTACATATCATATTACCTTTAACATTATGACAGAGTTGACTATGAATTTGGTATTATATATTGGTTTGAGTATAAATGGTTATGTAATTCTGTTGTGCTTTTAGGTGTTGTTACTTATTGGTATAAATAGTGTGAGGTCATAAGCATTCCATTTGGTGCATCAGTTCAGGTTTGCATGTCTATTGTGTAAGTATGAATTGAGGTCCTAACCTAGAATATCAATGGTTTTTGGTTTTGTTGGGATCTTTTATATATTAAGTTATGTAACTCTTTGTCTGCTCGTTAGAGGAGTCCTTCACCTTCAAGCAGGAACCAGCATTGAGATTTAGGCGCCATGAGCAAGAAAAAGGCTAAGGAGACACCAACAGCTCAAGTTCCCAGTTCCATGCATGAGTAACTGATCAAGTTCATGTTTATTTTTGCATTCTGGGATATCTGTACTTCTGTTTATGTCATTATAAAATCCGAACTGCAATTCCAAAAATGCAAAACAAAACCTGGACTAGTTGAGCTACTTACACAGGAACATGGGAAACTTGAGAGCACTGAGACACAAGTAACATATCCTCTATAGACAATGAAGAGCAGCAAAATACAGAAAGAGTAAAAAAGAAAATCCAGTAAGGTACCTGTGGAGATTTGCAAAGGAGCTACATGGGGACACGTCTGGTGCAAACTTGAGTGACACAAGGAGAAGCCTAAAAATGTGCATGTTTTCCAGGCACAGTTTTACTGCTCTCACAGATCCTTATGATGGTGTTGGCTGCCTTGTAAAGGTAGTGGAAGTAACGTTGTCCACTAACACTGATTGGGATCACCTATACATGCAGTACAGGAACTTGCAATCATCTTAGAATGGGCCCAATGCCCAGTGGCCACATACGGACAGATATAACTACTACTTCTCCATGTCATCGGATGCCACAAATGCCACAAATGTGTCACATGACATGCTGACTATGCAACCCGCACTCTGTATCAAACACCACAGACAACTGAACATGACTCCGAGGTACCCGCTGCTGGACCCCAGCATCCATGCCACAGTGAATTCTGCCTGACACACTACTAGCTTGGCTTTTCAACTATGTAATGGCTTCAACTTAGCTGAGACCTGCTTAATCACGTCTTTGGTGCAACCAGTGTCCCTTTTTGTCTTTCATGACGGGATCATTTACATTTGGTTAAGAGGAAACTCAACCACAACCATATATGCTGTATTGTGAATCACTGGCTCTCTTTTCCATGTGATGATGTGTATAGGTTTGCTGTGTTCTTCTCTTGTTCCTACTTAGAAGCTTTGAAGTACCTAGTATTGTCTGGGCACTGTGCTGGATTCCAGTACTAGATGGGACTGGGAGACCAAGGGCTCTCAAGATGGAATATCCTGCTCCTGAAAGAGTTTAAACTTGAAGCATGAACATCTAACCTAACCCAATCATTCTACAACTAAGTTTATTTTAATAAAGGACTGTACCTCAAACTGCCTGTCAAGCAACCATCTGTGTGTGTGTGCAGTACCTCGATATAACAATGCATTCACTTGCTTGTGTCCTTTAATTCCAGACTGTAACTCCAGTAAGCAAAGCTTCAGGGTGTACGCAGCCACCGTGCCTCTTGTAAGTACTTCTACAACTCCAGCCCAATATATTTTTATCTTGGGTCAATCCCAGCAAATAGACTACAATTCAGCTTAAGGGTCTCCATGCTGGGCTCAACAATCATGAATATCTTAGTTCATTTTATTGAAACTATGGGGTTTGATATGTCCTGTGCAGGACATTACACCACTAAATTTAATTATCAAATTCCAAGACCCTTCCTTCTCATGGTCAAAAACCTTGGACCATTCCTGATTGTTAAATTTGATGTCCTTGACCACAGGCCACATTTGCACTTACCTGTTTCTCCAGTTGCGTTTTGGTGCATTTGTCCTTACAGTGTAGCTAAAGCCAGGAGTGTCTTCAGACAGTCTTTGTTGTGACTGTAACAGCAAACATTTGGGGGCTTTCAAGAAGAACTGCTCCTCGGTAGGCCGTAACTTGGGGAAAACTTAATGAATGGCTGTAGTTTAAATTATTTTATATAGCGCTTACTACCCCTGACGAGGAGTTTAGTCTCTGAGCGTCATACATTGCTTTACAGCCCACCCCTGCTTATTAACACGTCAAAACGGGAAACAAATCTCTCGCGAAAACATTTGTGTTGTTGAAAAATTAAACCACAGTTTAAGTTTTCCAAAGGAGACAAACTTCGCAGCTTCCTGAAGTTGCAAATAATCTAATTTGTTACACAGCTTCCCAGCGGATTTTTTAATTTCACACACCAACAGTGTGACCCAGAATGGGACATTTGTAAAAATCACTGCAATTCCAAAGCTAAATAGCCTGCATACTATATAGTTTAGAGTCATGTAGCACACATTATGCGATTCTCCAATAAATCAGGGTGCTAGAAAATTCAGCTACTGCACCAAAATACTAACGCAGGAATAATATGCGAACTAAAATATTCTGAATGACACTAAGAAAATGTAATTATTATTTTGCTGCAAGCAGTAGAGAACGAGAAAGAGCTGGCGATCAATAGCTTATATATAGACACTGTAACTGGTTGAGCATTTCTGGGGCTTTGGGGAGGGTATTTTTGGGGCAGTAGTGATGAATGAGAAGCTTTCACATAAGTCAGTGCCCTACGCCCCAGTTCTTGCTGTCCGAGTTCATTAATCAGAATTTGCTAGACAGTTATATAGATGAAGACCTTCCTCGCGGTGCTGCCCAGGAGGATTAGATGCCAATTTGTATCTACAGAAAAAAAGACGAGCACCTTATGTCGAAGATGCATTCGCTAACTTGATTAACATGCATGCACATTAAACCTGCTAGCAGGGAGATAATTAGCTCATTACTGTTTGAGAGCATGGAGCAGAAATGAATAATTCTTAAAGCTGCAAACGACACTTGTATTAGGTTCAATGAATATTTGCATATCATGTCATAGCAAAGACAACAAGCCATATATGACTTCATTTAGGTGTGATTGGTAGAAAGACAGCACATTTTCCAGAAATAAGATGGCTTTAATTGTATATTTTATTAGATTGGTTGGAAAATTGTGCTAATATTCATGATAGTAATAGTAATAGACAATCTTTATTTCTTTTCTCTGGCGATCGGCTCCATGTGATCTACCACCCTTCAGGCCACAGAAGAACGCTGTTGTGGATGCATTTCTTACCCATTCATTTGGTCTGCTGTTCAGAATGTCACACTTTAACTGGCAAAACAGTTGAAGGCACTGTATGATTGTGTATCTCAGTTTTAGCAATGGAAATTGGGCGATAGAGCACAGCACAGGCCACTGACAACTTGTAGTGTGAAAAAGGGCGCTTTAATGAAGCTGATGCACCTTACAAACATTTGTGTAACCCTAGGCAAATCGCCTTACAAAACTATCATCCTCACTATACATTAATATAGCCCTACCGCTTGGCTTTCTCCCCCACCATCCAATTGTCCCCCCACTATTATTACCCAAGTCGACTACCTGTCACTGTACCTATACTCTTGTCGTGTAGTTCATACTAATCCGTAGGACCTGCGCATTTGCGGACAACATAAACTTTGGGTGAGGTGCCTAGACTGATTCCAAAGAAACAATTACAGGAGTAAACCCGTTAACCCAGGTGAGACCAGGTGAAGTTTGTAACAAAACAACAATGTCTCAACTGGAAGTCATTCGAGCAGGGCAATTAGAATAATAGTATATATCACAAAGGAGGGAACAAAAGAAGGAGACCATAACAGAATTGGTAAGGTGAAAAATAATATTTGTAGGTAGTTGTAACAGCACTACAGTACAATTTTATATACAGTGACCATACCACACAAGTGTGCACTGAACGTGCTAGTGACAGTGAACGGCGCAGTGACACTGGGGTGAAAAACACAGCGTGAACGGCGAAAGGGTAAGAACAATTAGTAATGTGGTCAATAATACAATGCAAATATATACAACGTCAGTATTTTTGATTCGGGATAAATTGATTGACCACAACAGCGCCAAAGTTCTGTGCTGGGTAGTCGACGGCGTTTCAACCTGATCAATTTCAGGTCATCATCAGGACAATGGTCACTAATTTCAAAGTAGTGCTGTATAGGGGAAACAGGGAGAGGAGAGCAGGGTAAGCGAATGAGTGCCCCGTAGCAAGTAAATAAAGGAAAGGAAAGGCGCAGGTAATGGACAATTACCTGAGTACTGCAGAGAAAAGTCATGCTGGGCGGCCTAAGAGGTCCAGCAGAAAAAGGATCAATCAATCAAGTTGTCCAGCAGAAAAAGGATCAATCCATCAAGTAAAACGAGGCAGTGAATCACGGGGAATCCACTAATGGGAGACAAAAGGAAGGCGGGGCGGTGTAAACTAAGGGCCCAGTGTGACCAAGAGGGGTCGATGAGGAGAGTGATTGACAGGGGCAGAGTGGTATATACCTGTAAAAGATAAGCGGAAGGTCCGGCGTGAGGAACAGGTAGGCTGGGGAAAATCGGGGCGAGGTACGCCACTTCCAGTTAATGGTTCACAAGATCAGGGTTTAGTGATGATCTGTGTCGGCAAAGGTAGAGGGGGGATCAGGACAAGGAGGCAGTGGAAGCCGATCACGGGGGCGCGTGGTCAGAATCATACCTGTATGTGGAGATCCAAGCTCCGGGAGTCCGGGACGGGTCCAGCTTCAGAACCGCGTGGTTGAGAACGTACCACAATGCGGGGAGCCGGACGATTCAAGGAAGAGGAGGAAATTCCTCTGATTTGCAGAAGGGCGAGGGACGAGTGAAGCGTCCGGGTGTTGGGGGAAAGTGGTGAATCAGCATGAGAGGCAGGAAGAGATAGCAGGCAACGTGGATCACGTGGGGCACAGACAACTAGACCGTGTTGAGTTGGAACCTCGTCTGGGGCCCCGGGGGGACCAGTGATCACGCGCTTGGAGGAGGAAAGGAGACACCGAAAGCTAGGTGTTCGAGACTGATGTTCGTATTAATGAAATTTTCAATAAAGTGATAAGGATATATACATTAATTATACAATTAGAGATTTACAATAAATATGTAAGAAAAGGCGAGGGTTATACATGGCTTTAGCAAACGATGTAGTGTTACATGTAGTCAAACAACATTTGTACATCGGGGAGCGCACAAAAAGGGGGTTATACATTAATTGTGCATCGCGTGATGGACAAGACGAGTTACAATTACAATGGCTAATTACATCCATGGTTGTCCATAGTTATAAGCTGCAGGTGACTAACATCAGGTGAGCCAAGGAGTACACAGTGCATGCTGTATTAAAAACAATTTGAGATGTCACTTACAAGTTAGCAACAGAAACGACAAAGATATTTACAGAATAATACAATGATGTAATCAGGAGTCACTCTAATAAAGCAGCAGGTGTGGAGTACTATGATGAAGTGTGGTTAAGGTCATAGTACAGGATGCACCAGCTGGGTGCATGTAGCAGAGAGAACAATGGCTAAACATCATGAGAATGAGGCGGATCGGTCATGGGAGTCAAGGTACAGTGATAACCGTATTCCATTCGTCCAGCGTGTTTAGCCCATTATTAACAGAATCGCAGCGAGCAATCCATCTGCACTCGCATTTGTTCAGCAGAAGTTGCAAGTTGCCGCCACGGATTGGAAGTTCCGGGCGATCAATCACTTGCCAGACTAAGTCCGTTTCAGAGTGGTTTTTTTCTTTGAAGTGTCCAACAAGTGGTGCTGTTTCGAAATTACATCTTACGCGTCTTTGATGTTGGGAAATACGCTGCTTAACCATCTGTGTGGTTTGACCGATGTACAGTAAATTACAGGGGCAACGTATGGCGTAGATGAAGTTGGATGTGCAGCAGTTGGAAAAGTGCTTATGTTGGTATGTATCACCCACAGCGACAAATTCCTTTGTATTGTAGGCGAGGTTGCATACAGAGCAAGACTGGCATTTGTAATGGCCGAGGATCGGTGGTAGACCCCACATGGAAATCACAGATTGGGCTTTTTTTTCATTTTTGGCCCAGGTGATGGCATGGACCAATTTGTCAGATAGGTTACTACCCCTCTTATATGAGAAGAGGGGAGGTTCCTTGAAGGGGGCATGAGTGCGCAATACGGACCAGTTTCTTTTGATCACCTTACTGACCATGTTGCTAGAGGGACTGTAGTTTGATATAAACGGGATGCGTAAGTTGGTCCGTTTGGGGGAAGGAGAGAGAAGTACTTCCCTGTGGCAATACCACACCCATTTGGAAGCACGGGAGACAATGCGTTTCGGGTAACCCCTATTGATCAATTTCTCAGAGAGAATGGCAGCTTCTCTGAAGTAATCCTTGCGCCACTTGCAATTTCTCCGGATACCATCTTTAAGGCCTCTAGGATGGTAGCTTGAGTATATTAAGAGAGTGTTGCGTTCTGTGGGTTTTCGGTATAGGGTGGTACCGATGGTCCCTTCCTCTGCTTGAAGGGTGAGGTCAAGGAAGGGGAGATCATTGGTTCTCACATAAGAGGTGAACGTGAGGTGGGATTGGCAATTGTTTAGCCAAAATATGAAGAATGACAGATCTTTGTGTGTGCCATGCCAGAGTAGAAGAATGTCGTCAATGTAGCGACGCCAAAAGTTGATTTTATCTAGAAATGGGTTTTGTGCAGAAAGGAAATGCGTGGTTTTGAGATGGTGTACATAGAGGATGGCAAAGTTAGGGGCGAAACAAGCATCCATGGCGACACCTTTGATCTGTAGAAAAAAGGTGTCTTTGTAAAGGAAATAGTTATTTGTGAGTGCAATGCGTAGTAGGTCCATAAGGAATTCAGAGGGGATGCGGTCCATTACCTGCGCCTTTCCTTTCCTTTATTTACTTGCTACGGGGCACTCATTTGCTTACCCTGCTCTCCTCTCCCTGTTTCCCCTATACAGCACTACTTTGAAATTAGTGACCATTGTCCTGATGATGACCTGAAATTGATCAGATTGAAACGCCGTCGACTACCCAGCACAGAACTTTGACGCTGTTGTGGTCAATCTATTTAGCCCGAATCAAAAATACTGACGTTGTATATATTTGCATTGTATTATTGACCACATTACTAATTGTTCTTACCCTTTCGCCGTTCACGCTGTGTTTTTCACCCCAGTGTCTCTGCGCCGTTCACTCTCACTAGCACGTTCAGTGCACACTTGTGTGGTATGGTCACTGTATATAAAATTGTACTGTAGTGCTGTTACAACTACCTACAAATATTATTTTTCACCTTACCAATTCTGTTGTGGTCTCCCTTCTTTTGTTCCCTCCTTTGTGATATATACTATTATTCTAATTGCCCTGCTCGAATGACTTCCAGTTGAGACATTGTTGTTTTGTTATAGACTGATTCCAAGCACCCCCACAGGATATGTTGGCCAATAGACCAGCTAGATCACAGTGCCACCATAAGCCCCCCTAACCTACCAGGGAGTGAATGGTTTCTGGCAACTACTGAACATGACAACCCTGACCCCTCAGGAATCGTGGTAATATATCAGAACCTCTTGCTCAGTCACTCGTGCTTACTTGATCTCAGAGAAGTATACAGAGAATACACAGTGAGACGTTTTCAATATATTTATTGAACCAGCATTATTCTTGTATAAAATACCTGTGCTCTGATAATCAGTAGTCAGAAGCAGATGAAAGTGATTGCAGTCACCAAAAGAGTAGATAGTAGATATAGTTCTACCATGGTGCTGAAACAGTGTATATATGCAGGCATATACAACAAGGTAGTAATCAGGCATACTCCTACTATGCAAACCCTACTCTGTGTATGTCTAGAGTGTGTGTCGGTGTAGAAACAAGAATCCCCCCAAGTGACGATCCAACCCCATTACCTGGTGGGAGAGAATGTAGGACCCCGTCTTGATCACGAAGTGAACACCCCTCACAGAGATGTCAGACTGCTGCATGGTGAAGTCTCATCATGCAGGGACCCTTGGTGTCAGCTGAAGTGCCTCCTCTGCTAATCCTATGGGATGCTGTTTATTTATAATAAAAAGCATCCTTGCGATGTCCATACAGATTAGCAATGTTATGGATATGTAGCTAGCCCTGGTCGCCACGTGAATGAAGATAGAATGACATTTGTACATAAGTGCGTAAAGGCCTTATACTTGGTGTTCGAGGCATTGTGATAATGTTATACAAAGCCAAATGTGTAAACAGAAGTAGTTTCAGTGAAACTAATCCAACATTGTCACGCACGCGAATATGTGCAAAAGGTTACAGCAGAAATGTTATTGTGAAAAAGAGGACATTGTAAGAAATGAGCAGCTTCGCTACATGGGCCTAACCCGGGCACATAGCACTCTAAATCCTGAACTAACTTTACTTTCTAAAACTGTAACATTTTAACTTCCTGCCTTCTGCCAGTGTAAGCTTACTCTCACCCTCCCCTTCAAACTGCTTCACTCACCCCAACAGCAATAAAACCGATTTAAACCATGACAACTCAGCACCTGCCCATCAGTGACAAAGTCCCATACATGACACCCCTTCCTGTGCATGTGATCTTTGGAACCAGCCCCCACATGATAAACTCCTTCAACCCTTAATAAAGGGGGATGGTTGGACGGTCAAAAATGCTGGCCCGGTCTATGCTACCAGCCACGTGTCACCTTACCACTAAATGGTGGCTGGCAGCCCTAAGCCTTTTTACCTATACCCCATGCACTGTCCCTGCCTTCTAACAAAGCCCAACCTTTACCGACAGTCCTCTCAACTGTACCACCCCGCCCAAAATACTTTGGGGTGGGCCATATCTCCCCAGGTTGGTTGCCCCCCAAATTCCTACTGGGCGAGAGGGCACAGCATAGACCGCTGACAACTTGTAGTGAGAAAAAGGCCATGTTAATAAGGAAGGTGCACAACACAAAAATGTATATAACCCTAGGCAAATCACCTTACAATACTATTACCCTTACTATACATCAATATTTGCCTATCCTTAACCTACCCATACCCTACCCCTACCCCTAATTGACCCCCACAATTCAAACAACTGGACTGCCTGTTACTGTACCTATAATCTACACACTAAACTAACTTTATTTCCTAAAACTGTAAACCTTTAACTTCCTGCTATCCGCTAGTGTAAACTTACTCCCACCCTCCCCTTCAAACTGCTTACCCCACCCCAACAGCAATAAAACTGATTTAAACAATGAAAACATCTCAGCAAACCACCACTCAGAAGAACCCTAAATCAGGAGTTTTTCTGTCACCTCGCCCACCGCTAGAGGGTTAAACTGTCCTCCACAACCGAACGCCTTGCGCCTCTGACAATGCCTCAAGCAACTGCATCAAATACAAATCCATCACTATGGTAGACAGATGCACTCTATCCACCTGTGAGACCTCGAAACACAATTTTGCATGCACTATTCTACCCACTCCTTCTCCCTTTCAAAACATAGGCACCTCCCATTTCACTCTCCACCTGGTTTTGCCTATGGCTACCAGTCGCTCCTCCCCTCGCTACGCACTCCTAAGAATAAACTCATTCCACAAGATAAAGGTCCCTGCCCAATATCTTTTCATCTACTTCATGTCCACCTTTATAGCCTTTATCAGAACCAAGCCCTTTTCCTTCACTAAATCCATCTTCCCCAAAATGAACTGCTAACACATTTTGACAGCCCTCCCTGCCAAGAAAACTTTTTATATTCTAGTAACAGTTCCAGCCATAACATACCACCTTTACTGTGTCATCTCACGCTTATCTCTGGCTCTTTAAAACCTAACTGAGTCCTATGGCATCTCCTGCTCACCTGCTTCTTTGCCCACTTCACAAAAGAATGGCCCACTATCCAGATGGTCACATCCTCCTGCTTCAGGCCTGGAACAGAACCTACAATATACAGCCAGAAAGAGAGTTAAACACACTTCACATCATGCTTCCTTACCCAGCGGCAAATATCTCTTATAGCAGTCTGATGACCACCTTCCCATCTGCAATATACTGTCCTTGGACCAATCCTGCCTATTCGCCTTTGTCGCCATCATTATTTTGAAGGAGTGCATCCCATAATCAGCTATCAGCAGCCTTAAATGTTCTAATGCCTTATTCAACACTGCTAACAGCTCGTCCCTTCCAACCCATCATGTTGCTGAAAAACTAGATGTGCCCCTCTCCTGTTGCTGAAAGCCATAGCACCAGTATGTCAGACAAAAAGGTCCCACATAGTAAACCAACAACTGCACTTTTGTCCCCTTAGCCCTTTGGTCCATTTTTGACCTCCTCAGATAAATCTCAGTGCTTTCAGCATGCATCTCCTTGGAGCCAAGTCCAGACCTCTGCCTGCTTTTCCACCCAGCAATTCAGACATCCGGAATGGCTCGAAGAACATCCAACTTATCAAAAAAAGAAAAACCTTCCTCCCTTTCACTGTAACAAATCATGATTAAAACACCCATCACTCTGCAATACTGAACAGATTAAAGGCTTTCAGCATCAGTTTTCTGTCTCCCGCCCAATTTTCCAACACCTGTTTTCCCAGCTCACCAGTGGAAGAGGCATATTCCCAAAGCAACTTACAGACAAAGCCTATGCCCCTCAAACTACCCACTCTCATAAACTTTGACCAATCTTTCTCAATAATATCTATGATGAAATGTACCATGTCCTAGCTTAGCCGCTAAGCCACCTCCTCAGTACCTCTCCTCCGTGTCCCAGAATCCAAAAACTCGCTCCATGCCTGCCTATATGCGCTCATCGTGGATTGCGTCATAGAACCCACTACCATCTGAAAAATCTTCTTGTGCCTATCTGTCATATGATTAAATGCCTTGTCTGGCATTGGACTTTTCTCCTTGCCTGCACCCATAGCATGCCCATGGAATCTCTCCTACTGCAAACAAGACAAAGGATTCGCAATGTCATTATCAATTCCTGGAACATGCCGTGCTCTGAATAATATGCTACGATGCAAACAGCCCTGCATAAACACTCTCAACAGCTTCTGTACCTGTGTGTCCCTTGCTGACTGCCTATTAACTATCTGCACCACTGCTATAATGTACACATTGAGATTTTTTTGTTGGCAAGATCATCATCCCACAAAACCAAAGAAACCACCAAAGGAAAAAACTCCAGGAAGGCTATGCTTCTCCACCCTGTTCTTTCACACATCCAGCCCCTATTCTTTGCTCCAAAATTCCTGTCAGTATAATCCAAGCGTGCACCCCCAGCAGCATCTCAAAAGATCTGTATATTCTACTTTGCTTCCTCTCCAGCCACCCCAGTGAAATACCTTGGAAATGCTCCAGTAATGAGAACTGCATTCTCAGGTCCTTTTTAGGTCTCGGCTCTAGATGGCGCGCATGCGCTATCTTGAACCGAGACTTCTTGTATCTAGTGTGTGTGGGCATCAGCCCACCCAGGGCTCGCCATTTGCTGGCACCAACGTCTCTCCATTTTGCATGCTCCCCATTTGTCAAGGGCATGCCTACGTCATGGCTCTTCCGGTGATTAGCCCTCCCCAAGCGACTGGCCCTATCACTGCTAAACACTGCATCGGCCATTGTTATGCATGTTTCGGGACTACTTTTTTACTTATGGAAATCCTGTGTCTCTACAGGCATGCCATCATTTTTTATGCGTGCAGTGTTAGGGGTAGACATTGCACACTCACTCTCGTCTCTTTCATTGGTGAATAGTCCGCCCCATGCGTGCAGCTGCCACCCCTCCTCCCCCGGCCTTCCGTTATGTGCGCTTTGCTTCACTTCGGATTTAGCTTAGTTTTACTGCTCTCCATTTCCTGAGACCTTCCCTTTAGAGCAAAGACAATGTCTCCTCTTTTAACCCCTCCCTTGCTCCCCCCTGCCCTCTCAGAGAATTCTTTACATTGCTGTGGAGTCTGCGCGCTGTCAGCTTGTGACCTGCGCTCATGCACCACAGAGCAGAGCGAGTTTCACGAGTGACCTCGTATGCTCTTGCTAGAGGAGAGGAGGCGTCACAAAAACAATGACATCGCACTAACTCCTGAGAAAGCCTTAATTCATTGCAGGATGACGTCACCTTAGCGCTTGAGAAACCCTTCATTCATTGCAGGAGCTTGGCTTGTCCTCAATCTGTCTTCTGCTCGGGATTCCCCTGAGCAACACCGAGGTTAGTGGCTTAATACTCCATTCACTTGAAAGAATACTGAGGTACAACTGCAAAACATTCTATCTGCACGAACAGTTTTGATGAAATGCTGCCAATTTTCGTAGTTGCAGTAAAATTCTAGACGTCTTCACTGCGGAGAACACAAGGGTCAGGCTGGAGACCATACTAAAAACGTTGTGTAGTCCGCTTTTATACGTGACGCTCTTCGGTGCAATTTTTACATTTATATTTGCAGCAGAAAGCCGGTGGCGAAGACAACCAATGGAAAAGCAGAAGACACACTGGTGAGTTCTAGTATTTGCAAATTGAACTGAGGCATTTCAAATATGCAAAGCAAACACAAGGAGATAATGGACGGAGTGCTGAAACTTTTCAAACACTCACCCCCAGTCACAGATCTGGGTTGAATCCATCACCATTCTTTAGCTCACTTTGCCACCCCAGTTCAGACATAGCTATATGCAAATCAGTCTTGACCCTGTGCCTCATGGGAACAGTCCGGACCGAACTGCCAAGCCATGTCTTCCCTGGACCCGAATCAAGCATCCTGGGACCGGTTTCGGGCTAACAGCCCTCATCAGCCAGGCTAGCTTGAATCCAGTGGCAAAGTGAGCAAGGGACCCACGTCTGGGCATACCCTGCCAACTAAGGGCGAACAAAGCAAACACAAGGAGATAATGGACGGAGTGCTGAAACTTTTCAAACACTCACCCCCAGTCACAGATCTGGGATGAATCCATCACCATTCTTTAGCTCACTTTGCCACCCCAGTTCAGACATAGCTATATGCAAATCAGTCTTGACCCTGTGCCTCATGGGAACAGTCCGGACCGAACTGACAAGCCATGTCTTCCCTGGACCCGAATAAAGCATCCTGGGACCGGTTTCGGGCTAACAGCCCTCATCAGCCAGGCTAGCTTGAATCTAGTGGCAAAGTGAGCAAGGGACCCACGTCTGGGCATACCCTGCCAACTAAGGGCGAACAAAGCAAACACAAGGAGATAATGGAGGGAGTGCTGAAACTTTTCAAACACTCACCCACAGTCACAGATCTGGGTTGAATCCATCACCATTCTTTAGCTCACTTTGCCACCCCAGTTCAGACATAGCTATATGCAAATCAGTCTTGACCCTGTGCTTCGCAAGGTGTGTCTATCTTGCACACAGGAGTACTTGTGTTG
The DNA here is from genome assembly GCA_963921515.1 of Calotriton arnoldi. Classification (NCBI taxonomy): domain Eukaryota; kingdom Metazoa; phylum Chordata; class Amphibia; order Caudata; family Salamandridae; genus Calotriton; species Calotriton arnoldi. The sequence goes on from CAWUFW010013465.1 coordinate 391,304, forward strand.
AAAGCGCTGGTTTTGTGAGCACACGTTTTAAAAGTAAAGGGAACAATGGCCCAGCACCCCCACATTAAAGGTGCCTCCTAGTAATGGGATTGGACTATCAGACGTCCCCTTATAGTAGCAGTATGCTTATCAAGGGATTCTGCTTTAATCTGACTACCAGGCACCAAGGATTCACGTATCCAAACGTAACCGTTGCACTCTTGGGCAGTTGGTGACTGTTGCGTAGGCACTGTGCGTTGAAGAGTGCATGGTCAGGAAATCCATCATAACGCAGTGGTTGGGGTAGTCTGTTAGTATCCAAAGGAACCCTTTTTAAAAACTTTACAATGAAGACAGATTGAGAAAAAATACAAAGTTCTGAACCTGTGCCATGCACTTTGCACTCAGTTCATTAATACCGGTCATGGCTCACTGTGCTAAATTGGAAGTATTTCAACTAATGAACTGCACGTAACAGAGCCTCTGTGTCAAAAGCATTAACTGTTACCTATCCAGATAAAATAAAAATCTGTGATCTACATGTTACATGATGAGCTTTGCAGCAGGCGCATTAGCTCTCCATGCAACTTTCTGAGTAAAAAATGAAAACAAAACTATCACTAAGCAAAACACAGATTTACCCAGCAAGCGCATTAATCACCTGACCTGTCTTATTATTATTATTATTGTCCTCTGCCATTTACTGGACACAGAGATTTCTGCAGCCAGTGCCTTACCCCTTAAGACATTTTAACATGCAGCCTCTTTTTGACCAATTCAGTGAACCACTAGAGATTTACTGTCACATTTTTACTTACTGATAATTAGTTTGCCACAGAGTTTTCAAAAAGTTAATCTGTTGGTTTCCTGCCAGACTCCACACCCCGTGACTCTTCCCCCTGACCTTTGCCACACTTTCACCCCCAATCTATCAGTTCGTGTTGTAAATGGTTTCCAATTCCAGTACTGCCTGTCTCCCATCTTTCATTCAAACCCCCCCCCCCACCTCAGGTCTCTCTAGCTTACCCATGGTTCATTCAGCTCTCTCCATCCACCTCTATTTACTCCAACCCGCAGCCACAACCTCAGTTCTCTCTCTACCACTCTCTGGATCTACCACTACTTCTGTATTTTTTTGCCCCTCACTCTATCTCCCATCTTAAACCCCTCTATCTGCACCTCACAGCTGTTTACATCCGACCGTTGTATCTCTCCTCCATCTACTTCGTATTTCTTAATACTTAACCTCTCTATCTTGTTAGGCCCTTTCTACTTCACCACTCTATACCTCTCCTCTCTAACTCATTTCTCTCCGTACTACGCATCTTTCTCTCACTACCTAACCTCTCAATTTATTTCTACGTTTGTTCTCTACCGCACATCTATACCTCCACTCTTTCTACCTCTGTTCTTTATCCTCACCTACTTATTCCTTTCTCTTCAATATTTTCTATACTTCTCTGTATTTATCTGTAATCTTTTCTGCATCTCCTTCTGTGTCAGCTCCCCTTTCTACCTCATCTACCTCTACATATCCCCCTTCAAACATCTGTTTACCGCAAAACTCTTTCTCTCCATCTCACCCTTTCTCTCTTTTGCACCTGTGAATCTCACCTCTTTTTTTACCTCAACTCTTTCTCTCTGTCTCACCCTTTCTCTCTTTTGCACCTGTCACTCACCTTTTTTACAGCACTCTTTATTCTCCACACCTCACTACTCTCTTAACCTGCTCTGTTTTTCTGTACCTCTTCTCATTTGCCCTTTAGTTCACCACTTTCTCTACATTGTCTCTATTCTTCTTTACCTCACCTATCTACATGACTACCTCTACCCTTCTCTGCCTTACTTACCTTACCTTTCTAACTTACCTCAACTTCAGTGTGCCCCAGAAACTCTTCCTCAACATTTCCTTCTCCCTATCTCTAGCTCTCTCCACCACATTCTAAAACGTCACCCATCTCTCAAGCTCTATTTGTCTACCTACTTCTTCCTCTTTCTGCCACTCTTTCTCTTTCTTTCTTGGTGTCTCATCTTCCTCTCTTTACCTTATGTACCTCTTTACTTCATCCTTTTGCAGTGCCATTCTCATTACCTCTCTGTATATTTTGAAAGAGGAGAAGAGGGTCTAGGTAGAGAAAGAAAAGTATGGTGATAAGATCCAGATTTCACTTGATTTAATGATGAAACTCTTTGGAGTAGTGCTCTGACTTTTCGCTGTTATAAAAAGGGCTACTTTTGAAAGGAATATATATTTGTCATTGCAAATATCCAGCAATTAAAGCTGCATCCATAGCACCATGTGGACATATTTCTTTTTAATATTGTTCATTAGACCACTAAACAACCACCACATCACCCTTACTCTGTCTTTCTTACAATGGAAAAAACAGGCTTGTTTAACATCTGCTCTCTCCCTTCTCCAACCCCCTTGATTAGTTTCCATTATAACTGATAACCGTCTTCAAATGTGTACACGTTGTTGTGCATTGTCCGGTCACATGCAGCTGTAACCTCCTGAACCTATCTGTGCTCATCCAGGGAGTTGAGTATGTACAAATCCCAGTCTTATGTTGGTCTCCAGATTCCTTCTCGTCATGGACTCCGCTATTGCATGCTTGATTGATTGAGTGGTGATTCAGCCTTGATTTTTTTTCCCATTACCCAAAAGTATATAATATGCATAGGCATCTGTGAAATGCTGCCTTTCGCCCATCATGCAGCTGTCTTTTATACATTTATTCTCGCATTGGCCAAAAGTCGCCACTTAATTCCACTCCACAACACAACACAATTCCCCTACACACAACATATATCCAATCCACAGCACAGAATTCCACATCATGCCACAATAGTCAACACCACATACATAATTCCATGCCACTACATGATACCACTCCCACATAATTATACTCCATGACAAACAATCCCACTCCACATAATCACAGTACACTCTAATATCACACAATTACAATCCACATAATTCCACTCACACATAACTCCACTCAACACCACTCAATTCCATGCCACACAATACCAAAACAAGCAATTCCAATCCAGCCCACATAATTCCACTCCACACCACATGCATCCACTCCAAAACACATGGCTAAAAGACATGGACATTAACAACACCATTAGCTCTCGGATTGCCGAGACCTATTGGCTTTGCCAATGCTTGTTGTCTGATGCAGCTATTCTTAGCCTATGGTGTGGAAGTGACAAACTTGGTAATGTCAAACGCAGTCTCTTGCATAAGGTCCTACCCACCTGAACCACTTTGCAAGCACAGTTCAAATGCCCCAAAAGCACTTGTACCTCCGGTGTCTGCACCTTTTTCTTTGCCAACTTCTTATCAATCAGTGACATCATTATCATTTTCTTATTCTCTGGCAACCATACCTCCATTTTAACTGCATTAATTTCAATTCCCAGAAATGTCAACACCGTGCATGGACCCACTGTCTTTTCAGCTTCCAACAACACTCCCAACTCTTCCATGAGCCCCTTTAAATTTGCCAGCATATGCTGGCCGTTCGTGAAGCCAGGCTTTCCCACAAAAAATAAGTTGTCCAAGTAGTGTGTCACTATTGTATGACCTGTAAAAAATGGGAACAGCCATTGTAAAAAATGAACCAAACCTCTCAAGTAGGGCACATGATATGGAGCAGCCCATTTGCGTAGCTTTGTACACGTACCATTGTCCATCAAAATGTATGTCTAGTGTGAGAAATTGGGTTGCTTTCTTGACTGGGGTGTGAGCCCTTGTCAAGCAACAGCCACAAGCCCTCTCAGGGTGAACCATAAAAAGTCACTAATTAACCTGTGCTTAAACCTGGGTAGCTTGACACAAGAAGCAGTCAGGCTTAACCTAGAGGCAATGTGTAAAGTATTTATGCAGTACACAAACAGCACTAAAGTGAAAACACAACACAGGAAAAATCCCAAAGCAGATTCAGAAAAATAGATTATATTTTAATAAATTATTTCACACCAAAATTACAAAAATCCACTAAGTACAACCGGAGATATTGATTTTAAAATATTTAAGTTAAATTAGAGCCAAACTGAACAAAGCACCAACAAGGGATATCTGGTGGTGCAGGACCGGGGCAAAGTCAAAAGTTCAGGCCGATGCGCTGGTCTTGGTCGCACAGCAACGGCAATGCATCCACTTCAATGAGTGGGTTGCTGCGATGTGGAGTTTCAGCATCATCGTCGCGGCTGTCGTCGACGGAGATGTGAGGACTTTGCTTTAGTAGAGCATCACACAGTGATGGTACCGAAGGCGGAGCGGTGTCTCTGAGCCACGCAACAGCAGCGAAGCACCAGTTCTGGTCCATGCAACAGGGGTGATGCGCCGGTTCTGACCAACACAGTGGTGTTGATGCTGACCCACACAGCTATGGTGCTGCACCAGTTCTGTTCTCCACAGATACATTGGTTCTACTGAGCAAGCACCTTAGGCCCACTTCCAAGGGTCCAGAACTGGGTTGGTGCCACTTGGCAGGGTTGCTTCACAGATGGCAGAGTCCAGGTGCAGAAGCAGGATAGTTGAGAGTCTTTTATGTTCCTGAGACTTCAAATCAGGAGGCCAGCCAACTAGCCCTTGGAGTACTCTGGGTTCTGGGGGTCAAGTGATGCAAAAGTGTCCTGAAGCGGTGGGGTCTGAGGTCCATTTGGTATACCCAGTGGTATAAGAAAGATCTTTGAAGTGCACAGATGTCCTACCTTCCTGCCCTGGCTCCTCCCTGCCATTCACCCAAGATGGCCCGTGAAGTCCTACCTAATTTCCCATTGTGTGTGGCTGTCTAGGAGGAATACACAAAGTCCAGCTGTCACCCTCCCCAGACGTGTATCAGAGACAGGCTACAAACACACAGGGCTAAGAGCAGAAAAATGTCAACTTTCTAAAAGTGACTTTTTTAAAAATTGTAATGAAAAATCCGACTTTGCCATTAAAGAGGATTTATCATTATATTTCCATAGGTACCAAACTTGGAAGATCCACCTCCTCCCAATTAAGAATTTCAGCTTATTAAATGTAATAAGGAATACCAAATGTTATCCAATTTGAGGGGTAGACCTCACAGTAGTAAAAAAACAAGGTGGGAGTTTTTCACTACGAGGACATGTAAAACTTAAAAGTACATGTCCTACTTTTTGATTACACAGAACCCTGCCCTATGGGCTACCTAGGGCCTACCTTAGGGTGACCTATGTGTGATAAAAGGGGAGTTTAAGGCTTGGCAAGTGGTTTTAAATGCCAAGTAGACATGGCAGTAGAACACTACATTCAGGCTGCAATGACAGGCCAGGGACGTGTTTTCGGGTGCTACATAAGTGGGTGGCACAATAAGTGCCACAGGCCCACTGGTAGCACTTCATTTACAGGCCCTGGCTATATGGTATACCACTCTACAAGGGACGTACAAGTAAATTAAATATGCCAATTAGGTATATGCCAATCAAACCATATCTAAGGGAATGAGCACAAGCATTTTAGCACCGGTTAGCAGTGGTAAAGTGCATAAAGTCCTAAGGTCAGCAAAAACAAATTCAGCATAAAGGGGAGAAGCTAGGCAAAAAGTTTGGGAGTGACTGCAGAAAGAGCCATTTTCCAACTCCTAGCAACTCAAAATCCACTGGCTGCACCGGCAACAGGCCGAATGCTGAATTAATGTTACTCTTCGCCACACATGCCTCTTCTCCCATCTTGTTTTCCAGGTCGATGGCCACGTTTGCTGAGGAATATGACACCAAAGACAACTCGTCTGAAATGTAATCATTCATGGACTGCCCTTCTGGCCATGACAAATGTTGAATCAGCTGGCCTTTTTCCTTCTTTGGCACCACACTGATAGGTGACGTAATCAATCTGTACAAGGACACTCATCAAATCGGCCTGCCATTCCGCCTTCCTGCACTTCCTTCTCCAGTTTCTCCCTCACCACCTAGAGGTGTTCCTTGGCAGATTTGAAATTCTCTGCCCACCTCCTACACTATGGGCCAGCTCAAATCCTTGCTGAAAGCCCTCTCATAACAAATATGGTTGTATATGAAGCAAACTATACAGCGTATAGGGAAACCCACTCGAGTTAGTGTGGAACCCCAGGGGTGCGGGCTCCGGGCATCAGGAATACTGGTCGGAATGCAACGAATAAACCGGGCGATGGAGCAGTAGACGATCTCCGTCTATACTGCCTAAATGTGAAGGAAGAGTGGCAGCAAAATTGATTCAAGGTGTGTGCGGTCCCAATAGTAGCATTCAATTTACATGGCGTGGGCACAGGTAGTGCCACTTTACTAGGGACTGACAAGTAAATTAAATATACCAATTGCGTATAAGCCAATTTAACATGTTTTATGGCGTGAGCACAAGCACTTTAGCACTGGTTAGCAGTGGTAAAGTGCACAGAATTCTAAGGCCAACAAAAACAAATTCAGCAAAAAATAGGAGGAGGAAGGCAAAAAGTCTGGGGATGACCCAGCGGAAAGGGTCAAGTCCAACAGGATTCCTCACAAAGACCTGCTTTGGCTTTTGGGTGCTAGATTGTTTTGAACATGCAGAGTTCACCCCATCACACTGATTCGTCTCTCAGCCACAGTTTAATAATCTGGCTTCCTATAATTGGGAACTGTGGCGTTCATCCATAGTGAGAAAAAGGCGCACTGTCAGTCATAGAACTGATGCTACAAACGCAGAGGTCTTGAACTCTCTTATATACACCATTCAATTGCAACTATATTCTAAGTTAAAGATTCTAAAGTCACGACTGAAGGGGTGTAATTTGGAAGAGCAGAGATACATTTTCTATTTTTCCCGATATACATTATTTATGACTTTATCAAGGAGTCTTGATTGGTACATTTTAAACATGAATTTCTCACAATGGTAGGTGCTGTTTAAAGCAGTGTGACCTTTTTACACATCAAACACATCTGCCCTATGACCTTCAATGCAAAAGCTACTCAAAAGCTACTCTAGCTTGAAATATATATGTATTGTCAGGATACAGGATCCTAAACCAATTAATGGTGAAATCGAGCATTCAGTGCTAGAATTTCTACATCTCAGTGCTCAGACTTTATTCTTAATTGGACTATGTGTCTGGGAAATAAGCAGAAATCTCAAGTTACCAAAGACTATCCGTACATGTATGTAATATTCATTCAAGTATAAAATTATCTATTATCTTTGTTTTTATGATACCATACATAATAGTACAGGTGAGACTTTCAAAAGTCTTCACTATAACATATAAATTGATAATCTTTTTTGTTTGACTTGGAAAGTCTTAAGCAGAATCTAGAAAATAGAAACGACAATGGTTAGATGGTGCAATAAAATAGATTTCTGTCTTTGGCATGAAATATATAGGATTATTATAAGAACATAAGGACCAGCAGGGAAAACATTCACCAGTTGCTAATAGTGCTGCTGAACGATGAGGGGTTCCTTCCAGCAAACATTTGCCAAGAAATTGACATAGAGAAATAGTCTAACCAAGACTGTGATTTTACGTGTAGTGCTGCACGGAAATAGTAGTGCAGCAGTTCCCAAGTAGGTTATACAGCTGGAAAGTATTTTACTTAGGTGTAAAGCACATGCAGAAGACAGTTTGAACTTCTATTCCCTTTGGGCGCTGCACCTGTGTGTTTATCCTAGTAATGTACCCTGCCAATCATAGATCAACAATAAGGAGGAGAGGAGTTGGCCTAACGGCTAGTGCGGTCTACCTCAAATCTGGGGAACCGGGTTAGAGTCTCGGCAAGGATACGCAACATCCTGTGATTCAGGGCAAAAACGTAATCTCCCCGTGCCTAACAAAAATGAATGTGTCCTCATGTTATGCAAGTGGCGCTCGTGTAAAGCGCTCTGATACCCGATACCCTCGGATCAAGTTCGCGTTATATAAAACTCCGTAAAAAAAAAAAAAGGAGCTTATACACAAACTTCTGTAGTTGATTTAGTAGCACTACAACAATACTACTAATGTACTACAAAATGGTATTCACAAACTTACATGCAGAGGTTCTGCCTCCGCCTCTCCTATCTTTTTTCTGTGTGGAGAGCTCCACCCGACTGCGGAGTCTCCACACACATAAGTATACGTTTTAGTAGTAAATGTGAGAGAGACAAATGAAAGTGCTGGAAAATGGGAACTACTTATGACTAAAGGAGGGGGGATCAGAGAGTAGTAAGGAGGGGTTTAGTGGAAGGTTAAGATGGGGTTTAGGGAGGGACAGTCACCGACCCACAAAAGAATTACTATTGCCGAAAGAGAACTAAAACAATATCAAGTTGCTCCAGCTCAGAGCTGAGGTGAGTCCAGCACCACACATGGTCAATGACTGGTACTGCAACACTCTCAAATAGAAAGTAATAAATATAGGGACTTAAAATAAAACCCCAGAGACAATAATTTTAAATTATATTAAATAATTTAAAATAGTTTAAAATAGAAATACATTTAATAAAAAATATAAGCATTATTTAATTATAGAATAATCTAAGAACTATTTGGAATGTAAAAATTAATAATTATAGTAACATTATTTTTTTAGCAGACTATAATTAAATTACTAATAATTACTTCTATACAGTACTTTAAATAATTATGAATTAATAATAAAAAATATCTCTTTTCTTAGGTGGGAAACTATTTTTAATTTACACTTTAGCAAAATATTTTTTTATTTAATTTAATATTAAAACTAATTAAAGAGGTAATTTAAAATTAAGTTGATAGTGCTGTCACTTTTTTTGCACTACAGCTAAAATAAATATATAAAATTAATTTACAATAATATTTACCATAAAAATACTTCATACTTTACCATAGGGAGACTTTGCAGTCGATAAAGTGATCTTTGTATGAAGATGAACTAATTTCTAAGGCAGGACAATGACCATTTCTGAGCCATCCCCAAAGCTCTACAGTGGCTTCAATCAGATATGCATCCACAACGTCCACCAGAATAACACTCCAAACACTTCTATGATTACATATCTACTTACCATAGCGAGAACTCAACAATCGTCAATTTTACCCAACTGCAGCATCCTCCACATTTCAGTAGCTTATCCACTGATGGAAGATGAAAGAATTGAGGTCCTTACATCTGGAAGTGTGGAGCCTCAACACATGATAGAGATCCCCAATCTTGATGCCTTCAGAAGTCAAGTGACAGCTTAGGATGTTGGTAAAGCATTTGATTATTTACTGACTCTCTTTCTCTTTTTCTCTTCAACCCTAACCTGTTCCATCCTATACTTTTCAGGCATTTTGAGGCTTCTGTGCTGTGTTTCACTGTATAGGTTTATGTCTGAATAGGTTTAAAAATGCGCTCAATCTGTTAAGTCTTTAAGGGGACTATTGCAAATCAGAGCAGTGACTCTGAGGAGATACTGCTCTGGCCAATCTAGTTGATCACAACTGGCTCAGTGGTCCAGCACCATGTGTATGGGAACAATGGGACAAATTTTAACAGCCGAAAAGAGCCAGCTGATAAACTTGCATGAGGATCAGGCAGGAGTTGCTGGCGCATTTCTGTTGCTGCCCGGCCCCCTCTTACAGCACAGAGGAGCATAGAATGCTTCCTTCTATTGGCCCACGACCTGCTGTACCGTCTGATACCCATCACATCCTCCATCCCACATAGGACCCTGCACTCCCTCTTACCACCAGCTTACAGCAGAAGGGAAAAGAATTGACCCTGTAATCGAGAATCTACATGTGGAAAAGGACCCAATAATTCCGGGATCCACATTCCGGTTTCAATACCTCATAATTCCCCAGTCAGAACTGGTGATTCCAGAACTAGCAACATTTGGTACCCTTGCACCATTCAACTCAATGCAAGTTACTGTAGTAACATGCACATTGAGAGTGATTCCTTCTACATCAGTGAAGCTTTGCACTATCCTGAGGTTACAGTATAGTGGCATAGAGTGGGCCATACACACAGTGAGTTGCATAGAAAGATGAAGCCGGTATGGAAGGCCAACAAGACTCAAAAAAGGCAGAGGGGCTCCAACTCTTCTGCGGGAATACAAATGTAATGACCTGATACGTCCGCAAACACTGATGCACCTCAAATACAGCTTTATTTGTAGGAAGAATAATTGAGAATATGAATGCTGAGCCCTGATGTTAGCATTGCCACCATGCGCCTTAGTCTCATGTGTGATACCTTTCAATCAAGTCCTGGCAATTAGCTTTGAGCTCTGTAAACATCAGCTTCAAAAAGGCGGAAAGTGTGTCAATGACATGCTCAATTTTAAGCAGGTCGTGTTTTTCTTCTTGGTGTACAGAAAGCAGCAGAAAATCTGTGTAGAAACAAGCTTAAAGAAAACAGACAGTGATAAAGTATACATTAGCTACATGCCAATCTCAGGTGTGTAATTAACATAGCGAGAGGTTTCCATCAATTAAAACGCTGATTTTAACATGCTGCTGAAAGGCTCAATGAATTTCTAAACTCCCTAAGGCGACTTGCCGCCTGTAGCGAAATTATATAGCAAACCATACAGCTGTGAAATACTAAATGAAATAATTATCTCTTGCTAAGAGGCAATCTGCCGGAAATGTCAATGCTTCCTGTTTCTCGGAGTGAGCATGCTGAGAGGTAGGGGGCGAACAGATGTGCCTGTCAAACCCTCAAAGCAAAGCACTTGAAAATACCTGAATGTCGAAGCAGATAACCAAGCGCTATGAAAAGGTCGGGTGCAAAATCGGGGGAAGCTTTGTGTAAACAGCCAAGTGTACCGTAGACAGACTTATCTCAGTTGAAGACAAGTTCAGCACTTCTAATAAAGAGTTCAGAACCCTTTTCAGCATTCTTGCAGACACTTGCTTTTTTCTTGCAAAACAGTGCAGATTCGTGCTACTCCAGGGCAAAATAGATCTTGTTTGGACATCAGCAACAGAAGAAAATACATGTACTTAGATGTCTTGGGATATGTTTGATTTCAAAGTCACGCACAGCTTCTGTTATTATTTCTAGAGAATCCATTTTAATTTGTGTCTCAGAAACCTCTTTATAGTTTGATCCTGGTAGATCTTTCTCAGGCCTAGGGGCTTCGTGAGAGATGGGGGAGAAATAGTATGGGGATGGGAGTGGGGTTGGCGGATAACATTCCCGATAGGAGGGTGCCTGTAGTGCCTGCACTGACGATATTCACCTGGAATGGGAGCCAAGGGAAGCTTGTGGGGAAGGTTTCACTGGGCGCTGTTCCGATGGCGCTGACCTCATTCCAGGATCTTTCTCTCTCTAGGGAGAAAGCTGACATTTGCATACGCATGGCGTCTCAACACAAGCGCAGAGGGAAGCAGGCATTCCCGATTCTTAGTTGCTCAGAATAGGAAGCCCTTCCCAACTGTGTCAGTGCCAATGACCTATGACCACTTGTGTCTCCTCCAGCCATATCATTTTGCAGGCGGGAGACTGATAATGATTTGTTTCAGACAGGTAATTCGTTTCCACCCGAGAGGTGGTCCCCCTCTCCTTCTCCTGAGCTCCCCTTCTTTGGTCTTCTTCCCAGTATTTGCCCTTCACCAGGCAAATCCTCTCTTTTCGTTCCGTTGCTGTTCGCCTGAGCTCTGCCACTTTGGGCTCCTCCCAAGCCATTTTCATCTACCTGGCTAGTCCTTCCTGTGCCCCTTTTGCCCTTCTTCTGGACTCCGCCACTTTGATGTTCTTCCAAGCCGTTATCCTTCCAAGGCTAGTGCTTCCCGTGGTCTACAGTGCCACCCGTCCCTCAACCCCACTTCGGCCTGCATGGCCCCCATCCACGAGTCATTGAATCTGCAGTGTTTTGTAGGTCAGTGATCACTGAATAGAGAAATTGCACTAATTAAAGTGGAAAGTGCCAGGATTAGACGAGGATCTGTGGCTAGTGCGAGACACTGTCTAACTCATTTTGAAGAATGAGGTGGTTTGTGGCTGTACCTGGCCTGGTGGCAGAGGTCCGCAGGCCGCCTGACACTGTGCTATCAAAGGCCCATAAGTGAGTATTGGTAACTCCCAAGGATTAGAGCTAGCATTCCGCCTCCCACAATGGTGAGAGAAAGTGGCCTAAGGGCTAGGGTGGTGGACCTCGGAGCTGGGGAACCGGGTTCAAGTCTCGGCAATGACGCTCAACATCCTGTGATTCTTGGCAAATCACTAAATCTTCCCGTGCCTGACAAAAATGAATGTGTCCGTCTGTAAGGGAACTGGTGCTCATGTAAAGCCCTCAAATACCTTGGCGTCTAGTTTGCGCTATATAACACTCCACAAAAAAATGGCCACGTTTAGAAAACGGGACGGGAGCCTTGGTCTTGGAGTTTGGTAAATTGGTACACTGTAAAAAATAATCCGGAACTACAGTAAAAACAGTTAGCCCGATTTAAAGGAAGCTATTACAGTTGTGGAGGGAATGCAAGACACCACTGGCTCCACGAGAGAAATTAGAAAGTGTGGTGAACCAATGGTAAAAGCTATGATTAGCACTGCAAAACCTGCTGACCACATGAAACTGTGTGAGTGGAGGTGAGGAAATATACAAAAGCAAAGGTGTGATTAGAGTTAAGTATTAATTTTGTTGCAATATAGTACACGTGGCTAGTAGTCAGAATTGTTTTGCTACGAATTCTGCGTACAGGTGGGTGTCACGGGCCTCCCTCTCCAGAAGTAGTCTTGCTTATGTTATTGGGATCTACAAGGCTACGATATCTCGGTTCATCTGTAAGTGTATATAATTGTCTAATTGATTTTAAATTATATAATTGTATTAATATCATTAATAATAACATTTAGTGGTCCATTATAAATTGGTTTCTCTGTGACTCCACGTAGATGTGAAGAAACACTTTCCTTGTTGCATATTTAAGAACTGATGCATAGCCGTTTGGAAGAATAGGTTGGAATCATTGTCCCCAATTTGAATGGTGATGGGTCACTTTGCTTTGCGCCTTAGTTATTGGTTTTAATCTACTGTATACCTTTGCATGATGCCTGTATGTTTCTGCCTTGTATGTATAACTGATGTCACATTTCCATTCCTCACACTCGGTGTTCCTTCTTGGTGTTGGTACAGTACTTTGAGGGGATTGTCTGCCTGGTTTTACTTTATTACTTATACGTAGACCAGTTTGACCTGCTGGTGGCCTTATGTATATATTACATTTGAAGGCTGAAACTATGGCAACTTTGGCGTCACTATCGTCTGATTGCTACAATTCTCCCATTTGTGCAAACTGCTCTGCTTGTTTGGTACAGAAGTGCTTTGTTTGGCTAGTAGCCTTTCTTGCATCACACCTTGTGTGTATATTTGTCTTGGTCCATGTGTCCTTCGGAATGCTTTTTTTAAATTTGAGTTTGGGTTTCATATTGCGCTTTTTTTATTTGCATTTTCTAAAACCAAAATTGTATTTATGATGGACTTAATCTCCCACGCTCTTCAACCCCTTTTCACTATCTTTCTTTAAGGTAGAGCCATGTATTATTGGCTTTTTATGAATGTATTTTCTTCAGAATCACTTTACTATATCTGATTATTGTCACAGCTTCCCTGAGGGTTTTGGGCTCGCCTACTGTGTGCTGAAAACGATTTGGAGATTTCATCAAACCCAAGATCAATTTAGCAGAGGCAGTGAGGAAATCAACTGAGCTTACTAGTACGGTGGCACTTAATTCATTTTGGGGTTTGTTGTATTATTATTCAAAACCAGTGAAGGTTTTCCAAACATTGTACATTCTCTGAGATCTCTACAAAGAAGGGAGTACCATTTGATTGATCAGAAGATTGCAAAACGGTGCTAAATCAGATCAGTTAGGAGATCAGTAATGCCCCTTCATTCAGGAATTTTGATGCACATAAACATACGATCCTTATTACTGAAAAAACTGCCGTATACATGTATTGGGTAGTAAGAGAAGCAGCTTTTTCGCTTTGTCTAGCAATCATCTGACAGAAAGCTCTTCTACCCCTCTATGTTTTAAATATGAAGCCCTGAGTTAAGGAGGTGGTACTAGTCCTTGAGGCTGGTCTAAGGCGAAGTCAACCTGAGATCTTCCATTTATAGTATTGATGCAGGACTTTGTGTAATATGCATTTAACTTCCACACTAATGCAACAACTGATGTTCTCTACAATTTAGGTAAAGCCACCATTTCAGGCAGAGATATACATGCCTTCTACCTGATCCAGCGCCAATCAGGGATCGATAATCAATATTAACGCAATCACTGGCCCATACTCTTACACAACCCAACATACGAATCCCTGTATGCGCTGTTAAAAAGTTTGAATGTTTAATCAGTTATTCATATACACAGGATCATATCTTAACACACATAACCTGCATATCAACTCTCTTTTCCTCTGGTCAATGGACCTAAAGTTGAGAAGTTGATGGTAATAATTAGTACTAACTATCTATCTATACTACTAAATAAGCCACAAACTCAGTGTAAGGTTAACAATGTTTATCGCAAAATAATGTGAAAGTAGAATACTCATCATGTACAGGTTTACAAAGCAAACCAAGATTCAATCACAGAGAGAGAACATTTAATCAGAGCAAACAGTGTCAAACTCATATCAAATGAACAAAATGCAAATGAGGGAGTGGATAGATGAAGAGACAAAAGTTTCAGAGACAGTTATACATTTGCAAATGATTTATGCAAAGTACAGATCTTTAGCTATACTAACCCAAATATTTCAGTGGAAAATCTACCCCCTGGCCATGGGAGTAGATGGGGGTTCCCCGAGAAGGTTCAGGGAACAAAGAGTAGGACCGGAACAGGAAAACAGGTAGGCCTCTATCTGGATACAGCAAACCGACGAACAGCGATGATCTCCCCTCTCTAGCTTCTTCAAAGACGCACGCACCACCCCCTGCGGGCACCCCGGTTATACCCTAAAACCTACATGTCCAACCCATCATTGTAGCAACATTTTTAGAAACTCAGGGGCATATTCACAAGGAGCCATCGCCGAATTAACGGCACTTTATCGCAGCCAAAGTCGTGATAAATTTACCCCCCCATTCACAAGCCGGTGTTAACAGCCCACAGCACCAGTATACCCGCGATAGCAGCCGCAAAAAACATCGCCACAGAGGACCCTCGCAAATATCGCTAATGAGATGCAGAGTAGGCGTTCCCGTGACAAAAACAGAGACAACAGCACACCTCAACATTGACAACGACCAGCCACATCCGCGACAAAAACACAAAACAGGCGATAAGGCGCGTTAGCACCAGGAAATCTACACTTGCTCTGACCTGGTGTAAACATGGAAGGCAGCCAGCACCACAAAAGGGAGCACAGCCCAGGGCCACATCTCAAGTGCAACAGATGCCATGGAGCCACCCATCATGCAGCCCGGACACCCAAGAGGGCCACAACACCCACCGACACCACCCCCAGGACCCCATCCCACACCCGGAACACCCCCACCCGGACCAACACAGACGCAGCGCAGACAAAGACAGCAGAACCCCAGGAAACGTACCAGCCGCACAGACCCAACATCTGACAATGTCACCTTCCACTACAGGCTGACAGGGACAACCAACCTACGCATCCTGACCATCATCGCCTAACAGGCCTACGGCAACAACACAGCGGACAACCAACATCCCACCCCACACAAAGCTGTTGACCCCTGGGACCCCCCATCCAACACCCGCCAGAATCGGAAGAGTCTCACAGCCAGCCACATCCAAGTCCCCCACACCTGTCCTGGACATCACCATCACCCTGGTACCCCAGTCCCCATACGTACAACACAAGGCGCAGGATCCGCTGGAGACCAAGCAAGGACCATACGCCATAGCAGGATGCACGCACGTGTTGGGGGCAACACACAGCACACATGTACTACCTGTGCCCCCTGGTGACACAGCACACAATCACCTCAACAGGAAGCACACGTCTCACACCAATGTGCAGTCAACAACAGAACACCGTGGAACACCCAACAATGTCGCCCTCAAATACACAGCCAGTGTGCATGATACCTTCATCCTCCGACAGTCCATCAACAACCAGCGTTCCCAGGGTGGCAACAAGGGAAATGTACAGCCCCTTGGCAATATACAAATGAACATCCCACACACCTCAAAACCACAACCATGCAACTCACAACTCTGGCAATGCACACGTCACAAAATCACATACAACAGGCACAACAATATGCCCACCCACCAGACACGACAGAACAACTTACAATGTCCACATGGGCAAGCCCTGAAAATGAGCCAGCAACGGCATGGCACCCCAGCCACATACTAGCCGAATGTGGGGAGAGGTGGCAACCAGGCATGTGTGAAGGATGCAGTAGAACCATTATTGGGAAAGTACACAATGCCAACAGTGCCGGAGATGTGCTGGACACCTCGCAGTATGCAGAACACACCCATATCCATGGCAACATACACCGCTTGCGTATGGAGTGTAGTGGACAGTGGACGCCACCATGTCACCACAGTCAGTGGGGGACCTCGCGGGAATGTTGCCTGTTACGCCCCCCCTTAAGCGTCAGCGGAGTGGGATGGCCCGGCATACGCCACGCCAGCGTAGGGGTGTGAATAAAAACCATGTAGGCCTGGGCGTGGTCCTCTTACGGAAAGACCCACATCTCTGCCAGGGTGGCACCTCCCACCTCGCCACGAGGCCGACACCATCCTCGTGAGTGGAGTTGCCTGCAATGCCGTGCGCCTGCTGGACCCCTGCACGCTGTTCCACGAACCCGTCAGGCCAGCCCCTGTGCAGCCAGGCCACACTGATCACCTTCCGACACCGGCGTGTGTCAAGGAGGGCCCACCACGTGCCGGCGCAAGCCACAAGCCCGAGGCCCGAGACCTTGGCAGCCACCTCAGACCATCACGGCCGCCACGAAACCGGCCCGCTTTATTCCCTATTCGTTGAGGTACTCCACTGCCGCCCCCGGACTACTCTTCGGACCAGTAGGTCCCACATGTGGAACTGTGTCTTGAGTCATGAATGGCAGTGACCCCATATCCCGGCCAGCACCAGACCCCCCCAGTTCAGTGAGGCATAGTTCCATATGGGCATCTTGCGACACGTGCTGCCACTAACCCTGTTCAATGCCAGGCTGCTACACGTGGTGCCACTAACCCTGTTCAACGCCAGCCTGCTACATGTGGTGCCACTGAACCTGAACTACGCATGCCGGTGGGGCCTTCCAACCTATGCCGGCGACACAAGGTGAATGGGCCCTGCTGACCGCTGCCTCAGGCCTATACCACGGTCAGGTAGGTCACACATTTGGAACTGAGTCTTGATTACACCATGGCAGTGAACATTATTTGAGGTAGAGAACTATTCACCATACACCCTTCGATGTGGTGGCAAGAAGTCTGTGCATGGCATCACAACCACACGTGTCTGTGGGCCTACGCGGACCACTGCCCTCGGCCTACGCTGCGCTCGAGTTGGATCACAGA
This sequence comes from Calotriton arnoldi, assembly GCA_963921515.1. Taxonomy (NCBI): domain Eukaryota; kingdom Metazoa; phylum Chordata; class Amphibia; order Caudata; family Salamandridae; genus Calotriton; species Calotriton arnoldi. Next base: position 408,746 of record CAWUFW010013465.1, read on the forward strand.
ATTGTAACTGAACATAGGTATTTCAAAAGGCTGAATACATGTCTACGCACGCACGGAGGGGCGTAAGAGGATGGCGCGTTGCAGGCCGGAGGGAACAGGATCATCGTCACGGAGGTGATTGAACACTACCGACAGCTGCCACTGTGTCACCAACTCTGTGCCCCGCCAGCCAACGACAGGTGGCTGTGGGCCCATGCTGACCGCTGCCTCCGGCCTACACTGCGGTCCAGTAGGTCAGAGACTTGATTTGGCAATGTTGGAGTTCACATCTGTGTACCGGCATCATCGCAGACTGCATCCCCTCTGAGCACCTGTGCCACTAAGTGTGTTCCCTGACATTCATGGACACTCACTGGTCGTACATTGGTGGCGTTTGTGTCAATGGAATAGGGGCTAGTTTTCATCCTCATGTAGCTGATCCCGAATTGTTGGTAACAACGAGGGTTGCGCTTTCCACTCCTCAATTTGCTGCTTCCGGATAACATCAGACCTTCCGCATCATGCCCTGGAGGACACCTTCCACTGTCCCCCGCTACACTCCGCAACATACACCTCGGACATTGATGGGGACCCGCTCAGGTCACATGACCCATCTGACTGCATCGCAAGTCACTCTCCCGTGGCTGGGTGCCTGTGCCGGCCGCAGTGCATCAGGGGCCACTAACTCTGTGCTGGTCACGCCTGGGACCCCTTCTTCTGAGACATTGAATGGCCTCTGTAGCGATGGTCTTGGGGTCATCTACGCCATGTGTCTGTGGCCCTGCGCTGTCCGCCTCCTCCGGCCCCAACTGCGGGCCACAAGGGCCTACACATGGCATCGAGTCTTGACCGGCCCGGACGTCGCATCACTGCAGGAGGCACACGCCACCACGGCAAGGACCACCTCCAACCGCCATCTGCCAGAGTCGAAAGGGTGGTCCTGACAGACCTACGGAGTTGCCCACAACAGGTCTTGTCGTGGATGCCATCATCGGCCTGCTGCCCTGCTCAGCACTCCAGGTGCCAGTGACTCAGTGCACCGCAAGCCATTGTCCGTTACTGATTGAGTTTTGTGCTGTTGTGAGGTTGCGCAGCAATGTCACCTCACGCAGTGTGGAAGACCTGGGACCATGAGGAGGAGGATGTGTCAAGTGTGCGGATGGGAGAAGGCACAGGCAATGGGAGGGCAGGTGGCAGCAGCCCCAAGGCAGGAATGCAGACTGGTGGCGGTAGTCAAGCTACACACCCGGATCTGATACTGGGTATTGCGCTGTGGACTGCGCACGCAACTGTCACCTCAGGCAGTGTGGGAGACCTGGGACGTTGATGAGGAAGTTGATGCAGGTGTACCACACCCCACTGCATCAGGACTAACCCGAAGGGACACAGTCCTAGCAATTCCTTCACATGAGCGCGCTCTTCTCTAGTGCCCCTACCTCAGTGCACTGCAACTCACGGAACGTCCAGACTGAATATTGGGTGACCTCTGTCCTTACTCCGGATCCCTCCATGTTGCTCTGCAATTGACTCTGTTATGCTGGTGTTTTCTGTTTCCATTGCACTGGTGTCCACTGTTCAGGTTGTTGGTAGCACCAAGCACTCCGTGTGGGCTGGCTTATACTCACCCCACACACATCCAGCACAGGCGTCACTGTACATGTGGCCCTGCCAATAAAGGGGCCGGGCGCACGTGCCCGTAGCCAGTTCAACATGATATGTGCATGTGTCTCTGTGGAGGTGTGGGTCTCCTTTGTGGGGTGTAGGTGGCCCCTGAAGGGTATTGGACACCCACGTATGTGTTCTACTTCGCATTCCATGGGTTAGGCAACACCCTCACCTGTTGTGGCACCTCCTTTTGGCATTCGGCCACCTGGCATTGGGGTGCCATGTGTGGGTGGGTGAGGTGTTGTGAGGCAGCCGTGATTGCGGGTGCTTCATGCTGTGTGGTCTGTTGCAGAGTCTGGGTTCTCCTCGGAGTAGCTTGTCTGCCCTGGTCCTGGTGGTGGGTTGTGTGGGATGTCCATGGGCTGTTGTAGGGCGTCGGGTGTCGGGGGTGTGGTGTTCGTCTCGGGCATCACTGATGGGTAGTCTGTTCAGACCTGCTGGAGGTGTTGTTTGTCCCTCTGCATTGTGAAGGGGAGGTGCATGTTGGCATTGTGTTGGCGCCTTGTTCTTGTCGACATGCAGACTGTGTGACAATGTACATTGTGACTGTTTGGGCGGTGGTGGCTATTTGAGTTGGGGCAGTGTACATTTGGCCTACATGGCTGATGTGGGGTTGTAGGGGAAGATGTGCATCTCACAGTTCCCTGCTCTGTCCAATGTGATTGTTCTGTTTCTGCACCTGGGTGGACCCAGTTGTGTCCCATGTTCTGCAGTGTGGGTGTTGCACTTTGTGCCACATTGTCATGGTATGTGCTGTGATTGCTATGTGTGTGTGCTGCAGTGTGCTACGGGGATGGGGGACATGTCCCTGGGTAATTGTGGATGTGCAGTGTGCTACACCTCATTGTGCATGTGTGGCATTGTGCCCATCACCCCGTCCCCCAGTCCCTGTTGGATCCTCACCCTGTTGTTGTTGTGTCAGGTCCTGTCGAGCTGTGTCCGTACTCCCTACTCCTTGCACCCTCTCCACACTGATGACTGTGGACTGGCTTTCCACCTGCTCCTCCTGTGTCGCTGGACTGCCACCTCCTGTCGCCGTTGCTGCCTTCCTGTTGGCAGAGGGTTTGTGCCTGGTTTAGGTTGTCACGTCCTGGCGGAGCCTCGTGGCCTCCTGGGCTCTGTGACTGCATTCCAAGCGGTCTGCTTGTGGGTCAGTTGCTGGTAGTGTTCTGTCGCCTCAGTGGCCTTGGTCTTGTTTTCCTGCGATCTGCACCGGGTCTTCCTCTCCCTTTTCTCTTTGGCCTTCCCCGACCCACTTGTTCCTTGTTGGTGGTCTGTGGGGGTTGTGGGGTTCGCGTTGCCCTCTGCGCTTGGTCAGGGTGCATGGATGTTGCTACGTGCTTTGGCTTGTTTCTGGTGTGTTGTGCCTGTGTTTTTTATGGTGCAATCGCCCGCCAGACGCGTGGGAGTTGCAGGCCTGAGGCTGCTTTTCGCAGCTTTTTTTTACCGCGATTGGCCTCATCGCATGATTTCTCGCGTACGCATTTCGCATTTTTTGGGCGTGGTGTTGATTTCCACGCTGGCATTTGACGCGTTATCTGGTGACTATCGCATGGTTCCGCCTTGTTGTAAATTCCACGTTGGCACAGGGTTATTTTCCAGTGATAGTCTGCGTTATTGAAAGTTGCGTTACGCTACTCTTGCAGTAGTTATCACAAGTTCTTGTGAATATACCCCTCAGTCTCTCATTGGTCAGTTTAGGGGGTGTTCTATCACACCACCAAAGTCATGTCCATGTTTTCACAGTGTTCTTTGTTTTACAATTTTCTCATTACGTAAACTACGTTTCATGAATACACATTTCCTCTAACAAATAACATGTTGTAAGTCTCTACACATCCATTGTTCACTTCTGCCGCTTCTGCGGAAGAAGTTTGTACATTTTCATTGATATCACGGCCGTCTTTCCGTTACTTGGCAGACATACAAATTCTTCTTTAAGTTTATCAGCCGTTGCCTTCTCCATTCTCTCTCAGAGCTCAATTTTCAGTTTATTTATTCGTATTTTTATGTCTTTAACCCTCGACTGACATGCAAAAATGTAGGCCCATGCGTGCATCAATCACTACGATGAACAAAACACAGACATTATTAATTTCATGAAATGTACTTTTCACTATTTACCACTCACCATTGCACTATCCCACATTTTTGTTCCTAGCGAGAGCATGCGGCCTAGTTTTCATGCATTAAACTACGCATTTGTGCACGCATGCGCAAAAGCATTTCCCCGTGTTCTCGTGTTTTTGCACGTTATTTTCACAGCACACTGTTATTAAATGTTACTGAGGAGTTAATCCGAGCAGGTTTTATTTTCTCAAAACCCTGCTCCATCAATTCCCCCCTTTGATGGCATTTTTGAGCCATCACAAAATAACCATCATACCATTGCCACCTTTATTTTCATCTAAACGCTAGCGAACTCACGGAGCACTACAATGCTAAGATGTCGGAGATAATGGACACTATAGCACCGTTAAAACTAAAACGAATTACGGACAAAGATAAAAATCCCTGATTCAGCGGAGCACTAAATGAAGAGAGACGTAAGTTGAGACTAACAGAACGGAAATGGAGACAACAACCATCATCCCCACAGCTAATATTGCTAAGAAAAACCAGGAATGCCTACAACAAAAATATTCTGAAATCAAAAAAAGAATTCTTCAGAAGGGAATTGGAGAATGCCAAAAACAGACCTCGGAAACTCTTTGAATTGGTTAAACATCAATCGAGCAAAACAGCCAAATCCGCAATAGAATCAACAAAATCTCAAATTAGCTGTGAAGAATTCGCAAATTTCTTTACATCCAAGGCCACGTCCTTGGAATGTGAGCTCAGGACAGCAGCTTCTTCATTGGAGGCTTCACAACCAAGTGATTCATCACTGCTCAATCAGTCAATACCCAAAAACGAAGCTCAATGGTCCACTTTTAAACTATAGGACCAAAACGACATCCTTAAAACCTTATCGGCCATTAAGCATAACAACCATTACAATGATCCACTCCCTGCAAAATTTGTGCCGTACATTGACCAGGAGATCATCCCCAGTTGGACATCGATAGTCAATGCTTCCCTGTCTCAAGGATCCTTCCCAGACTGTCTAAAGATGGGCCAAGTCATTCCCATCATAAAAAAACCAACAGAGAATCCGGCTGACCCTAGCAATTTTTGGTCAGTATCCAACATTCCCCTATCAGCAAAAGTGATAGAAAAATGTGTTCATCAACAACTAAGCCAGCACATCTCTAAATTTAAACTATTAGACGATTGCCAATCAGGATTTAGACCAAATCATAGTACGGAAACGGCAATACTGCACATAGTAGACGACGCATTACTCGATCTGGACCAAAACAAAGCATGTCTTTTAATCCTTCTTGATTTATCATCGGCGTTCGACACAGTTAACCACGACATGTTGCTAGAACGTCTGGAGAACAGGATGGGTTTTTCTGGGAACGTTCTTGATTGGTTCAAGTCCTACTTGAGGAACAGATCACAAAGATTTCTTGTGAATAAAAACCTGTCAGCATCTTCCCCCATTCAGATAGGGGTTCCACAAGGCTCAACCCTCTCCCCTTCTCTATTCAACTTATATGTGGAACCACTAACAGAGATACTCTGCTTTGCCAACATCTCTTTCCACATGTACGCTGATGACACTCATATTTACATTAAGATTTCCGCTTTGGAGGAGATCATAACAATGAACAAGGCATTAAGTGCAACGATGATATGGTTAACCAGCAATCAGCTTAAACTAAACGCAAAAAACCCAGAATTCCTCCTTATATCCCCCTCCAATAGCCCGCCCATTATAAAAGAATGGACCAACTTGATCACCGCACTCAACTGCACCCCGAACATTGTAGAATCAACCAAATCTCTAGGAATCACTCTAGACCAGAGCCTAAACATGCAATCACACATCAACACGTTGCCTAGAAATGCACGATTTCACTTGAGCTATATTAAGAAATTGAAACCATTAATTAAAGCAGCAGACCTCAAAATGGCAGTTCAGGCATTAGTAATCTCAAGGATTGAATATGGATGCACAACACTTTCTGGGCTCCCCAAAATTGCAACAGCTCCTCTAAAAGCCTGCATCAATGCAGCAACAAGGCTTATAACAGGTTCCCAAAAATACGACCACATCTCTCCTCACCTGAAAGCGCTGAATTGGCTCCCTTATGAAGCCAGAATTCAGCGCAAATTGGCGTCTATAACACACAAAGCGCTACATTTCAACTCACCAAGATATCTAGCTCAGAAATTGGAGATTTCAGGGGGAAGCAGACAATCCAGGAGCGCCAGAGACCTAGTACTGAAGCCACCGATTTTCCGGAAAAAAAAAAACTTATGACAGAGCGTTCTCAGGTGCGGCACCGAGAATATGGAATTCGCTACCTCCCAGCATCAGAAGGTTACCCAACCCCGCAAGATTCAAGAAAGAAACCAAGATCTTTCTAATGAGCAAATTCCTACCGTAACCAATACAGAACAACCACATAAGATTCGCTTAAATCCTCTCGCTTAGAGACACAAGAGATTTTTGCTAAGATCCAATTTCACCTGTTTAATATAGGTTCTGGCTTCCCTTGATGATATGGTTCCTCGAGACTTAATTTCCGTGAATGTGCTAAAGTATTGTTTATTGAGGGAAGTGGCTGTGACATCTTTGAATTGGACTTTGATATGTTAAATGCTATCCTGAGTAGTGTACTAAAGATAAAGTAATCATGTCCTGTACTGTGAAGCGCTCTGATACCCCATGGGGTCAGGTTCGCGCTATACAAAACACTGAATAAATAAATCTAAAGGTCTGTACTTCTTTCTCGTTTTGCCAATCTCTCATCTAAACCTTTCATCATTTCATAATAGTTTCCTCTCATATCTTCTAGTTCTATCTCTTCTCTTTTTCTTTTTCTTGCTCTACGCTTATTGTCTGACTCTGTCATTTCCTTCCTTCCACATCTACTCTTGCAACATTTATATGTCATTATTATTGACATTGTCACTACAGCTATTGAAATAATTGGTATTAGTATTTTCCCGAATAAGCTACTTCCAAATGTAGAAAACCATTTACCTACGGAGGAAAAACTCTTACCAAGTTTCTCCCAAACACCATCAACCTTCAGTTGAGTCAAATCTTCATGTAATTTCGTAATATTCTTAATATACCCCTCAAGACTTTTACTTTTATCAGGGATATAGGTACAGCAGTGTTGTATTTTCAACATGCCACAGACTCCGCCCTCTTTTGCCAATAAGATATCAAGGGCAAGTCGATTTTACAAAACCATTGATCTAATTGCAACCATTTCAGTATCAATCATCAAGAACCCACCAGCAGTGTCTGTTGATAAACGATCAACCACTGTGGACAATTTTCGAATTTTATGCGAATTTAGAACGACTCCATCTGAGGGTATCAGTGCACCAAAAATAACACCAATTATTTCTGAAAAACTTGCTTTTTGCGTATTAGTCCATGCTTTATTTAATTGATTTTATTGTTTCTATCTACATGGTACACTTTGGGGAATATGATTCCAAAATAACAACTACCATACCAATGTGCTGGCAACCTATAGTAAGCATTCTTACCGCACACATAATAAACTCCTGGGAAAACAGGATCAGTTCCCCCTTTCAATCCCCATCCACCAGTTATTAGAAAGGTATGTTCACATTCACTAGCACCAATTAAATAATTAATATCGTCAGTTTTTAGTCTAAGTAAGCAAAGTTTCCCTTTATGATACCAATCCAGAGACATTGCAGCGTAAGTCTCGCCTTTTTTATAATTTCCCTCTCTGAAAGCTCATGGTGGTACATGTGACTTCTGTTCAGCAGCTTTTCTTTGAAAATCCTGTCTTCTATCTTCTACCATGTTAATGAATTCCTTTTCTTCAGCCCACAAACTACAGGTAAGATTATGTCTATGAGCATATACTATATCTAGTGTCTGAGTAATATGGAAAAATTCTCCCATGTATCCTGCATTTCTATTACTATACACCTTATTCATATCTTTTCTAATGGGAATTTCTGACAACACTAAATCTAGGTTTGAATAATAATATTGTAACTTTCCCGTCATGTAAAATAAACTTGTTAATACACTGCACGACACACCATATGTTAAAGGAAGGGGATGGTAAGTCACCCCTTCTGAGACAGACGAAGGTAATTGCATGCACACGTAACAATCTCTCACGTCCATTGTCTCAACATACTCATACAATAATTTTGTAAGAACATTTAATGAGAAATCATTAATTGATTTATCATGATGATAAATACTATCATCAGTCTGATCAATGTTAGTATTAGGAGTTTCTTTAGTAACAAAAGTCATTTTCTCACTTATCACATTATTAGTATTATTTTTGTTATTAGTCACCATTAGAACAGGTACAATGACAGTTAATATTAACCACATCAACATTAGTAGAAAGACACTACATAAGCAAGCTTTAATACATCTACATTTAAAACTAGGTTTTTGATATCCAGTCACTGCATCTTCTGCCATTTTTGTATACTATAAAAATATAAAAACTAAGAAAAAAATCTAATTTTCTAACAACTTCTCTAAATAATTTTGACAAACTTGTCCAAAAACCACCGGAGAAATAGTGTATCCCACACTTCAAAGCTTTCTTCCTTACCCCCCTCTTTTTTTTTTTTTGAGTCTTCCTTAAATCTTCTCGATCTTTCAATTTGTTATTGACTGAAGTTGTTGCACCTTAACTTTCACAGTTTTTTTAAGGCGGTTTCAATTTGCTTTCATCAACTTGCTCAGTACCAGTACCATCTTTTCCTTTTATTTGATCTGTACTTTCAATTTTTTCCAATATCACATATGTCCATTCTGGAGCTGTGTATTTCTTGCTCGAATTCTTTTTCTCTTTGTTCTACGCACTAAATCTTCCTCTGATTCTTCTTGTTCAGTTTGGCTTGAAACTTCATTTATTTGTTCTGGTTTTCTCTTCTCAAGAGTGTATTTCAGTCTTTTCACTCCACTTGGCCAATTGTCACCCTTTTTTGCTCTCTTAGCTTGAACCGCTTCTTCACCTTCTTTTTCTAATTCACAAGTCCTTTTATTTAATCCTTTTCTCTGATGTACTTGCTCTTTATTTTCAGTAACTTCTTCTTCCCTTTGCTCAACAGCAGTCTTATGAGACCCAGTAGCTGGTGTCCACTCTACTTGACTTGTGCTTGGTTGTTCATCACCCACAGATTTGTCAGAATCTGTCACTCTAGATTCTTTAGTTTCACAACCTTCAGCTTCTGGTTCTTTAGCTTCTTTAACCAGTTGCTGCTCACCTTCACTTTCAAATGGACTTGGGACTCTTCTTGTATAACTTGCGTGTATCCAGTTGGGCAAGCTACCACACTTCACTGCTGTTGTTGTCACCAAAATAATTTGATACGGTCCATGCCATCTGGGTTCTAAACACGACTTCCTCACGTGTTTCTTGACAAGAACCCACTCTTCTGGACTCAGATCATGTGCTTCATCCGGCTGTGTTGTCGTTGCAATTTCTCCAACCTGATGAGACACAGAACGCACCAGATCAGCCAATCCTTTGCAATAATCAACCACTAGATCATCAGAAATATTCATCAGTTTGTTTGCTGGCACAATTGCTTGTCTCATTGCTCTTCCCATTAGGACTTCATGAGGACTCAATCCAGTCTTTTTATCTGGAATGCTTCTAAGACTCATCAATACCAGGGGTTAAGCGTCAGGCCATTTCAGTGTTGTGGATGCATACACTTTTCCCAGTCTAGATTTTATAGTGCCATTGATTTGCTCGACCACTCCAGATGCTTCTGGTCGATAGGCACAATGCAGCTTTTGCTCAATTTGTAATGCTGCACAAATCATCCGAATTATCTCATTATTAAAGTGAGATCCCCTATCTGTTTCTAAAGTGACTGGAAATCCGTACCTTGGTATTAATTCCCTCAAAAGCAGTTTTGCAACAGTGAGGCTATCATTCCTTCTTGTCGAGTAGGCTTCCACCCAACGAGAAAACAAACAAAAAACAACTAACACATATCTTAATCCGTTACATGGGGGAAGCTCAATAAAGTCAAGTTGGAGCCTCGTAAACGGTCCTGCTGCTTTTCCAATTCTTCCCCAACTAACAACTGTCTTTCTGCCTGGATTTTGCTGCTGACATGTAACACACCTCTGGCATAGACTCTCTGCAATAACTCTGAATTTAGGGTTATACCATGACTGCTTAAAAAGCCTGATCATTGCATCTCTTCCAACATGTGCAATTCCATGGTACACCCTTGCCATCTGGGAGAGTAAAGAATCTGGCATGACTGGTCTCTCATCTATGTACACCCATACTTCATCCTCTACTCTCTTTTTGCAACCTGATTTTATCCAAAGTTCTTTTTCCTCGTCTCCTGCTTCTTCCTGCAATTGTCTAATTTCATCCCAAGTTTCCAAAGAAGAAAACATCAAGTGGCAATTAGTATTTTTTTTCCACCCCTCTGTTGATTGCAATTGAATTTTGTGCACAGAAACGCGCTACTTGATCAGCGTATCTGTTACCGTTCGTTACATAATCATTTCCTGACTTCTGTGCAGAACACTTGACCACCGCAATCTTCTTGGGTAATTGCAAAGCATCCAATAAATCATTCACATTTTTACTGTTTCTTATCGGAGAACCCGAAGAGGTCAGAAATCCCCGTTGCATCCATAACTGTCCAAAATCGTGAACCACCCCAAAACCATATTGACTATCAGTAAATATGGTTACTCTCAAATTTTTGCCAATTTTACATGCTCTTATTCGAGCTATCAGTTCAGCAATTTGTGCAGAATTTACCCCTTTTAGACAGGATGCTTCTAGAACTGCAGCCACTGTGCATACTGCATAAGCAGAACTCAATACACCATTTTCATTTCTTAAACAAGATCCATCAACAAACATCACACTATCTGATTCCTCAAGCGGTGTATCCTTGATATCTGGCCTTGGTTTTGTGCACCACTCTGTCACATCCAAACAATCATGATCTGCTTCATCTTTCACTTCCTCACAAAATGGACTAGGTAACAGTGTTGCCGGGTTTATTGTCATACATCTCACTACAGTCACATTCTCAGCACCCAAAATTACTCTTTCATACCTAGTCAGCCGACTATAGGTCATGTGCTGTGTTCGAGTTCTTGTTAATAGAATCTCAACTGAGTGTGGCACATATACTTTGACTGGATGTCCCATCACAATTGCTTCACTCTGTTCCAGACTCACACAAGTAGCAGCCACTGCCTTCAAACAGCCAGGTAACGCTTCAGCCACTGTATCCAAAGTAGCAGAAAAATATGCCACTGGACATTGTGCCATTCCATGTCTTTGAGTCAAAACTGAAAGTGCACACCCATCTCTCTCACAGCAGTACAATGCAAAATCCTTTCTATAATCTGGCATTCCTAATGCAGGTGCTCGACAAAGACTGTCTCGTAACTCAATAAATGCTTTCATGCTTTCATCATCCAACTCAATCGGATCAGATACATCTTTGTGTGTCAACCTCTGTAAAGGTTTTGCAATCAGTGAAAAGCCACTGATCCACTGTCTGCAGTAACCAACCATTCCCAAGAACATTCGAACTTCCTTCTGAGTTTTAGGAGGGCTCATTTGCTGCATCACACTGATTCATTCTGGTGTCACCTTCCTGATTCCCTTCTCTATTTTGTGTCCTAAATATTGGACCTCCTGTTTACAAAACTGTAATTTTGCTGGTGACACTTTGTGCCCACCTCCTGCCAAATGGTTCAGTAAGGCAATTGTATCTGTCACACATGCCTCTCGTGTTTTTGATGCCACCAGTAGGTCATCAATGTATTGAACCAAAACTGATTTTCCTGGCATGATCAAAGTCCCCAAACACTTTTTCAAAATCTGATTAAAAATCGAAGGACTCTCTGTGTACCCTTGTGGAACTCGGCATCATGCCAAAACACGGTCTCCGAACCGGAAAGCGAACAAATACTGGCTATCCGTATGTAAAGGAATCGAGAACAATGCTTGACACAGATCAATTACTGTGTACCATTCTGCATCACAGGGAATTTGATAAAGAATCACTGCTGGATTTGGCACTATTGGACAACAGGGTACCACTATTTTATTTATTTTTCGTAAATCTTGCACTATTCTATATTTTCCGCTTGGCTTTTTAATTCCCATAATAGGCGAATTACGTGGACTGCTTAGTATTTCCTTTAAAATACCCTGCTCAATCATTTGATCAATCACAGGAATAACTCCTGCTATTATCTCAGGACTCATTTTGTACTGTGGTGTGTTTGGATAAGTTGCACCCTGTTTCACCACAACCTGAATAGGATCCACACCTTTCATCAGACCAATTTCTTTTCCTATAAAGTCCCATACATCAGACCTTACTGTATTTCTCAACTCTGCAGGCAAATCTTCTTCAGTGAGAAGTGAAAACAACTCATCCACTTCTGTCCCTTGCTTCGCTAACATCATTTTAAACGCAACATCCTCATCTGGTGTTTGAAAAGCAATACCATCCGGTGTACAATAGACGGTGCAGTTCATCTTGCAAAGCAAATCTCTCCCTAAAAGATTCATCGGACTCGTATCACATACCACGAACCGATGCATGTCTCTGAATCTTCCGATATAAACTTCTACTGGTTTTGTTATTGGGGTTTTGATATGCTTATTTTAGACTCCTACAACTTGGATAGTTTCTCCAGAGAGGGGTAGGTTTGAAATTTCTGCTGCTCTAACAGCAGAACGGGTAGCACCAGTGTCCACTAGGAATGTAATATCATTACCTTCCACTTTTCCATCAACAAATGGACCTGGCTGATCTACATCTAGAGATGCGCCAAGCACGCACTCTTCCTCCCCCCTCAGGCACCGTCATTGAGTTGAGTCTGAATCACTCTCATTGCACTGCAACAAGTATTGCGAAACCATTTGCACATTTTGATTCTTACCAACTTGTTTACCTGCGTGAAATCCAGAGTTCGCACTGTATCTCTGCACTTGGGCATTCACATTATTTGGCATAGGAGCTTGTGGTACCTGTAACTGTGGAATAACTACCTGCTGCTGCTGCTGCTGTTGTTGATTCACAACCACCTCATTCTGCATCTGTGAATTTAAATTTTGATTTATCCCATTATTCTTCTGAACAGATCTACACTCGTTCTTCCAATGTCCAAACTTTCTGCACGCATGACAAGGATATTTCCTTTTCAATTAATCTTTATTCATTTTACCTCTACCTCTACCACCACTCGATACTTGACCATTCTGATTCTGACCTCTCATTTGACAATCTGCTTGAGAACCACTGTTTCCATCTTGCTGTTCTGCTACTTTCACTTGCGGCCACATCATTTTCTCTTTTAGCTTCTTGTGTCTTGACTCAATATCATCACTGCAATATTTTGCATACCTCAGTATCTCATCAACCGTTTTACTCTGCCAACAAATCAAATGTTGCTGAATCATGTTACTAATTTCTGGTTTTAGTCCAAACACAAAACGATACACAAAATGTCCCATATCTTTATCTCCAATATTCTCAAACCCACTGTACTGTTTGAACACCTGTAATAACCTTTCATAGTAAGCATGTACTGACCCTTTTGGTTCTTGGGTTGTTCTGTCAATTTTAACCCAATCTGTTTCTTTTGGAGACATTTTCCCTTTCAACTAAGTGATTACCTGATGGTATTTTTTCATCACCTCATCTGAAGGTGCACCTGTTTTCGGATCTCTAGGATATTCTTCTTTTGGCCAATCAACCGCAATCTTACACTCAGTCCATAAATCAGCTGGGACAACAATCTCAAACAATCCATCTAAGTCCTTTAACAAAACCTTTGAAACCTCTACAAACCTCTCTACTTGTTTGTACCACTCAACCGGTTTTTCCCTCAATCTAGGAAAGTCATTAGTAAAAGATAATATATCCTGTCTTGTCCAAGGAACGTGAACATATCCACCACCTGGAACTTCTCTCATCGGACACACCATTTCAGACTGTCCTGACTCTCTTAATGGAAATAAAGGCGCATTTTTGTTGGCAGTCATTTCTTCCTTCTTTTTCGCCCATCTACCTTTCCACCGTTCTACACCTCCCCATTTCTTCAAGATACTCATTAATTCTTTTATTTGTAATCTTTTTCCAGACGCATTCAAACTCTCCAAATCCTTTTCAGTAAAATCCAGTCTATACGTTTTCTGTAACACCCTTGATTTTTCTATGTCTACTCCATATTCACCAGCAGCTTCTGTCTATTTGTCATGGAGATTTCTCGCTCTCCATGTAATATTCTTGCATAAGAATAACAACTCTTCATCTCGATAACTACTCAACCTGTCTGGATTTATTGTACCTATAATCATTTCTTCCAAATCCACTCTCAATGTACTCACATCTATACTCTGTGGTTGAGGTTTTCGCTTTTCCATTCCCCTTATCCAATCATCTAACTCATCTGGCGATGGTCCCATCGAACTCCCTGACACTGGAGTGACATTCTGCACTATTCTCCTGGGATCCATTTGCGCACTTCTCTTAGGGGTTTCATTTATAATCTCACAAACTGGAAGATCAATTAATGAAGTACTTGTTTCAGTTTGTCCAGCCTGATCAACTGTCGTTACCACTTTATTTCTGTCACTATTCATTGGGACTGTCAACGCATGTACTCTCAATATATTCTGTTTTTCTCCATACAATGGAACTATAGGACCAATCGTTACTGGCACTGTTAATGCTTCTGCATTCAGATTCAACTGATTAATTTTCGGAGTCAACTCCTCTCTTGCCTTATTCAACATGTCCATTTCACTCTCTTGTACTGCTCTAGTAACTACTGGGACTAGTGGAACCTGCGTAATTAGAGCGGTTCCCATTAAAGGTGCGTTTGGGACTGTTTCACTTAAGTTCTCTTGATAAGGTGGAGGTCTTTTAGTCAAAATGTCATCTAACAGCTCATCATCAGAATCACTCGGGTCAAAATCTAATCCTGATGTCTCTACATTTTTCTTCTTCTCTTTACATTTGCCTCCAGTTGCTTCTTCAGCAACTAAAACTGGGTACAAACCATCTGCTTTTACAGCTCTCCTCCATCTTTTCATTTGATCATCCCATTTTGCCTCAGCAAACCTCGATATCATATTCCGGTATCTATTTCCATTCCTGAATTTCTCTCGTTTATACGCCTCATGTTCCTATTCCTCAAGCGCTTCATACTGAGTAGGTCTAGGATTTGGTTCTAGGGAATTCATTCGTTCTCTCAAATTCTCCAAAACCCTTACATTAAATGTACCATGTTTCGGGAAAGCTAAAACACCATCATCTTCCGTGTATCTCACCCAATTCTCTAACCAAGTACACGTATGATAACCACGTTCCAACATCATGAAAGAAGCAACCGTTCTTGGAGGTGGAATAGGAATTCCCTCTCTAGTAACTATTGGTTTGTCCTTTTTAAAGAACCCCTTTATTCTATTAATCATCTTCAATCTCCCGACTCTTTACGCTAAAATATAATTTCAGTGGACAAACAACGAAATTCTTCGTACTTCTGCTAATTTCTATTTGCTAGCACTCGTCCAATACTAGCGCGACTCACACCAACCGACCAATCAGAACGTGTTCAGTATCACGACCAATACTAGCGCGGCTCTCAGTAATCAACCAATTACAGTTCTCTAAGCGTCCGTTGTCTGACCAATGCCAGCGTGGCTTTTTGTGACATTAGTATTACTCCAACTACTGACCCTCCCATTACAAAATAATACGGCAATGTTTTTCTATTCTTTTCTCGACTAAACCTGTTAGAAAACAAACATAAAACAATGCTACCTTGTCTGTTCCACTAAATAAAGAGATAGTCTTCACTTCAAAAAGAAAGATTCTCTCACTTCAAGTAAAATAACGACCAGCGCTATTCTACATCCAAACAAGCTACAGGAGTACTTGGTACTCCTCTAGGGATACTAGTCAAAGTTTCGGAAGAGGACTTTCACGTGGAAAGAGGTCTTGGTACTCCTTAGGGGATGTAAGGCCAGAGTTTCGGAAGTGGACCCTTCACTATTTCACACAAAATCAACTCTCAAACGAATAATCCCTAATATAACAGCAACAGCCTCTCGCCGTTAAGTATTATGACAACAGACAAAGTACTTCTGCAGTGTGATACCTTATCCACACTATTCTTCTGCCTCTTCAGGCTAAAACATTATCCCGGGATCTTAGGTAACTCCGTACCCGTACTTCTAGACAACATAGAACAAAACACTAACTTTTCATGTTAAGAAAACAAATAATCAATAATCGATAATTATTACCAAACTAATCAATAATAAACCATCCTCTGCTACCAAAAACTGATCCAGCGCCAATCAGGGATCGATAATCAATATTAACGCAATCACTGGCCCATACTCTTACACAACCCAAAATACGAATCCATGTATGCGCTGTTAAAAAGTTTGAATGTTTAATCAGTTATTCATATATACAGGATCATATCTTAACACACTAAATACATAACTGAACCTGCATATCAACTCTCTTTCCTCTGGTCAATTGACCTAAAGTTGAGAAGTTGATGGTAATAATTAGTACTAACTATCTATCTATACTACTAAATAAACCACAAACTCAGTGTAAGGTTAACAATGTTTATCGCAAAATAATGTGAAAGTAAAATACTCCTCATGTACAGGTTTACAAAGCAAACCAAGATTCAATCACAGAGAGAGAACATTTAATCAGAGAAAACAGTGTCAAACTCATATCAAATGAACAAAATGCAAATGAGGGAGTGGATAGATGAAGAGACAAAAGTTTCAGAGACAGTTATACATTTGCAAATGATTTATGCAAAGTACAGATCTTTAGCTATACTAACCCAAATATTTCAGTGGAAAATCTACCCCCTGGCCATGGGAGTAGATGGGGGTTCCCCGAGAAGGTTCAGGGAACAAAGAGTAGGACAGGAACAGGAAAACAGGTAGGCCTCTATCTGGATACAGCAAACTGACAAACAGCGACGATCTCCCCTCTCTAGCTTCTTCAAAGACGTGCGCACCACCCCCCTGCGGGCACCCCAGTTATACCCTAAAACCTACATGTCCAACTCATCATTGTAGCAGCATTTTCAGAAACTCAGTCTCTCATTGGTCAGTTTAGGGGGTGTTCTATCACACCACCATAGTCATGTCCATGTTTTCAGTGTTCTTTTTTTTACAATTTTCTCATTACGTAAACTACGTTTCATGAATACACATTTCCTCTAACAAATAACATGTTGCAAGTCTCTACACATCCATTGTTTGCTTCTGCGGAAGAAGTTTGTACATTTTCATTGATATCACAGTCGTCTTTCCGTTACTTGGCAGACATACAAATTCTTCTTGAAGGTTATCAGCCGTTGCCTTCTCCATTCTCTCTCAGAGCTCGATTTTCAGTTTATTTATTCGTATTTTTATGTCTTTAACCCTCGACTGACATGCAAAAATGTAGGCCCATGCGTGCATCAATCACTACGATGAACAAAACACAGACATTATTAATTTCATGAAATGTACTTTTCACTATTTACCACCCACCATTGCACTATCCCACATTATTGTTCCTAGCGAGAGCAATAGTGTGCAAAAGCGGCATTATTATTATTTTTATTTTTAAACAGAACGCAGATGCGGCCTAGTTTTCATGCATTAAACCACGCATTTGTGCACGCATGCGCAAAAGCATTTCCCCGTGTTCCCGTGTTTTTGCACGTTATTTTCACAGCACACTGTTATTAAATGTTACTGAGGAGTTAAACCCTGCTCCATCATACCACACTACTATGGCCTTAAAGCCCGCCATAGTGGGCTATACCGGCCATTGAAAGGCCCACTCCAGCGTTAAAGGCTCAAGCCGAAGGCAAGGACCTCTAACAAGTAAGCTGGACTTTAATGCCGGTATAGCCCAGCTACGGAGGGCTCTAAGGCTATTACAACATTCCACCACTAGAGGGCAGAATGTTCTAACAAATAAAACAAAGGCCTCACGCAGCCGGAGGGGATTGAAATCCCCTCTGGCTCTGTGAGACCTTTATTCACAGCAACAGCAGTGAACAAACATTGGAATGTTGGTGCTCCGGGCTTCTACCAGCCATTAGAAACCTGGAGCACTCCATTGTCTTCAATGGAGCTCTCAACATTCCATACCAATGTTCTAATAAAATAATGAAAAGCTCTGTTTCTCCAGCATTTGTCATGATGAGCAATAGACATAAGTTATAGGACTCCACTCCAAACATAGTAAGGCATAAAAACATTTTACTTATTTAAAAGCTGGACAGTGGCTGACAGCATACATAGTTAATTCATTAGTTTTCCAAAATTCAAATGCTTTTAACATTTATTTGCATAATATAGCCAATAAGAACCCACTGTGTTAACATTTTAGGTGGCTAACCATCAATGAATAAACTGTACCTACCTAAGGTAGTATGTAATTGTATAGCAACAGTCAAGGCCACCTAATATGGGTATTTGTATCTATACAGATCTTGCTTTCCTCTATGGATATGAAATGGGAATTTCTGTGGTAGGTCATCATTCTCATTTTACCAGTGACTCCCATGCTTTGAGGTAACTCTATTTCATGGCATGGTACAACAAGAGAGAAATCTTAAAAGGTTAACATTGTAGGTCACAGATTGACAGACCTAAGGAACTAACATGCTGTGTTTTAGTTCCAGAAAAAATCCAGTCTAGGCTAATGTGGTAACTAATACAACTGTTTTCTATTTTTAAGACACATGCATGTTTCCGCTTTCTTCTCCATGACCTAAAAGCTTAGTTCCAGAAAATATACAATTCGTCTTAATCCACCAATGACATATGCTGAAGGCATGAGCCTGTCTGCTGATCATCTGTGCCCTGTCCTCAACTAGTGCCAGGGATTCTGCAAGCTTCTCCTGCCATCTTGTTCATTCTATAGAGTGTTTTCTGAATATTGCCAACTGCTGTTGGTGCATTTGATACCTCTTTCCCTTTCCTGCATTATTTGCAGATTTATATAGCGCAGCTTTATCACCTGTGGGGTTATCCAGGCGCTGTCCATGGGCACAGGGAGATTAAGTGATTTGCTCAGAGTCCCCAGAGGCTGAGCGGACGCCGAAACACGAACCCGGATCCCAGCTCTCAAGTTGGCAGCTCTGGCCGCTGCGCCACATCCTCCCCCCTCATGGCACTTGTGAACTACTCATTTTGAAACTGTTGGCTAGTTGGTGTCCTTCATCAATGGGACTTCTTTCTCCCCTCTGAGTGCTATTTTAGGAGCATAATTAGCAAAACATGTAGCTCTGGCCATTCTCTGTACCCATAACATAGCTTGTAAAAAAACATATTAATTTAAAAGGTGATGGTCTCACTATGATCCTCAGGAAGACCTTTTCGATTTCCATTCAGGACATTTGTTTTCAGGCTACTGAATCACTTAGGTTTACCACTTCCTTTTATCCCACCAGGTCACTGCCTGGGACACCTATATACCATTATACCGACTGTCTTCATTAGATTCCTGTGAGAAATGCTTTAACCATTGAAATGTGTTCCTAAATGAGGATGCTGCTTAGAGTGTGTGGCTAAGCCAAAGGTTATGATATTAAGAGCTCTTGTTTCCACAAGCACAGGCGCGTAACGAGTGATCCTTCGACCAGGGCCGGCTTTTGGCATGGATGAGCTCAGCCCAGGGCGCCAATCATCAGAGTGGTGAAAAGAACTTCCTGCATAAAGGTCTTGCAAACAGCAATGCCTCCTACCCTGGCTCCAGTGATACCTTCAGTGATTCAGTTTGAAGTGCTTTTAATCTTTTTAAACGCGCCTCACAGAGAATTTTTTTAAGGCATGTGCAAAGTGGGCATTGACCCAGGGCACCAGCCTTTCAGTGGGCCCTGTGATAGACCCAGCGTTATTCTGCAGTCTTTCCCTGATGACCTTGAATAATTCTTAAACAGATTGTTTTTTTAAATACCTTTTTCCTTTAACGTATTTGTGATGTGGCAGATATATATGTGACTCTATTACAGACATTTTGCAGAGAAATGTGTTTATGTTTCCTGAAACATCCATAAAAAAGTTTCTTTTAGATCAAATCAGGACCTTATGTATGAGAACGTTGAGGGTGTCACAGAGATTATTTGCAGTAATATTAGTGAGCTGCTGCTGTGATACAATATTGAAAACATGTCACTTTACCTGAATATTAAATATAAACACATTTAAAATTTAGACGAGTGTGCCTGTGCACTGGCAGTGACCTGGCCAAGAAGGACGTGAAAGAGCTGAAACTGGATCATAAATTCAAAGTTGTTCCGACCAGGGACCCCCAAAATACTTTGGCCCAGAATCCCCAAAATCCTTAAGATGTCCCTGGTGCTGCAGTCACTGTTTTTTAGTACCTATCAGGCCCCTATTTTGCCCTCCCATCTACCTCTCACCCCCCTTCTGCCACATATCAACACTTCCTTCCCTCCCCAACAAACAACTTAGAACCAGTCTGAGGGAAGTAAGTTGTGGGTGATAAGGTGAGCTGGACGAGGTGTAGAGATGTCCGTTCAGCGGCAAGTTGCTGCCTTGATATAGCAAGCCAAGAACTGACCTTTGAAAAGGGCCTATTGCCTCGTTTTTTTCATTCACCAGTAGTAGCGAAGGCAGCACATTTCTCTCTACCCAAGGCACTATTGGAGCAAAAGCCGGCCCTGCCTTCCAACAAGGCGTCCTCAGACACTCCTTTCTTTCAGCCCATAGAGCAGACTATAGCATTCAGAAGTGGAGCTTAGCTAGAGTGAGGTGCCTCTGATGTCGGTACCTTCAAGCATCCACAGGGTCTGACACAGATGACTGGAATAAGGAACCATGATCAGAGTTGTTTTGCATCACAGGGGCATGGTGCATGAGCAGCTCAGGTCCCCTACTACTCTGCTGGCCTGGGATGCTTTGAAACCGTATTATTTTTTTAATTTAGTCATTCTTCAAGTCTCCATTTTTCTTGTTTGGCATTTGCAGAACTTAAAGCTCCTTTTCTCGTCTCTCTTTGATGAAAGCTGGGTTTCAATTTTTTCAAACCTCAATACATTGACAAATCTATGTGCCAAGTGTTTAAAAGTTCCTTAACATCAGTGTAGCTATTTATTTGTAACATTGGGGAGCAATGGAATGCTGCTTACATTAAAAGGTATAGAAAAACTGTGAACATCTCTCCTGCACAATTCTTCTCACCTAGCTCATTCAACACGTCCGCTTAGACTGGTGAGGTTGAGCTCTGCTTAGGTGCCTTGAGCCTTTCCTTTTACTCATTTGGGATTAGGTGGTGGTGGAGAGCCTGTTAAAATCACTGATATTGGGAAGGAAATGGCATACAGGCATGTACCCCCATTAGCCAGTGCTCAAATACATTTAGAGAGTGCCTGGCCCTAGCTCTAATAATATGTGTTAGACCTGTCAGCCTTGGGGTAGTCTTCCTCCAAACCTTTTGCTTTTGCCTTCTGTTTTTGCTTTGTTTGTTTATGTTGGCCTTAGGACTCTGCATACTTTACCACTGCTAATCAATGCTAAAGTGCTTGTCCTCTCTCCTTTAAACATGGTGAAATTGGTCTACACCCAATTGGCACATTTAATTTACTTTTAAGTCCCTAGTAAAGAGGTACTACATGTACTGTATATTAAATGGTAGTAGTCGGCTTGCCGCACTCTTTGTACCACCCACTTAAGAAGCCCTCTAAACATGTCTCAGGCTTGCCATTGCAGCCTGTGTGTCAGTTTTAAGTGCCATTTCAACTTGGCAAAATAAGCCTTTTGTCAGGCCTAAACCTTCCTTTTTAATACATACAAGTCTCCCATAAGGTGAGCTCTAAACAGCCCATAGGGCAGGGTGTTGTGTAATTAAAAACTTGGGCATGTACTTTTAAATTTTACATGTCCTGGCACTGAAAAACTCTGAAATTCGGTTTTCATTCCACAAGGCTTGCCTCTCTTATAGGATAACATTGGGTTACCTTATTACATTTAATAAGTGATAACTTTCAATTGGGAGTTATATGAATGTCGAGTTTGGTCTCTAAAGAATTGCAATTTATAACCCTTTTTAATGGTATAGTTGGGTTTTAAGCTACAATTGTGAAAATGCCACTTTCAGAAAGTTGGCATTTTCTTATCTCACCCATTTAGAGCCTGCAATCTGTATCCTGGGTCACATGACTAGGTGTAGCTGGCAGTTGGTCTTTGTGTATTCTTCACAGACAGTGAGACAAAGGGAGTGTCGGCAGGATGGGCCATCTCTGACGTGATAAGGGTGAGGAGCTGTCACCCACTGCACTTATACATCACAAAGGCTCTGCCTCTGCACACTCACAAAGGAATCCACACAAGTTGTTTGTGCCCCCACACAATCTGGGGGCAGGGCAGGGAGGAGGGAAGGAAGTTCCAAAAACCTCTGGAGGTGGAATGCTCTTGAAATGTCTCCTACTTCAAAGTGGGCACCAAGGATAAATAGTGGACTCTCAGACCCAACTCTTCAGTACACATCTGGACCTGTGGAAGACTCAGAAAAATACTGCTGTGCTGCTCTGCTGCTAGAAGTACTGCTACTCTGCTGCCCTGCTGCACTGCTACCTGAGTGAAAGGGACTGGACCTGAATCTTGAACCCAGGACCACCAGAGTGAATCAAAAGACTAGTTGGCTGGCCTCCTGAACAGAGACGCAGGGACAGAAGAGGCTCCAACCAGCTTGAACCCTGCAGCTAGACTCTGCCTGCTGTGAGTCTTGACCCCCAAGTAGTGTCACCCCAGTCCTGGACTCATGGAAGTGGGCCTGAAGGTGCTCTGCCAGCCCAGCTCTGGTCTTTTGGGCAGAAATGATGCAACAGATGCATTTCCTCACAGCTCCACATTGGAACTGCTGCTGCATGACGCATCCCTGATGTGGGACCCCGCAGCTCCTGCTGCGCAACGCCTCCTCAACTAAAGACCTCATACCGCAGCCCCACAGTTCCTTGAAACCGCCACTGTGTGATGTATCCTCAACACAGGACCCCGTATTGCAGCCCTGCAACTCCTCAGAGCCATTGCTGCGCAATGCATCCTCAACGCTGGACCTTGCATTGCAGCCCACAGCTCATTGCAACTGCCGCTGTGTGATGCATCCTCAATGTGGTATCTTGCAATGCTCTACAACCAGGATTTGGGTACTCTGTTCGGCGGGCTAAGTTGGTCCCTGTGTCCTGAACTTCTGACTTTCAGAGGTCTGTGGAACTCATGGAATTTCAGTCCACAGAATTCTGCAGAGTTAAATAAAAACTTAGCGAAATTCCATGATCAGGCAGAAAATGCACAACACACTGCTCATGCTGCGATATAACGCCAGTAGTGCATTCCATGCTGAAAAATCAGTATGAATGGCACCACGCGTTATGCAGTCATGCTGCCATTTTGTTTTATCTAGCTGCTCCTGCTATTTTCTCCTGAACTCTGTCCTGCTCTTTCCCATCCAATCCACCCCTTCTGATAACGTTTCTTAATCATTCCCACCTTTTCGTTATTTGTCACATTCTTATTTTCCCTGTGTGTATTTATGTTTTTGTGTGAGTTTTTTGTACTTTGCTTTTGTTTTCGTTTCTTAACCTGTCCTCTCTGTCCTCCTGTTTCCCTTCCTATCCCAGTCCGACTCCCTCCCAGTCCCGGTCTCAAATAGCAGACGCATGCAGTTCCACCCGCACCCACCTGGATGATGGCGACAGGCAGAGGTGCACCCGCCCAATTATTTAATGAGGAGGAGGTGGATGAACTTATCTTTTGGGTGCAGCACCACCTTTCCCGCATGTTGGCGGCAGGCCCGGGAAGGGTTACGCCCTGCAGGAGCATCAGATGCTCTGGGGGACAAGTGTGGTGCTCTATGCGCTGCACCACCGGTGTCCTGCGCACCCAGCAGCAGCTGATGCACCACTGTGTGGACATCCTACAAGAGGAACAGGACTTGCTCGACCTGCTATGCGTCGACATTGAGGGGCTCAATGAGTAATCTTTTTGTTTTCAAATATTAACTAATAACTTTTTTCAAGCAGAATGATCACAGGTAAGTTAAGTTTAGGTGATTATATATATATATATATATATATATATATATATGTATATATATGTATTGTGTATATTATGTATATTATTTTTGTGCATTTATAAAAATATATATTTTACGTTTAATAAGTGAGCATATTCATTATTCATCACAATGTGAATATATATATTGAATTTATAATATAATATTATATTTTATTAATGCATGTGTGTATTTAAGTAATTGTGTTTATGTTTGTAGATAGATAGCTAGATGGATAGATAGCTAGATGGATAGATAGATAGATAGATAGATAGATAGATAGATTACTGCCTAGCTCCATGGTGTAAGGGTGCCAAGTTACACCCTGAATTGTTTTTGTTTTGTGCCGGAAGGGACACCTTCCTGCACAAAAACAATTTTTAGAGGCTTTTTCCTCTTTCAAAATGTGTCATAGCAGAATGCAGCACACTTAGAAAGAGAAAAACACAAGGAGATATAAACATATTTCTCCTCATTGCACGCACCTCTACTGGGAAGGTTTAGCATGTTGATGCATCCTTCACCGGAAAACCTGGGACTGTGCCAAAATAGTATACATGGGTGGATTTATGGGAACACCCAGTCTCAATCTCGACTCACGTCACGCGGGCCACCTTATTAGCGCAGAGTAACACAACAAGACAGCAACTTGCGTTGCCTTTTTATATTACTCCAGATTTACCAAGCCGTGCAGGTCCACGCAAGTTAGCTTTGCATGGCTTGGTAAATATCACTTAAGGGTTTGCGTTGCCCTTGCGCCACCTTGCATAGTGCAAGGACAAGTCAAAATCCCTTGATAAATCAGCTTAATTTGTGCCCTGGATTCCAGACTAGTGGTGCATGGTGCCAGCCTGACAGGGAGGGTGCAGGACCAACTGTAGGAGTGGAGTGAATGTCAAGTGGATGATACTGCCAGGATTCTGTTTCAGTGTGAGCCAGGTGCTTGCTTGGGCTGATTAAAGGGATGTCACTATTACAATAGTAGTATATCAGGGATGTTAGTGTTCTCTGTATGCAAAGGGAGACCGACTTCGCCCATCAATTCTTAAAGGGGGGCAGAGAAGCAAAGATCAATCATTGAAATGAATGATTAGTTCAAATTTTAATGGTTAGGAAACTAGGAATAGGCTATCTGATTTAAAAAGTTCAATGCTGTGTCTTTCATTATGCTTTTTTTTGTAGAGAGTAACACTAATCATCCTTATATTTATCATTATTCCTTTCATAAGCTTCCAAGGGAAAGAGGACATCCAGCCAAGCAGCCGCCACCACCACCACCACCAGCGCAGTGGCAAGTGAGATGATCAACACCACGACTACCACCACCAGCGCCACGGCTGAGGCAGATGGTTCTGTTGGACCCAGTAAGTCATGTTTATTATTTCTCACTTTTAACTATTCCCACTAGTAATTTTGGCCTTCTGTATTTACTTTTTTTCATCTCCACTACCTAATAATTGTTATCCATGCATTTTCCTGTGTTTTCTATATTTACTGTTTCTGCAAATGACCTTCTCCTGTCTCTAGCTTTCTTCAGCTCCCTTTTTTAGTATGCTTTCCCTTGCCCCTCTTTTACATGTCTAGTGTAGTAATGTAAAGAGAACAGATTTTTGGTAATGTAAAGAGGATGTTAGGACCAAGTATTCACCAAACATGTTGGTTGCGAAGGGTTTCTTGATCAAACAGTCAAAAAGTACAGGGACAGAGAAAGAGTGGTCATGGTCACAGACCCCCAATGCTGTCTTATACTAGCAGTTTCCATGACAGTACAGCAGGAATGAGATACCATCCATTACCAACCTAAACCAATACCATATGTCCTTTGGATTCCCTTCCAGTTGATGGAGCAGGGAAAATAAAAAAATTTAACCCCTAACAAATTTTATAATTAATTAAATAAAATGTTCGTTTAAATGTATTAATCAACACTGTATGTGTGGGAATGGTAATATGCCAATGTGTGTGCTAAATAATCTATTAATGAATGTCCGTGTGTCTAGTTATAACGTAAAAATAAATGCGTACTAATAAAAATAAATGCATGTTATTGTGCTTCATAGAAATAAAACGTGTCGTTGCAAAAACAAATAGTGATGGTAAGTAAGGAACAGCTTAAATGTTGCTTTCTGCTAGGTAACAACTAATTGGGGTACGTAGACGGGAGGGAAACGAAAGGGATATTTTTCTCTATTTTAATTATGTTTTGTTTGCCTCAAATTAGTGCTTCTAAAGTATAACCGAGTGGCGAGATAAAATGGCCGCCAGTGGGAAGATGTGCGCAGGCGCAAGGGAACACATGACACGTGATGAAATGGGAGAAAGCGAGCTCATGGTTTAACAGAGAGGCTAAGATGCAAGTAATGGTCAAGGCTGATGTGACCTAATTGAACTGATAGCGTGCCGTGATGATCAGCAAGAGCCCGTGGGAAACAAGTCAAGAGAAAGGACAATGACTGCGGAGTTCTCGAATGTGTCGAAAGAAGTTACAAATGAACTGATCGAATCGGATGGAAATGTTTAAGCGTATGGGAAAGGAAATGATCCAAGGACCCTTGAATCCAAGAGAACTTGATTAAAGAATGAATAAGCTGACATGCATGGACCAATGAAAGAAAAGCGTGATATTAATGTTGCAACAGTTAGTTAGCAAAGTTAGAATTAGGGTATAAGAGGGCCTACTCTTAGTGGGAGGGGGTCAAGAGTTGATGTCAGTCGTGGTTGCAGTCACAGTCAGGAGAGGAGTTGAAGAGTCGTGTTGGTGGCTTCCAGTGCTGGGTGGTCCTGATCGATCCCTTACTGAGCGGGAGATGCTGAAAGACTGTTAGAGGAGACGGGTTGCAGGTAGCTGATGCTGACGAGCTGAAGTTGCTGTTGCTGTCTTTATTTTACAGTTGAGTATGAGAATCAGGCTATTTCTAATTCCTAACTTAGGTTAGAAATCATTAGGCTAAATTAGGAAGCTAGGCAGGTAATTAGGGTTTTGGCTTCATGACAAAATTTCCTTTCTGCAATAAATTGATTATGCTTAATAAAATTGTGAATTTAAGAATGAATAATTGAATAAAGTATTAAAATTCTTTTCATGCTTTTTAAATTATATAAAATTTAAGATTCTTTAAACACAAAATGACTCAGTGGTAATTTTCCTAAATGATTGTGACATAAGTAATTGGTTATTGTGATTCAGCTGGTCTTAATCACTATGAACTAATTTCTTAAATGAATGATTCATCGACAAGCAATAAGCAGGAATATCTTAAGAAATAACTAAAAGAAAGGGACAAAATAAGGTAATAAGATATCCTGGCTCTTCCAGCGGTACATAAAATGGTATTCTCCATTTAGTTCTCATGCTTCTCCTAGGAGTACAGAATTTCACAAAGGTGTAAAGGAAATCCAGGAGTGTGCGTGTGTGTTAGACGATGTTTATGGGCCCCATCGTCATGTGGATATGAGAAATATAGTTTGCCCCTGGATGACCTATAAGTAACCTAGGAGGAGAATAGTTTTTATTGTACGCGCTGCATCAGATTTCTTGGTAGCAGAGTTATGGTTTTCTATAGATTAGTTTAGTGATTATTGTTTATTGATTATTGATTATTTTTGATGACTAACACTTTATGTTGAGTCGCGTTATGTTATATGTAAGTTTTCACGCTTCTGGGATGTAGGAAGTGGAACACGTGTGGCAAGAGAAGTCACATGGAATTTGGTACATGGTCTGAATTCATTTTGGTTATAACGCAGGTTGTGTTATGTTAGGGATTTCTGTGTGAAAAGTGTGTAAATGAAATAGCAAATCACGTTTACTTGTGAAACTTTGGCCTTAATTCTTAGGAGCCTAGTCTCCACATGTGTCTTATCCCCAGAGAAACGAGTAAATTGTTTGTTTGAAAGAAGGGTAAGGTAGAGGGAAGTGCTACTTTATCGGTGAGAGTAAATAATTCTGTGGTAGGGTAGAGGTAAGCGCTGCCTACTGGAAAAACAGGATTCTTGTGTAAAAGGACAAGGCTGTCACTTTGTTTAGCGAATCAGACTATGGAATTGTTTATTTGTTGTAACTAACAAAGAAAACAGTGAAAAGAAAATTGCCGATAAATTTTGTAAAGGAGGGGTAAAGAGTAGAAGTGACGTGGAAAAGTGCCGCGCTAGGATTGGATAGTGCGCTAGTCACGTGAACACAGAGCAGAAGTGACGTGGAAAAGTGCAGCGCTAGGATTGGATAGTGCGCTAGTCACGTGAACACAGAGCAGGAGTGACGTAGAAAAGTGCCGCACTAGGATTGGTTGGTTCGCGGACGGTGGGAATTGTTCTGATTGGTACTTTAGTGTGAGTCGCGCTGTAATTGGTCGAAGTTCGGTACACAGAAACAGCGTTAGAGTAAAAAGAAAACAAATAGAAAACATGCCGTATTACGAGTATGAAAGGGAGAGAACGTCATGGACGACGAAATTGAAGAATTTCTTTAAGAAAGACAAAAAGGTTATGACTAGAGAGGGACAAATAATTCCTCCGCCGAAATCAGCAGCTTCACACATGATGCTGAAATATGGATATCATACGTGCATATGGTTGGACAATTGGGTAAAATATACAAAGAATGATGGAGCATTGGCTTTCCCTGAAAATGGTTCTTTTAATGTAGCGGTTTTACGGAATTTAAGAGAAAAGATGTTTAAATTGGAACCTAGACCTAGACCGACACAGTTTGAGGCTTTAACAGAATGGGAAGATGAGATGTACGAGCGAGAAAGATTCAGAGGAATGAAAGGTTATGAGTTTGTGCCCGGAAGATTGTGGGGAATGAATCATGAGGACAGAATAAAACGATGGAGATGTGCTAACATGACAGGAGGTTTGTTTCCAGCTTTTACAGTTGAGGAGGGGACTAAGAAAAACGGACTGAGAAAAAGAAACATATAGAGAGAGAAAAGTATATGCATGAGAGCGAAACGGATGACGAATTGCTGGAAGATATATTAAATAGAAATCCACCTCCGTATCAGCAGAGTTCTACAGTGGTGACACCAAATGCGCCACCAATAGAGACTATGAGAAATAAAAGTCCGGAAAAGAGAAATGAGGTAAATAGGTCACAAGAACAAATGAGAACTTCTCAAAATGAGGGAATAGAAAGCGAAAATGCAAGCGAATTGGCAAGGACAACAAAAGAACTAACTGAGAAAATTAGAGAATTAACGAAAAATATGGAAGCAGTTACTGTGCCTGTAACAATAGGTCCAGTAATACCAGTTTTTGAGAATCAGAAAATTGATGAACGATCTTTGGTGATTCCCTTGAGTTCACAATTTCAGAGAGAAAAGGAAAGAATGGAAACAAGTCCAGGTACAAGCAATTTGGCTAGTGCTTACAGACCAAGTCTACCTGAAAATTTGACAATAAATGAGTGTAACGGTAGAAAAATACCTATGGTAACTGAATCTGCAACAGTGACACCTGAAAAGAGTGGAAATTGGACAGAAATAAATAGTACTCCCATAGGTCCGACTCCTGATGAGTTAAATGAGTGGATGAAAGCTTTTAAAATAAAAGAAACAGAAGAAAAACCATTAGATGTGATCAGATTGAAAATAGATATGGAAGAATTAATTCTAGGAACGATTGGTACTGAAAAGATAAAAAATTATCAGGATGATGAAATAATGTTTCTGTGCAAAAGTATAACATGGAGGGCAAAGAATTTACATGACAAACTAGAAGAAGTGGCTAGTGAGATTGGGATAGATTTTGCAAAAGTAAAAACATTGCAGAAACCATACAGAGTAGACTTTTGTGAAAAAGATATTGAAAATTTGAATACAGCAGGAAGGCTGACACAGATAAAGGAGTTGATTGTGTTGTTGAGAAAATGGGGTGATGTGGACAGGTGGAAGGTTAGATGGACAAAGAAGAATGAGAAAAGTATAGACAAAGGTTCATTGGCTTTTATGATAACAGAAAAAGAACCTGTTGCTAAAGAATACCCTATGAGAGAAACTCCAGGTGGTAGTTACGTGCATGTTCCCTGGACTAGGCAGGACATCCTGTCATTTACAAATGACTTTCCAAAGTTAAGAGAGAAGCCAGTTGAGTGGTACCGACAAGTAGAAAGGTTTGTAAAGGTCTCAAAAGTGTTGTGGATAGATTTGGATGGATTGTTTGACATAGTGGTACCAACGGATCTGTGGTCAGAATGTAAGATTACGGTTGACTGGCCAACTACAGAATATCCAAGAGATCCTAAGACAGGAGCTCCAGGACCAGATGTGATGAAGAAATACGACAAGGTGATTACCTTTTGAAGAATAAGATTCCTCCCAAAGAGACAGATTGGGTTAAAATTGATAGAACTACACAGGAAAGTAAGGAGTCTGTACATGCATATTATGAGCGATTGTTATTGGTTTTCAAGCAGTATAGTGGTTATGAGGAATTGAGTGAAAAGGACATGAGTCATTTTGTATACCGATTTGTGTTTGGCCTGAAACAAGAAATAAGCGATATGATTAAGCAACATATGATAAACTGGCAGAATGGAAGTGTAGATGAGGTGCTGAGGTATGCTAAGTATTGTAGTGATGAAATAGAGAGTAAACAGCGTAAGTTGAAAGAAAAGGCAATGTGGGCACAAGTGAAAGTGGCAGAAAAACAAGAAGCCCAGTTGGACAATAATAATGGAAACGAATGAGGACAGAATAAGATGCGACCAAACATAGGTAAAGGAAAAGGTCAAGTGAGTCTAGAAGAGGCAAAGAAGAAATGGCCATGTCATAATTGCGGAAAATTAGGGCATTGGAGAAATGAGTGTAAGTTCCCACCTAAACATAATCCGGAACATCAATCATTAACTCCACAGGTGCAGAATGAGGTAGTTGTTCAACAAAGTCAGGTGCCACAACCACCACTTCCCAACACTGTTAACCAGCAAAGATACAGTACAGAAACAGGATTCTACGGAGGAGAGCAGGTAACACAGTTGCCGCGAGCAGCTAACATTTCTCAGTATTGGTTGCGTCAGAGTGAGGATAACCCGGATGAAAGTTTCTGACGGTGCGCAGGAGAGGGGAAAGAGTGCGTGCTTGGCGCAACTCTAGAGGTAGATCAGTCTGGTCCCTTTGTGGATGGAGAAGTGAATGGTGCAAACGTAACATTCCTTGTCGATACTGGAGCTACCCGTTCTACTGTTAGATCAGTGGAAATTCCAAACCTTCCTCTCTCAAGTGAATACATCCAAGTGGTAGGAGTAGCCAATCAGCAGATTAAAACCCCACTTACTGAATTGGTGGAAGTCAAAATTGGTTCTTTTAGCAAAATGCATAAATTTGTAGTGTGCGATTGTAGTCCTGTAAATCTTTTAGGTCGTGACCTTTTGTGCAAAATGAATTGCACAATTTATTGTACGCCAGATGGAATAGGTTTCCAGACTTCAGATGAAGATGTTTTGTATAAAGTAACTTTGATGAATCAAGAACCTGAAACGAATGGTTTATTTCCTGCATTTGATGCAGAAAAACTTCCAGAAGAACTGAAAAGTACAGTAAAAGAAAGTGTGTGGGATTTTACAGGAGAGGACATTGGATTAATGAGAGAAGTTGATCCCGTAAAAGTAACAGTGAAAGAAGGGATAATTTATCCAAACACGCCACAGTACAAATTAACTCCAGAAATAATTGAAGGAATAACTCCTGTGATAAATAAGATGATTGAACAGGGAATTCTGAAAGAAATCATGAGCAGTCCATGTAATTCACCTATTATGGGACTGAAAAAGCCAAATGGAACATATAGAATAGTACAGGATTTGAGAAAGATCAACAAAATAGTTGTACCATGTTGTCCAATAGTGCCAAACCCTGCAGTAATTCTATATCAAATCCCACATGAAGCTGAGTGGTACACTGTGATAGATTTGTGTCACGCATTTTTCTCTATTCCTTTGCATCCAGATAGCCAGCCATTATTTGCATTCCGGTTCGGAGAGCGTATTTTGGCATGGTGCCGAATTCCACAGGGGTATACAGAAAGCCCCTCAATTTTTAATCAGATTCTAAAGAAATCTCTGGAAGATTTAAAAATGCCAGAAAAATCAGTGATGGTGCAGTATATCGATGACCTATTGGTGGCATCGAAAACTAAAGAAGCATGTGTAAGTGACACAATTGCTTTACTGAACCATTTGGAGAAAAGAGGACATAAAGTGTCCCCTTCAAAATTGCAGTTTTGTCAGAAAGAAGTCCAGTATTTAGGGCATAAAATTGAGAAAGGAGTGCGGAAAATAGCGACAGAAAGAGTAAGAATGATTCAAGGAATGAGAGCACCAATGACTCAAAGAGAGGTAAGAATGTTTTTGGGAATGGTTGGATATTGTCGACAGTGGATAAGTGGATTTTCTTTGATTGCAAAACCCTTACAAAAATTGACAAAGAAAGATGTAAAGGACCCTTTTGAGTTAAACAAAGAAGAAATGAAATCTTTCAAAGAATTGAAAAAGAAACTGTGTGAGGCCCCTGCTTTAGGCATGCCTGATTATGAGAAGGATTTTGAGTTGTACTGCAGTGAAAGAGATGGATGTGCATTTTCAGTACTGGTACAAAAACACGGGACCATGAAAAGGCCAATCGCTTACTTTTCAGCTGTTTTAGATCCTATAGCAAAAGCATTGCCTGGGTGTCTGAAAGCAGTTGCTGCTACTTGTGTAAGTCTGGAACAAAGTGAAGGTATAGTGATGGGGTATCCACTGAGAGTGTATGTTCCCCATTCAGTAGAAATTCTTTTGACAAGAACAAAAACATGACACATAGTCGGCTGACTAAGTACGAAAAAGTCATCTTGAGTGCTGAAAATGTGACCATAGATGGATGCATAAATGTAAATCCTTCTACATCATTGCCAGATGAAGAGAGTATAATTGAACAAGACGAAGTAGATCATGATTGTCTGAATGTGCTGGAATATTGCACAAAACCAAGAGCTGACATAAAAGATGAACCGTTAAAGGAATCGGATTATGTCATGTTTGTAGATGGTTCATGTTTACGCACAAAAGAAGGAGTGTTAAGCGCAGCTTACGCAGTATGCACAGTGGCAACTGTGATGGAAGCGTCTTGTCTGAAAGGAGTTAGGTCTGCCCAAGTTGCAGAACTAATTGCTTTGATTCAAGCATGTAAATTGGGGAAAAATGTACGAATCACGATTGTGACCGATAGCCAATATGGTTTCGGCATCGTACACGATTTCGGTCAGATTTGGTCACAAAGAGGATTTTTGACATCTGCAGGAACACCTATCAGAAATGGAGATTATGTTAAAAAACTGCTTGAGGCGATACAGTTGCCTAAACAAATAGCTGTAGTGAAGTGCAAGGCGCATAAGAAAAACGAAGACTACATAGCGGTCGGCAATAATTATGCTGATGAGATCGCTAGATATTGTGCGGAAAACATGGCGTCACTGAACAAAAATAGAGAAAGGGAACATGTCTCTTGTCCTTTGCTTTTCACTAATACAGTCGAAACATGGGATGAAGTAAGGCAGTTACAAGAAACAGCAAGAGATGAGGAAAAAGATTACTGGATAAAAGCAGGATGTAGAAGACAGGAAAATAATGGTGTGTGGGTATACAGAGATGAAAGACCAGTTATGCCTGATAGCATGATTGCAGACATGGCACGGATGTACCATGGACAAGCTCATATTGGGAGAGATGCAATGATTAGACTTTTTAGACAAACCTGGTATAACCCAAAATTCAGAGCCATTGCTGAAAGTCTTTGTCAAAGATGTCTTATTTGTCAACAGTTTAACCCAGGAAGAAAAACAGTAGTGAGTCTAGGAACAATAGGACGAGAAGGAGGTCCATTCACAAGAATGCAATTGGACTTTATCGAGATGCCCCCTAGTAACAGATTAAGATATGTTCTAGTGGTCGTCTGTTTGTTCTCTCGTTGGGTGGAGGCATACCCCACAAGAAGGAATGATGGAACAACAGTGGCAAAACTTATGCTGCGAGAGTTCATTCCAAGGTATGGTTTTCCAGTCACGGTTGAGACAGATAGAGGAACACATTTCCAAAATGAGTTGATCCAATTGATTTGTGAAGCACTGAGTATTAAACAAAAACTACATTGTGCTTACAGACCAGAGGCTTCTGGGGTAGTAGAGCAGATTAATGGAATGATTAAAAACAGATTGGGAAAAATGTGTCAAGCTACAGGATTCAAATGGCCGGATGCACTGCCTCTTGTTCTGATGACCATCAGAAGCATCCCTGAAAAGAAAACGGGACTCAGTCCTCATGAGATGATCATGGGACGAGCAATGAGACAAGCACACGTACCCGTCAACAAGTTATTAACTATAACTGATGATCTAGTACTGGATTATTGCAAGGGACTGGCTGATGTGGTGCGTTCTGTGTTTCATCAGGTTGGACCGGATGCGACCACTCTTGAAAGAAAACCAGCTCACGACTTGAATCCAGGAGACTGGGTCCGCATAAAAGTCCACAGGAGAAGAAACTGTCTAGTTCCGCGTTGGGACGAGCCAAGACAGGTAATCCTAGTGACAACGACTGCCGTCAAGTGTGCAGGAGTGAAGAACTGGGTTCATGCCAGCCACACAATCAGAGTTCCAGAACCTACAGATCGACATGTGAGTCGGCGTCTGGAAGTATGGGATAAAAGTTTAACGGCTGGGACAACAAAGATAAAGGAAAGGGTGCTAGAACTTGAAGATCGACCTGAAAGTCGACATCTGGAAACCCCAACTGCAAGTACCTCTAGAGAAGAAGAAGAAGAAGAAAGAAATTCAGAAATTCCAGAACCTGAAGATCGACCTGTAAGTCGACATCTGGAAATATCTGACACAACTTCAGACTCTGATGATTCAGTTGAAAACCGTGAAGAGTTCCTAAGGAAAACTTGGGGTTATAAACCAATTAGAGAAGAAACTGAGCAAGAAATTGAGTTAGATGAACAACCAGGTACAAGTTATGGTGGAACTCCTTCAGAAACAATATTAATAGATGAAGTAGGGAAAGAAGTACACAAAAGATTAGAAAATCGAGAAGAACCCCGAGGAGCAATAGGGACAGATAGAGAAATAGAAGAACAGGGAAATTTAGAAACAGAAAAGGAGAAAAACACCAAATCGGAAAAACACCGAGGAGGGACAGTAATAAGGGAAAACCAAAAGGAGAAGACAGATCCACCAGTAGGAGATGACGAGATTATAAGTTTCAAAATAAGAGACAATAGTGAGACAGTTGAAACAGAAACAGAAGAAAGTGGAGGAGAGGAAAAAGCAAAGACTGAATCAAGAAAAAGAAATTGGAAATCAGAAAGAGAAGAAAGAGAAGGTGAAGCCAAAAGGCCAAGAAAAGGAGATAATTGGCCCAACAGCTATGTAAGAAAATTGAGATATAGAATAATAAGAGCGGAAGACGAAGGTGCTGAACAAGTAAATGAAGTAACAAGTCAAAAGGGACAAGAAAAACCCAGTGGAAAAAGATTACAAAAGTCCAAAAGGACAAAGAAAGTGAATTCAAAATTTAAGTCACCTGAGTGGCTGTATATTGCACTAACTGATTACAAAGAAGAAGAAGAAAACACTCACGGAAACCAGAGACTGAGAAGTCGGATGGGAAAAGGTGAGATGCAACTAAACTGAAGTGAAGACTTATAGTGCTTCTGCCGGACATGACAATTTTACTGGATGTGACAAATCACCGGATGTGACAACGAAAGAATTCTGGAGAGAATTAAAAGAAAGTACCAAGCAAAGACTTTTTGAAAGCAGAGTGGCATCTAAGTCATTTCTGAGGTGTAGTGACACAATTTTCTGAAACTTAAAAAATAGAAAAAGAAAAATGGAAAATAATAGGGATAGAAGAGATAAATGTGAATTTATAAAGAGATGGTGCAAAATGTGCTGCTTTTGTACAGGGTTATTAATGACCATATGGATAGTTTTAGCAATCACAATTCCTATTAGTGTAGCTGTGATAGAAGCAAAAAATGATACTAAACTAGAAAAAGAAACTAGTATTAAAGAACCAGTTATTTTAAGAAGTAGTGCAGAGTTGCATAAGGATAGGTCAGTAACAGATTTTTCAAAGAATGTTTTTACAAAATTGTTGTATGAGTACGTAGAAACAATGGACGTAAGAGATTGTTATGTTTGTATGCAATTGCCTGCATCAGTATCAGAAGGTGTGACTTATCATCACCTACCTCTGACTTATGGAATAACATGTAGTGTAATAGCGAGTTTATTTTATAAAACAGGTAGATTAGAATCTTATTATACTGATATAGATAAGATTTTTGCAAACATTCCAGTAGTACCAGAACTTAACAAAGTAAAACCAGCAAAAGTTTTAGGAGAATTCTTTTTAGAACATAGAAAATTAACGTTAGAAGAAATAGTTAGTAACAACCTTACCTGTGAGTTAAAGAAAGAAGAAAAAGTATTTTTAGAAATGGTTGAAGAAAGAAGAATGAAATTTCAAAAAGAAGCAATAAAAGAGGAAGGAAAACGCTTATGGACGTTTGAGGAAGGAAATCATGAAGGGAAAAAGATAAATGCAGCAATGACATTAGACTGGCCGCAAACAGGAAAGTTGTGCATTAGGAGAAATAAGACAGTCTATGACAATTACTTTGTAGGTTCCAGTATCTGCCATGACAATTATCAAATTCTGGGAGGTTGGGGATTCAAAGGTGGAAAGGACCCAATATTTCCAGGTATCTATTATGTTTGTGGGAATAGAGCTTATTACAGGTTACCGGACCATTGGTATGGAACTTGCTATGTAGGCCTGGTCTTTCCAAAATTTTTTCACATGGACAGAGAAGAAAAGGGAACATACAAGATGATTAATAGATTTACACGTAGAAAGAGGGAAAGTTTTTCAGAAATTGTAGGTGATATTTTTGGAGCATTGATACCAGCAGTGGGAATATCTTTGAATGCATTTAAAATTCGGAAGTTATCCACAGTAGTAGATCGTTTGTCTACAGATACTGCGGGAGGGTTCTTAATGGTAAATACCGAAATGGTTGCCATGAGAGGTATGGTGATGCAAAATCGGCTTGCCCTTGATATTCTTTTGGCAAAAGAGGGTGGAGTCTGTGGAATGTTGAAAGTCCAACATTGTTGTACTTACATTCCTGATAACAGTGAAAATATACAGAAGTATATTACAAATATTACAAGTTTGCACAAAGAATTAGTTCCACTGGAGGTTGAAAGTGTTTTGGGAAAACTTGGTAGAGGGTTTTCCTCAGTAGCGAATTGGTTAACTAGGATGAGTAGACTAGTGATAGGGAAAGTTATAATAGTAGCAACTATAGTAATATTGTTAGCCATGATATTGAAAATAGTAATAACATGTATAAAGAGAAAAGTAAGACAGAATAAGATAAGAAGAAATAACAGATTAATGAGAGAAAGAGAGAGAGAAATGGGTGAAATTGAGTTGGAGAAAATGAAAGAAAGCATGTACAAAGAGACTAAAAGGCAAGATGAAGAAGAAACAGATGTATAAATAACAGAAAGCAAAGGATGAAAGACATGCTGCCTGAAAAGAAGTATGACTTGGGTTTTATCTGGTGATTTAAAAATCACCAAAGGGGGAGTTGATGGTGCAGGGAAAATAAAAAAATTTAACCCCTAACAAATTTTATAATTAATTAAATAAAATGTTCGTTTAAATGTATTAATCAACACTGTATGTGTGGGAATGGTAATATGCCAATGTGTGTGCTAAATAATCTATTAATGAATGTCCGTGTGTCTAGTTATAACGTAAAAATAAATGCGTACTAATAAAAATAAATGCATGTTATTGTGCTTCATAGAAATAAAACGTGTCGTTGCAAAAACAAATAGTGATGGTAAGTAAGGAACAGCTTAAATGTTGCTTTCTGCTAGGTAACAACTAATTGGGGTACGTAGACGGGAGGGAAACGAAAGGGATATTTTTCTCTATTTTAATTATGTTTTGTTTGCCTCAAATTAGTGCTTCTAAAGTATAACCGAGTGGCGAGATAAAATGGCCGCCAGTGGGAAGATGTGCGCAGGCGCAAGGGAACACATGACACGTGATGAAATGGGAGAAAGCGAGCTCATGGTTTAACAGAGAGGCTAAGATGCAAGTAATGGTCAAGGCTGATGTGACCTAATTGAACTGATAGCGTGCCGTGATGATCAGCAAGAGCCCGTGGGAAACAAGTCAAGAGAAAGGACAATGACTGCGGAGTTCTCGAATGTGTCGAAAGAAGTTACAAATGAACTGATCGAATCGGATGGAAATGTTTAAGCGTATGGGAAAGGAAATGATCCAAGGACCCTTGAATCCAAGAGAACTTGATTAAAGAATGAATAAGCTGACATGCATGGACCAATGAAAGAAAAGCGTGATATTAATGTTGCAACAGTTAGTTAGCAAAGTTAGAATTAGGGTATAAGAGGGCCTACTCTTAGTGGGAGGGGGTCAAGAGTTGATGTCAGTCGTGGTTGCAGTCACAGTCAGGAGAGGAGTTGAAGAGTCGTGTTGGTGGCTTCCAGTGCTGGGTGGTCCTGATCGATCCCTTACTGAGCGGGAGATGCTGAAAGACTGTTAGAGGAGACGGGTTGCAGGTAGCTGATGCTGACGAGCTGAAGTTGCTGTTGCTGTCTTTATTTTACAGTTGAGTATGAGAATCAGGCTATTTCTAATTCCTAACTTAGGTTAGAAATCATTAGGCTAAATTAGGAAGCTAGGCAGGTAATTAGCGTTTTGGCTTCATGACAAAATTTCCTTTCTGCAATAAATTGATTATGCTTAATAAAATTGTGAATTTAAGAATGAATAATTGAATAAAGTATTAAAATTCTTTTCATGCTTTTTAAATTATATAAAATTTAAGATTCTTTAAACACAAAATGACTCAGTGGTAATTTTCCTAAATGATTGTGACATAAGTAATTGGTTATTGTGATTCAGCTGGTCTTAATCACTATGAACTAATTTCTTAAATGAATGATTCATCGACAAGCAATAAGCAGGAATATCTTAAGAAATAACTAAAAGAAAGGGACAAAATAAGGTAATAAGATATCCTGGCTCTTCCAGCGGTACATAAAATGGTGTTCTCCATTTAGTTCTCATGCTTCTCCTAGGAGTACAGAATTTCACAAAGGTGTAAAGGAAATCCAGGAGTGTGCGTGTGTGTTAGACGATGTTTATGGGCCCCATCGTCATGTGGATATGAGAAATATAGTTTGCCCCTGGATGACCTATAAGTAACCTAGGAGGAGAATAGTTTTTATTGTACGCGCTGCATCACACCCCTTAATTGCATTTCATTCTTATCTGTTCGTATTTATCCCTCAATTAAGAGTAAAATGTTTTTGGTTGACTACCCTGTTTTAGCAATGTTGTCAACTAAACCTCTCAAAGTGATTCTTTTGATAGAAGGGACTGATAGCTAACCTTACTTTAGTGAGGTATTGCTTTAGTTGTACCTTGTGCATAATAATTGCTTAGTTTGCTAATCTGGCACAGACCGCCAGTGCTGCCACCAGAGCCAGCCAGCCAGGGATGGCAGAGGAGGCCCAGTCGGTGGAGGGAGGTGGATCAGTCCCAGTGGTAGCAAGGACAACTGGTAAGTCACCTTGCTTTCTTATTGACAATAATGTATTTGTTAAGTGAGGCAGATATCCCGCCCGTTTCCTCCCTGCCCACCGCATTTTGCCACCTAAAACTGCAGGGCAGTTTAATGCGGTGATATAGTGTAGGCAGTGGCATGTGTGTCTGCTTCACTTAACATCACAAAGTCTGCAATACATATAAAGTGAAGTCAAGGTGTGCTTCACAGTGCCCACTCAGTCACCTACTAGTATTTCACTTAATCATTCTTTCTTTCTGTCCCTGCCAACCCAAAAATGTAAATTCCATCTTGCCATGTGCACATTTTTCTGCTCAAGTGACATATTTCCTGACTTCCATTACTGATTTCCATTTTTTTCCTTCCATCAACCAATGTGACTAAGCAAAAGCTTAGTACATGAGCAGTGACTCCTAACCATTCCATAGCTAAACCTCTACCTAGCCCAATCCCAATAATTTACCATACCATAGACTAAGGGCCCTAATGAGGAATTGGAGTAGGGTAGCGCCGCAGGTCTTCTTGCTGCACTGCCCTACGCCAATGTTAAAGGGCAGGAACGCACCAGTATTTATGAAATACGCTGCATTCCTGTCCTTTCCCCCCTGTGCTGGTGCACAATTTGGTGCAAGGGTGCCTCCACTGCAGTCAGGATTATTTTTGGGCAGGTGCCCCTGCGCAAAAGCAATCCCAAGAGGCGTTTTCCTCTTTCCATGGCAGCACACATGGAAAGAGGAAATAAACGAGGAGAAATAAAAATATTTCTCCTCATTACGCCTGCTCTGGGAAGGCGTAAGGTGTTGACACTGTCCCAAATTTATGTGATTAAGTTAATTTGGGGCAGCGTCAAAATCCATGGGTGTTGCATGGGAAAACCAACCGTAACACCCATGGAACACCTCCTTGGCGCAGAGTAAGGCAACGCAACGGCTTACGCTGCTTTGTCTTACTCCATATCTTTGAAGCCTAGCAAAGCCACGTAGAGTGCCTTTGCGTTGCCTCATAGATATGATTAAGAGGCTTCAGCTGCCGGAGCATCAAAAAAAGTGACTCTCTGGCAATGTAGGCCTCTCATAAATTAGCCCCTCTCTTTCCCCACTGCCAAGTGAAGGTATTTGTTGAAAATAATTTGTGGTGGAGGCCAGGGTGTAATGTGGGACTAAGGGCCTGATTTAGAGTTTGGTGAATGGGATACTCTACGACGAACATGATGAATAAAATATATCCCCATTTGATGCATATTTTATATTCTATGAACTGTTGTTTACTATAATACAGCGTACGGGATATCTATTATCCATGTGTGTGACTGAGTATCACCCCCTAGGTTTGGACTCAGGTTAGAATTGAAGAGAGAGTAGGAGAAGAGCAGGGCCTTTGGAATTGATGATATTAAGTTAAAATCAATAACATGCCATTACAGCTGCCCCAGAAACATGCAGCAGAGTAGCAGGCCCATCTAGCATGGTTTCATTAATGTTGCACATATATAGTAAAGTAATTGCGCAGCATATATACGCCTTACTCATCATTAATGGCAGATAATTCATTTATTAACACATATAATGTCTGTTCAGTTTCACTATGAAATTCTTTAAACTAAAAGCACTTTCTGATTAAGTTGGTGGTATGGCTTTGTTCCTTGAAGTAGGTGCTATTGCATTATTTTATGTATGTGCAGGAAAAGCTGGCCCAGACTAGTCACATCAAAATTACATTTCAGTGGCTCTGGGGGGACCAGAAATGTTCTGCTACTGTGCCATATAGAAAGTATAAACAAGTGGTTGTGCGGAGAATCGCAATTCGTTTTTTTCAGGGTTGAGCCTGTAAGAGCAGCATGCAACCTCACTCACAAAACACTATTGTTTACAAAAAGGGCTTGGAGCCTGTCAATTGCTTACCTTTCATTGGGCCTCAGTGTCACTCTTCCTTCCTGCCTCCTAATTGGACAGCACAGCCCAGGTGTCAAATCCTGTTTCTTCTCTGGCACACAGTCTATGTACATGTTGATTTTTTTTAAATTAGTGTTTCTCCGCTGCTTCTGCTGGGATTGAGGTATTATTTTTACCCATGTTGCATCTTTGCCGTCCCACCCACAACTTCTCTGTGTTGCTGCCCCCGTTTCCTTACCACTCCCTGCTGTCCTTGCTTGCACATACACCCACCCCCTTTACCGTTCTTTCCGTTATGGCATGGGGCATTTGTGACTGTATTTCTCTATTAAAGTATGTCACTGAGACCAGTGATTCCTAGGTGGGAACGAGTCTGATCGCCGCAGACACTTCATCCACTCCAGTAAAATCGATGCATTCTCTGTGAGCACATGTCTGCTCAATAATGAAAGAATGGCCATGAGAACTGCGCGTGCCTGGTGCTACATGCAGAGTGCATATGTATGGTGATGCAGTCAGATTGTACACGTTGTACGTATGTAGCAGTGCATAGCACTTCTAGCAGCAAACATAAGTTGTTAATGGCTGAAATGCACCTCACCACATACCATACATACATGACCATCTATTGTACATATATAGCTCTCTATGAGCATGCATAGTAATGCATGCATGATTCTAGCACTGCATATTTTTAGATATGCATGTGCGTTTCCGCTCAACATCTAGAGAGCGGTCGTTTACAAAGGCACAGCGTTTTCACTGTCATGCCTGGTGATGCATGTATGTCTTGCACAGTGCTTGGCTAGGGTAGCATTAGATGTGTTTTATACAGTTGCCCATGTGTACATGCAGCATTGCCCACTCATGTCAAGGGTCACAGAGCGTGTCTGCTGCGGCACTTCGCACATGCATCTGTGAGTCTCGGCCCATAGCTCTGTTGCCCAGACATGTTTCGGTGTAGCGCTGCCAATATCAGTTCTCTCTATCCATTTTGAGATCTGGCATTAGCTGCACCATTTGGATTTTGCTTAACTTACATATGTAAGATTCTTAAGTATAAGGGCTTTCAGTAAGTCTTCTTTATCAATTGGTCTGTTGTTGTGGCATTCACATTTTAATTATTCTGCCTACTGTGCATATAGTATTGGGGAGTTGGGCAAGCCCACTACAGCCATTGGCTAATTTCACTGTGACTGAAGGCATTAACTGTGATTGAGGTACTGTGTTTTTTACCCATGTTGCTTATTTCCCCTCCCATTCACCACTTCTCTGTATTGCTGCCCCTGTCCCCACACCACTCCCTGCCATACTTGCTTGCACATACACCCACACCCTTCCTCCATCTTTCCATCTTTCTATTTGTTGCTTACTCATCGTCGGAATCCCTCACCATTGTTGCCTCTATGTCCAGCTTCCCACCTTCCCTCCAGTCCCTGTTTCTTCTCACCCACCCTCCTGCCCTCTAGAGCCTGTTTGTTCTAGCCCATCCCAACAGAAAGAAAAAAAAGCACTATGAAGCAGCCAGTGCTTGTCACTTCATAGCGCTTTTTTAACCGTCCTGTTACCCGGTACCAACCCCACCCGATTGCCAAAGCTAATAGCTCATCCGGAGGCGCGATCTATTGGCTTTGCCAATGCTTATTTCTTTCTTGATATAGCTACTGCTGCTGCTGGAGCTGGCCAGCAGCATTCATCCCAGTGCAAGATAACCGCCGACTGGTGGCTTTAGACGAGGAAGAGGAGGAGGCACTGGCCTCCAGTTCCTTGGGCTGCCGGCCAGGCCCACTTCCAACCCGGCCACACCACTGCCGGTGCTGCGTGCAGCCAGGGTTCACTGCTGCCTGGAACACCACCAGCCCCCTCACCTGGTTGTCAACTTCCGACAGCCTCATCCACTGCATCCTAAGTGAGCTGGCCCTCCTCAGGCACGGGCAACAGAACTTGGCCTGGGAGGTGGCATATATCAAAAAGGAGATGGATGCCCTCAAAGCCCTTTATTATTGAAAATATCTTTTGGTGGGTGGGCCTGTTGTTGGTGGAGAGCATGGGAAGGAATGTTGGGGAAAGGGTCAAAGGGACAGTTGTGGTTTTTGCTTGGGAAGGTGGGTGGGCCTGTTGTGGGTGGAGAGGGTGGGAAGGGGAATTAGGGAAAGGGTCAAAGGGACATTTGAGGTTTTTTGCTTGGGGAGGGGTTGGGCCTGATGTGGGTGGAGAAGGTGGGTTTCATATGTTAAAATAATAAATGGGCCTTCTTTATTTTTAGAATCTGCCTTTGCATTGCTAGTTAGAGTAGGATTGTGGTTTAGTGACAAGAGCGAGATGAGATGCTGTCCTCT
This sequence comes from Calotriton arnoldi, assembly GCA_963921515.1. Taxonomy (NCBI): domain Eukaryota; kingdom Metazoa; phylum Chordata; class Amphibia; order Caudata; family Salamandridae; genus Calotriton; species Calotriton arnoldi. Next base: position 452,477 of record CAWUFW010013465.1, read on the forward strand.
GAAATCGTCACACATTATACTGTACATCTACTTTTCCCCCTAGACTATCCATACCAGAAGTCCCATGCCATGTATTTATTCTTCAGTATGTTACTTCCTCTTCCTGCAGTCCAGTGTACCCCGCTACCAGAGTGGGAATGAAAAACTAATTATGTTTTACTTTATTGCTTGAGGAGGTTTTGCAGCACCCAGCTACCTATCAATAATATTGTATACTGGTTAGTTACTGCCTTTGTTTATTTAACGAGTAGTAACTTTCTGAGTAATAAGTAAATAACTCCTATTATTTTAAAAGGAGCTACTACTAGTAGGTAGGTAGTACTTATAAAGTTACTACTAATAAAGTTACTGTTTGCACAGCTACACCTCAAGTGTAAACTTAAACAACAAATTTAACTTTACCTTTGTGAATCTGGCCATAGTGCACACCAGTAGTAGTCCCTATCCTGGGACATACAATGTTTTATGACTGCACTATAATGTTGTCCCTTTTATGCCTGGGTGGGTAGTAGGGCTGGCGTGTGATATTGTTTAGTCAAGAAGATCATGTAACAGTTGGAGTCACTTTCACAACATCCACCCCACCAAGTGTGGGATCCATTTATGGTGTAAATTATTAAGTCACACCTCAATATATTACACAACCTGGTGAAGAGAGTTAGGGGTTTCATGATTGAATGGAAAAGGGGAGTTGGGGAATCATCATGATCATAACATCTGTTGTGGAAGGAATGACACAGTTCAATTACCTAATGGAAACAGTCCTTCAGCCCCAGAGTCCCAAGTTATCTAATTGTTATGTTATCTAGAGTTGAAAAATACATTATAGGGAGGACCCACACAGATTGACAAATTGTTATTGTTTTCTTTTTTTTTTTTTACGGAGTTTTATATAGCGCGAACTTGACCCGGTATCGGGTATCAGAGCGCTTTACATAGCACCAGTTGCGTTACATGAGGACACATTCATTTTTTGTTAGGCACGGGGAGATTAAGTGATTTGCCCAGAATCACAGGATGTTCAGCATCATTGCCGAGACTCGAACCGGTTCCCCAGATTCGAGGTCGAACGCCCGAGCCGTTAGGCCAACTCCTCTCCCCATTGTTAAGAAAAGAAAAATGAAACTGCATAAATGCCAAAATGTAAAGTGCATCTGTATTTTTCTTTTGCTTGGAATGCCCATCTTGGGTGCAGGGCTGAACAGTCCCGGTAAGCAGGAGTGTCAGTGTTATGCAGCTTTCGTGCAGAAGAAGAAAATGCCTGTGCAATGCAAAAAAATAAATGTCAATATTGTAGGGTAAAGGTAAGCTTTATGGTGGATGAGGCTCAAGAGGGAAGAGCATAGGCTGGAGCAGTCATGTGCAATTAACTGAGAAGTGAGAACAATCTTTTACCACCAATCCCAGACAAGTAGCTGCATCTACCTGGCTGATCAATTTCTCAAATATTAACAACATTTATCCGTGTGCACCCACCATGTGACATGTGTCTAGTAACAGTCCCCCCAGACCACAACCATTTAATTAGAGTTTGACATTGGAAGCAGCCCACTACTCAGCATTTTCCTAATCAATGCACCTCTTTCCAGTCCACAGAAGAAGGCCTTTTGAGTCATGCTGTTTCCCATTGAGGTAGATCGGCATTGTTCCTAACTACTTCCTTCTAGCTGTAGTGGTAGTCCCGAAATGACTCTCGACCTCAATGAGATAGACATGCAGTGCTGATGAACAAGCAAAGGATTTCAAGCATTTTGTGTAGTTTTGTTAACTAGACTGGTTTCTGAGGAACCTGAAATAAAAGAAGTACAGGAAAGCAGTGGACCATGTATGTAATTATGGTGAAATGTGAAAGCAAGGCATTTATTCAGGCAGAATCATCCCCAGGCGCCAAACATATCTGGTTTAAAAATGAGTTACAACACCCTTCCAGTCACCACTCAATGCATCACTCATTGGTGCATTAGTTACCTGTTCCAAGCAAGGTGCACATTTGTCTATTGTATATCTTTTACCATGGAAGTGAAACACAAGGGAAGTCTTGTATAATTAATGATGTTAGTCAGTGGCAGCCCAGCTAGAAAATGAAGAAAATAAGGATAGAGATGGGATGAATTGTTGTCTTCATGCCTATTAAGAGAATGGAGGCTTCTTGTGTGCACTCCATTCATGTTATGTGACTAAATGGGGCAGTGTCAGCCAGACACCAAATATATAAATGTTCATCTCTTCATAGTTTATTTTCCAAAGCAGTTCGATGATATATATGCAAGTTCTGTTGTGGGCTACTTGGTCAGGGATGTACAGTTTGTTCTCAAACCCAGACGTTCCTCAGCTAACACACTTGAGTCTGACCAATCGCCCTCCTCCTCCTCATGTGCTGTTTCAGGCACAGTGTAATCTTGTGTAGTTAAGTGTTGGATCATTTTAATAATGGTCAATCTCTTCACATTTTGAGGTGAGAGACTGGTCCTTCTGATAGTGACAACTATGCCAGCTTCACTGAATACACGCTCAGAAGACACACTGGGCTCCAGGCAAGCCAGAAACTTTATTGCCAGCCTGTTGAGCTCTGCCACTGTCTCATCTTCCCATACCAATAGACCTATGGGTTTTGATGTAGGTAGACTTCTTTTGGGTCAACCAAATAGACTTGGACCAACCTCTGAATGGCTATTGGTACTGTCACTTGCTCGACCTCTGTTGCCTTTGTCTCTGCACTTGACTTAAGCCCTGCCACTTGAAATCAAGCCCAGAGGTTGGGTCAGATTCCTCTGTTGCTGGTGATTATGGTGTTGGCTGTGAGACAACAGTTACAGCACTACCCTCTCAGTAGGTTGAAGGCTGCACACCAGAACTTCTGCCCAGGTCTCTAATGTCTAGCCATTCATCTTCCAGTTCTCACGCTTGATTGACAATAAAAGGGCCCGATTTAGATCTCAGCAGATGGGTTACTCCGTCAAAACGGTGATAGATATCCCGTCCTCAGAAATATAAATCCCATTATATCCTATGGGATTTATATTTCGGTGGTCAGGATATCCATCACCGTTGTGACAGAGTAATCCGTCCGCCAAGATCTAAATCAGGCTCTAAGTCTTGTAAAGTGAAACATCCTCTTCTGAAAAAGGAATGAAAGCAGCTAGCATTTGTTTGTACCATGGGTCAAGTATTGTAGCACATATTATCCTTTGGGGGACACGATCTCTCTTTGCAGTCAAGGATTAACAGCTAAGTGAAGGATTAAGCTCTGAACCACCTCATGCGCTTCTTCGTTCACACCGGCAAACCTTTGCGACACCTTTTTAAACTGATCTTGTAGCAGATGCAACAACGGGATTACTTGGCTCATTGTTGTGTCCTCCTTGCTGACTTCTCGTATGAAAACCTCAAAAGGAAGTAGCATTTGTGTAGGCCCCATTTGTCCATCTCCATGGTCATGCTTTTCCCAGTTGTATCCCCTCCTCTTTGAAGGACATAGTCTTTGATCGGTAATGCTCAAACAGACATTGCAGCACATAGTACGTCGAGTTCCAAAGTTTTGGCACCTCTCACATGAGGGCTTTAACCGTTACTCTATTAGCACACTGGATGATCCTCAACTGCTTCCGGGCTTTAAAAGAATGACTGAAATAAATGCAGATTCTTCTGCAGGTGACCAGTATGTTGCTGACTATGTCACAATCAGGTTGATACAATGTGCGGAACACAGTACCCTGAAATATCCACCATCTGCCATGACTATATTACTGCTATTGTCCGTGGCAAGAAATCCAATTATGAGACCTCTGGGTTAAAACCATTCAAACATCTTGCTGTTAAAGTCTTCCAAGATGTTTGCAGCTGCATGCAATTTTTACATGGTAAACATTGCTACAGTTACATGCCGTAGAACACCCTTAAAAGTTTCTTCAGCACTGAGACCTGATGATAGCTGTTGCCTAACAGAAGGGATCCAGTGTGCAATGATACGCAAGTAATCAGTTGCTTGACAACTGGTCCTCATGTCTGTCTTCAGGTGGATAGTGTGAACAGTACTCTGCAGCAAAGCTTGTCCAGCCAATTTCAGCACGTCGTGATGGAGCGCTTGAACAGCAACTCTGGTAAAATAGGTCTGGCTGGATACCTTACATTTCGGGCAGATGTCCTCCACAAATTCTTCAAATTCTTCAAATCCCACTCCTTTCACAAAAGAAAAAGGGAGTTCCAGCGCTAAAATTTTAGCCATCTTCCAATTGTACAAATGTGCAATTGGGTGGTTGCCTTCATAGGGCCCCTCCTGCCTAAACATGCGTGTAATAGCTTGGATTTTTTTTTTGTGGTGCCACTGACACAGGTGACTTTCGAAGAGAACCAGGAGGTGGTAGACTCAATTTGCGTCTTGTGCCAGTTGGAGGTTGCTGATGCGGGTGATGCTGGCTCACTGAAGTGGACAGAGCTGCTTTGTGTAAGCTGTCATCCTCTTCTTCCTCATCACCTTCTGTCACAATGACCAGAGCTGATTCCCCTCTCTCATCACCATCACCACCACTAGCTACTTTTTTAAAGTGCTCCTCCCACTGGATTGCATGATGTTTTTCAAATGGGACGTTTTGCCTCCAGTACCATAGAACTCGCCAAGATGGCCGCCAAGTAGGAGCTCAGCCTTGGAGCTCCCGGGTTGGGGATCACCAAATCAGTAAATATCCCCCACTAACCCAGCCATCCACCCGCATCGACATGCAATAGTGTCACAAGTCTTACCTGGAATTCGAATTTCAACCTCTCGTGCTGCCTCAGAGGGTGGAAACTGCAAGGTGACTCCAGGACGCCCCAGGGTGAGTCGACCTCTACACCCTCGACGATCACGACGGAGCTTGCATCTGCTGACCGGGCTCACTCGCGCCCACGGTGGGCCGCAACAGCGAAGGGGCTGCGGGGAACCCCAGAGAGGAAGCGACCTACACTGCCTCCACAACAGACTGTTCACGTTGGAGGGGGGCGGTGGGTGCTTCCGCTTGCCTACGATGGGGCCCTCAGTCCAACGCTGATCTCTCTAAGGCGCCTCAGGGAATCGACCAGTCTCGACCAATCGACCAGTACGGCTGGGTGCAGACAGTGTTTTCTGGTGATTGGATGTCGGCGCCCCTGCCTTTGGCCCCAGAGACTGGGAGACACCTTTCAGACACTTTCCAGCTTCCTGCTTAGACGACGACACTGGATAGGGGCGGTAGGTGCTTAAACCGGGGCTCCCAATCTGGCTGGTCTGACGGCGGTTTGAAAGGCGCCTCAGGGGATTTTGCCAGTCTTCGTCGGCGTTTTTGCCTGTGCCTCTGAGCTGAAGATGTCGGGCCCCAGCCCTTGGTCTGCTTCGAGGCCTTAGGGCATGACCTGTCTCTCCCTAGCAGTTTAACCTTGTTGCTGCCTCTGGGTGCCTCTAATGCCTAGATCCCCGATCGCATCGCTGACTAGGGGATATCAGCTGTTTCCGCTCTCAGCCTATTGTTTCCGCTTTTTTCTATGGCTGGATGGTTGTTTGAGGCTCTGGGTCACTGTCTGTGACCTGATTGTGTGCGGCCGGGTGGGCGTGCTTTGCTGCGAGTTGCTGACGCTCCTCCGGGGATTTTATGGGGTTTGAACTGCCTAACTCCTGGGATGCCGAGGTGGGGTGCACGCCTCCGTGATTGGAGGGCTTGACCCGCTGACCGGATGCTTTGTTGCGGGATTGTATGCAGCTGGTGCCTGTCTGGGAGCGGGAGATGGGAGCTTTCTCTGCCTTGATCAGTCGGGCTGCCTTCTGCCCGGGGGCGAGGGAGGGACGCCTCCGCCCTTGTTTCCCCCTGGACAGATAGAGTGTTTGTGTGGCCAGAGCCTCCCTGCTGCAGTGGCGGCTCCTTTGTCCTTTGTGAGTTGTGGGGTGGCGACCTCACTTAGACTGTTTGGCCTGGTCCTGCAACGATTTTTCAAACGATAAATCAATCCTCAAAATGGTGCTTTCTCATGGCTATTCACCCACTCTTAACCCACTATTCAAAATGGCCACTTCCCAAAATGGCCTCGAGGATGGCCTGATCCTCTGACTTTTCTACATCGAAGCTAGGTACGATCTGGATCCTTATCAAATGGTATCGATGCTCATCAGAATTGGATTTAATTGAAACTGTTGAAATAATTACTTGCTGGTCGTGTGCCCCTCTGATCCTGCAAATATAACTTCCTGTTGAAATAACTGTTGTAATAATAACTTGCTTGTCGTGTGCCCCCATGATCCTGCCGAACTAACTTCCTGTTGAAATAACTGTGAAATAATTACTTACTGGTCGTGTGCCCCTCTGATCCTGCAGAAATAACTTCCTGTTGAAATAACTGTTGAAATAATTACTTACTGGTCGTGCCCCTCTGATCCTGCAGAAATAACTTCCTGTTGAAATAACTGTTGTAATAATAACTTGCTTGTCGTGCGCCCCTATGATCCTGCCGAAATAACTTCCTGTTGAAATAACTGTGAAATAATTACTTACTGGTCGTGTGCCCCTCTGATCCTGCAGAAATAACTTCCTGTTGAAATAACTGTTGAAATAATTACTTACTGGTCGTGCCCCTCTGATCCTGCAGAAATAACTTCCTGTTGAAATAACTGTTGTAATAATAACTTGCTTGTCGTGCACCCCTATGATCCTGCCGAAATAACTTCCTGTTGAAATAACTGTGAAATAATTACTTACTGGTCGTGTGCCCCTCTGATCCTGCAGAAATAACTTCCTGTTGAAATAACTGTTGAAATAATTACTTACTGGTCATGTGCCCCTCTGATCCTGCAGAAATAACTTCCTGTTGAAATAATCTGCTGAAATAATTACTTGCTGGTCGTGTGCCCCACTGATCCTGCAAAAATAACTTCCTGTTGAAATAACTGTTGAAATAATTACTTGCTTGTCGTGTGCCCCTCTGATCCTGCAAGCTGGGACTCGCCTGCCTTGCTCTTGATTTACGCAATTTTTTGTCTCCTCTCACTGATTCGGCAGCGCCAAACCTAACACATTCACCTATTGATGGTCAAAAATTCACTAATCACCTGGAAGTCCCCCGGACCATCTAGTCGCTCGCAAACTTACTATGATTGATTGCAGTCCCTCACTCAAAACCTGCTGTGCCAAAAACGCCCTTCCCCGGATCACCAGCTTTCTCTTTTTACCACTGGGTTTATCTCCGCAATAGCTATATTAATACCAGCGCAGACTGGACCCCTATGTGAGCCCACAGGCTAATCTCCAACCTTTTGCAACCACCTACTATCCTCTAACGGACATCTATTCATTCTATACTAAATGTCTAAATACTGTTGAACTTTTTTATATAGCTGATTTAACTACCGTGCTGCTCTTTCTTAATTATTTCCACATTACTAATTAGCCTGTTCCCTCATCTTACTTCAACCTTCTACCTTCCACTGCTAACTCCTCGTTATCCCCTTATTAGCTTTATATCACTCCACCCTCCCTCCTTTCTCCCCCCATCTCCTCCAACCTTTTGACCACCATGCCCCACCTTAGTCCCAATCCAACATCCCACTCCAACCCCGCTCTCTCCTCCCTACACCCCTCCCTCACCAAACATGGCCCCAACTCCTGGTCCATTCCCTACCCTCCCAATCTTTCTAAAAACGCTAAGAAAAATTTCAAACATAAATTACTAATCCTGCATCCCGAAACCCTTATCGTGGATAACTACCACAGCCTTACATACCCCATAATAACCAACTACATTTTCTATTCTAAGCGCCCCTCCAAATGGAAGAGCACCTTCCTACGCCACCTCCCAGTTACTAAATCTAACAATATTCCTTACGGTTTCAAACTATCTACTACCCCCTCCCTACTTTCCCCGGTGAAATTGACATCTCCATCTTCAAAACTGGAAATATCCTCATACAAGCCTCTGAACTCCACCTCAACAACTTCGAGCATCATTTCAGCACTCTGTCCCACCTGTTGTCCTCACCTACTCCTCTCCCCTCAACTCCCCTGCCCCCAGACATGTCCCTGTGCTCCCCTGCCTCCACGACGAATACCCTTCTTCCCCTAGACATCTCTAACCTCAAGAATATATCCTATTCTACGACTTCCTATCCAGCACCCAACCCTGAACCCCCCCCAAAACATCCCAAACTCTCACCATCCCCCAAACTCCCAAGCTCTCCAACGACCGTCACCTTCTGACCTCGAGCTTCACAGTTAACCCCTCTCCAGCCCCCAAGCTCCCCTCCTAGCCCACACCACCACACCCCCTCCTGCCACCACTCCCCCTCTCCGAATTTCACCCCCACCCCCAACTCTGATGCTGCCTCTCCACTCACCCCTTACACCCTCTCTTCTCCTACTATCCCATCCCCTACAACTATCCCATCCCTCTCCATACCTGTCCCTCCCGCACACTGCCAGATCACCCCTCTCTCCCCCCAGTCCTCTCCTACTCCCACAGCCTCAGCACCCCGCTTACCACCCCCCAGGCCTTTCACCCTCTCCCAACACCAGACATCCACCCCGACCAACTCCGAACACACCTCCTCCACTCCTCCTGCCGCAACCACCTCTTTTACTATCCCATCCTTCCCCACGCACCTCCCCCCGACCGCCTGTACTCCCTCCCCCACAGACCTCCCCCACTCCCACAACGTCAGCACCGTTCTCGCCTCCCCCAGACCTCCCCCCTCTCCGATCGCCAGAACACCTCCCCCGACCAACTCAGAACACACCTCCCCCCCTCCTGCCTCAACTATGTCCCACCTCACTCTTTTAACTCAAGATACTTTGCAACATTGACCGCAATATTGCTTACTTGGTATCTGAAGTCGCCCGGCTTAGAGAGGATTTCAAAGACTTCAAATTCCGTAACCCCAAAACTCGCCCCCCCTGGTCCACTTCACCATACACTGGTCCTCAAAAACCCACTAATCCCAAACCTTGAAAAACCACACCACTACACAACCGTACACATAGACCTCTTCGCACCTTAAACGACCACTCCGCCACTGACCTATCCGACATCTGCAACTCCTACCCGCAAATAACCTCACTTAAGAAGACGGCCGTTTCTCACTCCAACATCCCTGTTATTATAGGGACCAGCAGAATCCCCTCCTCTCCCGTCTCCCCCAGACCCCCTCCTCAACTTTCCGCCATCCACTCGTGCCCCCCCCCCCTAAAAACAACCCTAAGCCCCTGGCCTGCATGCTCATGAACTGCCGTTCGGCGGTTCAACATGCGACCGAAATTTCCGAAACTATCCTTAGTGAAGATATAGACGTCGCCTTCCTCACGGAAACCTGGCTCAATGATCATTCAACACCCATCCTGGACTTACTCTCCCCCTGGTTACTCTATCATCAGAAAAGACAGACCAAAGCGAATAGGAGGTGGACTAGCAATAATCTTTAAAAGTGAACTCCAGCTCTCCCTAGTCAAAAACACAGACTTTGCAACCTTTGAATATCTAGGAGCGGAACTTAAGATCCAAGACGCTCCCCCAATACGTCTACACAACATTTATCACCCTCCGGGTGAACCTCTTCCCTTCGCTGAGGAACAATCTGACCTCCTTACTCAATCGTCACTCTCTAGTTCTAAAACTCTCTTCCTAGGAGACTTAAACCTTCACTGGAATGTGCACGAGGACCCTACTATCAAACTCCTCAATAACCTTCTTGAGATTAATGACCTCAAACAACTCTGCCATTCCCCAACCCACTCAAAAGGGGCTACTCTTGATGCCATCATTGCAAACAATGATTTGGCATCCCTATCCAACATCATCCCTGTCGATTGGTCTGACCACCACCTCATACTGTTCATGATCTCCCCCTTAGCCCCGCCCTCCCCACCTAAAAACAACAAAAACAAAATTTCTACCAGAAACCTTAATCTTATCCCCCCTGGTGTACTGGAGGCCAAACTCCAAGCTCAACTTAGTTGCACCCCTCCCTCTCTTAATGCTAATGAGCTCACTGAGCACTATAATAAAACTGTCTCCGAGGTTTTAGATCAACTAGCACCACCCAAACTAAAAACTCAAAAAAATATCCCTTCCAAATCATGGTTTAACTCAGACCTCAACAATGAAAGACGTGCTCTCAGACTGGCTGAAAGAACTTGGAGACAACACCTTTCCCCCTCCAATCTCGTCCTCCTTCGAACCGCTAGATCTACTTACAAAAAACAAATTTTCTTGGAAAAGGCATCCTTCTTTCGTTCACAACTCGCCCATGCTAAAAATAGACCCAGAGAACTGTTCAACATTATTAGAAACCAAACCTCCCCCGCCCCCCTCCACTTGATGGAATCCACCACAAAATGTGAAGAAATTGCTAACTTTTTCTCTGAAAAAATCGCCAAAATTGACCAATCCTTCATTTTAACTCAGATCCCTCTCAACCCCCAATATACCCTTGTTACTACTCCTACACCCTCCCCCCTGATCCTGTCCCCTACCTCCCCCCCGCACCAAATTTCAACAACCCCTCCGGAAACCTACCCTGATAAAATACAGCTCAAAAATAATGCCTCCTGGCAAAATTTCCACTCCGTTTCCGAACTAGAAGTCTTTAACATCCTGTCCAAATTAAAACCGTCCTCTCACACAAAAGACCCCCTCCCGTCTACCCTCGACCAAGACCTTAAGCACGTCATTGTCCCTTATTGGACCAAAATCATCAACTCCTACCTTTCCTCGGGGTGCGTCCCTGTCTCCCTCCAACTCGGACAGGTCACGCCCATTCCTAAAAACCCTAAGGCTGACCCCAACGACCCTAAAAACCTCCGCCCCATCTCAAACCTCCCCATTCTTTCAAAAGCCCTTGAAAAATGTGCCCTCCTGCAATTGGATAAACACATTGACACTTACAACCTACTCGACCCTCTACAATCCGGCTTCCGTAAAGGCTGCAGCACTGAAACTGCATTGCTAAATATAGTTGATGACATCCACCACGCCCTGGATAATGGTGAGACCTGCCTACTCATTCTCCTTGACCTCTCTGCGGCATTCGATACAGTTAACCATTTAACCTTACTCAATACACTTAAACTTCGCTTCGGTCTAAATGGCACTGTCCTCAACTGGTTCACCTCCTATTTCCAACACAGAACCCAGCAAATCAAAATCCAAAATTGCCTCTCCAGCCCCACTCCTGTCTCCCTTGGTGTCCCCCAAGGATCTATCCTCTCTCCTGCTCTATTCAACTTATTTATGGAACCCCTTACACTCATACTTAAACAAGCCGGTATTAACTACCACCTGTATGCCGACGATACCCAACTGTACTATAAAATAAAGTCCCACTCAGATGTCCTACACCTTAACACCGCCCTGGCTCATATACAATCCTGGTTCTACTCAAATCATCTCAAACTCAACCCAAACAAAACTGAAATCATTCTTTTCTCTCCTAAAAACAACCCACTCCCCATCCAAACATGGATCTCTGACCTTAATGCCCTAAACTGTTCGCTCTCCTTATCCGAATCAGTAAAATCCCTTGGCATCACCATTGACAGTAAGTTAACGCTCAATTCCCACATAAAAAACTCGGCGAAAGGAGCCCTTTTCACGCTCCAACATCTCAAAAAAATCAAACCTTTCATTCCACCGGAAGATTTCAAATCTGTGGTCCAATCTCTAGTCCTCTCGAAAATTGACTATGGCAACGCCCTACTCTCCGGATCTCCCAAAGTCCACCTTGCTCCCCTCAAATCTGTTCTCAACCTAGCGGCCAGGCTTACAACTGACTGCAAACGCTCTGACCACATCTCGCCTGCTCTCAAGACCCTTAAATGGCTTCCTATCGAAGGCAGATCCTCTTATAAAATAGCCTTCATCAAAAGACCCCCCTCTACCTCTCAAACAAACTCAAAAAAGCGTGCAGTGCCAGACAGATGAGAAGTACCAATTCTCTCCTCCTCGTCCCCCCTCTGTTAAAAAAGAAAGCCACGCAATCTCGCTCCTTCTCTGGTAAGGCTCCCAGCATCTGGAATGCCCTCCCTAAAGATCTACGACTTAACCCTTCATATGTCAGTTTCAAAAAAGACCTTAAAATGCACCTGCTCAACAAATATTGAGGTCCTTAATCCTTCCATTACCATACCCGTTATACTCTCCCCCCTTCTGGAACCCCATTTTCCCCCTCTCTTCACTCCTCCTGTGTCGACCCCACCTATTCACCCCCTTCCCTACCCATCTTCACCTTTTCTTCCACCCTACCACCCCTTGCCGAACACTTCCCCTCCCCCGTTTCTCTCACTTACAAAACCCTTCCTTATACACAAAAAATGAGTCTTCCTCCTTTATATTGTGTAATAATTTGTAATTACTCTATTCATGTATAGTTTTTGTAAATTGCTACTTCCTTGCATTTTTTATTAAGTCATGCTATATTACTCAATGTGGTCCTCAAAGTCTGTCATGTCTGAATGCTTCTTTTGGACACCACTGTTTTGTATTCCATGTAATATTGTCATTCCAATGTAAAGCACTCTGATACCCCCGGGTGGAGCCTGCGCTATATAAAACCTTTTAAATAAATAAATAAATAAATAGTGTGTAGCAGGCTTACCTCGACGAACACTCGCGTAGTGAATTGAGCATATTGTAATGTTATCCTCCTGTTTGCTAATCGTTAAGAAGTCCCAAACTGAGGCGGAGAACTTTTTTAGTGTGCCACTGCTGATGCCTGGAGAACTGGAGGTAGGAGGCTGTGTCGATTGTCTCTCTGCAGTGGGTACTTCGACTGATGGAGTGGTGGATCTAGGTCTTAGTGGGGGCCTCACAAATATGGAAGATGGCGGTAGTGGTGATGGAACCAGTGCCACATCCCTCTGAGCAGGTTGAGTAGGAGGGGTAATTTGGGTGTCCACTTAGCATCCTTCCATACTGACAATTACTGGCTTGTCCTCATCACTGTCCCTTTCCATAATTGCAAGCCTTTCAGGAACTCTCCTTTTCCCTTGTCTCTTGTGGTGGATCTCGGATTCGGCCGGGTTCCAATCCATGTCCAGATCATCAGAAGGGTGGCTTGGAGAAGATGTTGGAGTACCCTTTCTTTTTCTTGCTGGAGATCGGGAAGCCAATGATTCAAGAGCTACATCTTGCTGAGCAGGAAGTTCAACTTCCTGATCTGCTTCACTTCAGGAAGAATTGTTGATGGCTGCGGCTCCTGTTGTCCCCTATACTCAGTTTCCTCCGACAATTGGACAATTTGCGGCTGAGACAAATCCAATTCAGACTCACTGCTCATCGTCATGATTACAGTGGCTCCCTTGTTGAGAGACATGGCCTTGAGCTTAGTTTGGAGTGGTGCCGTTGATGCAGGAGTGCTGCTCCCCGCTTGCTGTCGGGCGGACGGTGCAGCAACCAGACCACGTTTTCTGAAAAAGGTGGAGGGCGGTAATCCAGTGGTGGCTATTTGCGTCTTCTTCTCCTTCTCACTGGCCACTTTGTTGGCAGGAACATCTTTCTTTGAGGCCATTTTCAAGATCTGTCAATTGGCACTTAGCTGCGCAAGCAGAAGCAGGCAGAGGAAGACTCAGGTGGTGTGGTGTGCTGTCACTTTGTGTTGGCCTAATGTCTGGCAGTACTGTATGTGATGTCTCTTGTGCACCTAAGCAAACAAACAAGAAAAACATTCAGCTAAATGTGGCATTTTTGCAGTTTGAATGATTTATTTAGACAATAGTAAGGTTATCCCAAATAATTAAAAACAATAGTAAATCCATTCAATTCCAATCCAAACCATATAATAATATTTCAATTAGGATAACAACAACATACAGATTTAAAAGTGTGTCTCTAAGGTGATACACCTGTGGCAGGCAGGTAGGTGCAGGGAAAAAATGAATAATTCTTAAAAAGGCGAATGCTTGTGTGCGCCCATGGCCTAAGACGCAGACCTATGGCAAACTGGGAGTACAGGGAAAAATGGAATAATCCTTAAAAAAAGTGAATGCTAGTGTGCTCCTATGACCTAAGAGACCTATGACAGGCAGAGGATGCAGTGAAAATTGGAATAATACTTACTATCGCCCAAGACTCAGACTTATTCCAGGCAAGGGGTGCAGGGAAAAATTGAATAATCCTTAAAAACGTGCATGCTGATGTGTGCCTATGGCCTAAGACTCAGACCTATGGCAGGCAGGGGGTGCAAGAAAAAATTGAATAACCATTAAAAAGGTGAATGCTGGTGTGCACCAATGGCCTAGGAGACCTATGGCAGGCAGGGGTGAAGGGTAAAATGGAATAATCCTCAAAATACGTGAAAGCTGGTATATGCCTATGGCCTAATAAACCTGTGGCAGGCAGGGGTTGCAGGAAAAAGTTGAATTATGCTTAAAAAAGTGAATGCTGGTATGCATTATTTGCCTAAGACTCAGAGACCTATGACAGGCTGGGGGTGCAGGAAAAAATGGAACAATCCTTTAGCAAAAGGTGAATGCTGGCGTGCACCTATGGCCTAAGAGACCTATGACAGGCAGGGGGTGCAGGGTAAAATCAAATAATATAAAAAAAGTCATTACTGCTGTCTCATAAGGGACTATGAGAAATTCTTTTGGAGGCAAGGAGGTGCAGACGAAAATGGAATAATGCATATAATATTATTATAAATACTGTACATACATACTACAATGATTCTCAAGCACATAAACTGATATCAGGGAAAAAGTAAGAAAAAATGAACAAAGAACATTAAGGCATAGCCCTCTTCTATAAATGTCCATAAAAAAGGATTTGAAAACTGGAAAAAAAGGATTTAACACACTGGCTGGCTATACAAAATGGCCACTGGCCACATGTTCAAACACCAAGAAGCAAGGAGGCATGCACAACAAAGAACACATTCAGGCCTATGGCAAAAGCACACTGGCCGGCTACAGAAAATGGCTGCAGGCCACATGGTCAAACAACAACAAGCAGGGAAGCATGGACAACAAAAACACATGCAGGCCCATGGCATAAGCACACTGGCTGACTACACAAAGTGGCCTCCGGCCACCTGGTCAAACAACAACAAGCAAGGAGGCATGTACCACAAAGAACACATGCAGGCCTATGGCAAAAAGCACACTGGCTAGCTACACAAATTGCCCACCAGCCGTATGTTCAAACAACAATAAACAAAGAGACATGGACAACAAAGAACACATGCAGGCCTATGGACAGTGACTACACAAAATGACTGCTGGCCACATGGCATGGAGAACAAAGACAAAATGGTGTTTTATGGCAAACACACACACACATTCACACTGGCCAGACAAAGGAGGCATTGCAAACAATGAAGAAAATACTACAATCAATTCAGCAATGCCAAAAATGAAATTTGAGTCAACTATAAAACCTTTACAACACACATCCTCCCAAGGCCGAAAAATATATTACACCACCAAAATAAACTTTTTGCCCAAAATAAAATGAGAACTACAAAAAAAACACATCCTATGCCACCCTGGCCTAAATCATAGATGTTTTAAAACAACATATACCACAGAAACAGTTGCTTCATATACCCAATAACTAATACTGGCTGGATGGCCCATGGGCAGAGTAGGCCATGTGGTAAAATAAACGATTAGTGCAAATTTAACAAACAGGGAGAAAATATACTTAATTGGGCAACCTTTTTCCCTTATAAAAGCAAACAAATTAATTGCAAAAAATACTAGGCCCTTACTGCAACTCCAGGCCACTCACCACAACCACAGTCACATTTAAAAATGGAATAAAAATACAAATACATATTGGTGCATGCCCTCTATCGAACTACACCCTCAGTCAAATGTTTTCAACTTACTTCTGACGTCACAAAAACAAAGTCCTTGAAATTCAATAGTATATATACAACAGGAATTTCAGACAAAGAGAGTGATCCTTTCACTTCAAAATCCAAATGAAAAGTGACTAGGAGATGGACAAAGTACTAGGAGGAGCCTTCTGGAAAGGAAAAGGAAGTTGGAGTCTCTGTGGCACTTTCTTCCTGTTCTAAAAAACCAAATACAATAAAAAAATGCTTTTTGCACTAATAAGCAACCTGAACTGTCCGTTTGGGTAGAATATTCACTTGCAAAGGTATTTGCGAGTTGCTTTAGCTGCTTCTCGAGTAGACAATCTACACGAGAAGCAGTTGCGGCTGCTCACAATCACCGCTGTTACAAAAGGGCGTTAGAAGACTCTGTGGCAACCGGAAATCGCACTAGCGGCAGGCATATCTCGCTTGCAAGCACCCATTACGGAGCCTCACGTTGTTCCCATGAACATTGCGAGGCTCAAACAGCGGAATAATTCTGCCAAGTGCCAAATGAGGGGAATTTGGCAGGAACTCCGCCCTTACACGCATAACGCAGAGTTACCAAATTCAGCCAACTCCGCAAGCGGAATTATAATTCTGCCCAGACCTACTTAAAAGGGTCAGAAAATGTATGGAGTATGGGATGGATGTGTAAGTTCAGTCAACTATCCTACCAGCTACACTTCTGCAATTTTCAGTAGTACTATTAGCACCTCTGCAATTGCCACTAATGCTCCAACAAGCAGTGGTACTGATAGTACTGCAGTCAGCATTACTGGCATTGAAAGTGCAACTATTAGTATTTGTATTGTCACTATGATTGCTAATAGTAGTAATAGTATTGGCCACATTAGAAAGGACAATGTGGGTAGATAGTGGCCATTATTTACTTTAAGATAGAGATTATTATCTAGATTCCACTGCTGTCTCCTTATCTGAAAAGGAATATTATTAACTAATTAAAATATTATTAAGATATTATTATTAAAATCTTATCTACTAATCAGTGAAAAAATAAATACATTTTGTAAATAGAGGATTGTTAGTGATTTTGGAGTGTGTCAAACTGCAAATGTTTTTCAAGATATTTTATGACATTTCATGGAAATTTTGCAAAATAACACTTTTAGTGGGAAATGTGCTTTGCCACATGTGTCACTCGTGTGAATTTTTTCAAGCAAGGGCACATAAAACTTGACAGAGGAATGGTTTGAGCTGAAAATTTCTCCCCATGAGACGTTTTCTACACAAACCAGCCTCCCACAGGTGAATCTTGTATGAAACTCTGCAATGTGAAAACTTGAGATTGTTTGTGAATTTCACTTAATACAAGGTTCGAGAACTTCTCAGATTTTGCTG
The DNA here is from genome assembly GCA_963921515.1 of Calotriton arnoldi. NCBI lineage: Eukaryota > Metazoa > Chordata > Amphibia > Caudata > Salamandridae > Calotriton > Calotriton arnoldi. Next base: position 469,644 of record CAWUFW010013465.1, read on the forward strand.
GCGCAATTAGAATTTTGCCCTGGCCTAAATTATTTGATCAATTATTATGATGTATTGCAGCCACATTGTTACCTAATAAAACATCTAGCTTCTCCTACTCAGATGTACCTTGTAAGATTGAGGCCCTGATTTACAATTGGGAAGCGTGGCAACCAAGCAGCTTACAATTTAGTCTTCCTACCTGTTCAGCCATGGAAGTCATTTTGGGGTTGCCAGGGGTCACAGCTGCAACCCCTGGCTTGCCCCTTGTGACTCCTGACACTGACTTTGCAATCACTGGGCTCAGAGGTGGCAGAATCAGTGCCAGGAACACAGGGGCAGCTCTTCCTTATGGACATCAGTCAGGGCTACACTTTCCTTGTTTTTGTCAATTTGTTATATTACACTAATAGTGAATAATATTATATTATTCACTATTAGTGTAGTATTGTATTGGCAAGATTGGAGTTGTACCCCTCAACCAATACTCTCCGGTCTTCCAAGTGGCAACAATCTCAGGGCTTACAATTTGTCATAAAATGACTCCCCTTTTGCTGATAAACTGTTACCACAATGCGCAGAAAGCATCAAAACAGCACGCAACTGATGACCTTTGTAGATGCCTAGAAGTCATTCTTCTGGACCACCCCTCACATAGGGACTTGGGAAGTGTCAGCATCCCTGCTCGTAAAGTTAAGGATCGTGAAAAAATAAACAATCTGCCAAAAACGTTCAAATGAATCTCTGACGACCAAGCTTTAAAGTCCCTAGCTCCACATCTTCAGTTCCCTCCACTTTCAAAGACATCTCAACAATTGACTACACCTTCCTGTCTGAATCTCTAATGGACTATCTCACTAACTTTGAGATTCTTAGCAGGTTTGAAAGCGATCATAAACCCATGATATTAACCTTAAACTTAGAAGCTCCCATGGCACCCGAATACTGTGCGGGGGGCTCCTCTACACGATTCGAAGCAACAAATATAGTCAGGTGGATCAAAGGGAGGCCTACAGACACCTCAGTGTTGTTTAAGTGGCTTTACAAGGTAACCACGGTGTCCTCTACCAGCATTCTGGGTGTCACACAAAACACGTGGGACGGCCTGACCACTGAGCTTATGGATTCCCTACAAGCTACCAGGGGCCTCAAGCAACCCCCAATAGTGACAGGGAGTGTGCAGACCAACAAACAGCATAACATAGTCATCATTACTTCATGAAGAAGGTTAAGAAGGTCCATGCATATTCACATAAGCAACCCAACCATCTAAATTGCAATGGCCATCATTAAAATGTGCAAAGAACATAAAAAAACAGTTTGGGAAATGAAGAAAGTCTCAAAAGAAAAGGAAGATACACCAAATGCTTCTGGAAAGAAGCCCCGCTTGCTTCTGGAATTACATTAACAGATTAAAAGCTGCAAACTTATCCGGGGAAAAAGGAGTCACAGAAAGAGCCTGGGTGACTCATGTTACAGCGTTGTACACTAGCAATCCAACAGCATCGGGGTATATGGACGAGCAGGGGGCCACCGACCAGCCAAGAAGGAACCAGCAGGATCTTACCACGATAGCCCAGGTTTGTAAAATCATCAAGGCATTGAAAAATGACGGGGCGCCAGGACCCAACGGCATTCCTGCCGAGGTCTTCAAATGTACCTCTGAAGAATGGCTAAGGGTTCTGACTCCCCTATTCAACCAACCCTTCCTCGCTGCCCAAGTACCAGACAACTGGAGTGGCTCCATCCTGTGCCCTATGCTCAAGAAAGGTGACTTAACAAAGTCATCAAATTACCGTCTGATTGCCTTGTTGGATTTAGAGGCAAAAGCATACGCCCGACTGTTACTTAAACATCTAGAGGCCTGGGCTCTGGACAACGATGTTCTTTCAGTTTTTTCAGATAGGCTTTCACACGACACTATCAACCATGGATAACATCAAGCAGCCCAAAGAAAACAATTACCACTTCTCTGCTGTTTTATTGATTACAGTGCTGCCATTGACAAGGTCAATCGTCCCATGCTTTGGAGGAAATTAAACACATAGGGTAGTCCCTCAAACCTCCTATGGGCCATAGTCTCTCTTTACTCAGACACATGGGTCCACGTGAGGATAAGGCCACATACTGCCACCTCCAAAATTCTCATCCAAGGTGGTCTCAAGCAAGGCTGCGTCCTCGCTCCTCTGCTCTTTAATCTATATACAGCAGACTGGCAAAGCCTTGGCAAACAGCCACCTTGCCCACCCATGATTAGGCCAGTCAACTCTACACATCCTTCAATATGCAGACAACATCGTAATAATGGACCACACCAAAGTGGCCTTACAGCAAGCATTGAGTAGCCTCCACAAATACAACAAAAAAAACAATCTCACGATCAACCAGGACAAGACTAAAGTCATGGTCTTTGGCTGCCATAAAAATAAGAAACTTCTTTCCTAGGGCCAAGACCATTAAAACAGCACTGAAATACAAATACCTGGGTGTTTGGTTTTCAGAGACCTCCAAACCCTCAACTCACTCAGACTTGCTAAAAAAGAAAGCCGCAGCCATCATATGCGGGCTTGCCTGCCTTAACAAGAAAATAAAAAGTGCCTCTGCTGCTCCATTCCTGAAAGTCATACAAGCTTGTCATCTCCCAGTGATACACTATGGGCACCAGGCTTTTCCTGGGGCCTGTCCTCCAAGTGTAGAGCACGCACAGTGTTCAGGTCTGAAGAAAACTTTTCAACTGCCCAGGCATCTTCGTAGGTCTAGGACCCACCTGGAACTCGGCCTGACAAATCAAAAACTAACTTCTGAGGCTGACATCTTGAAATACTACATACGCATGCTGAAAGAGCCAGCAAACTCACTTAAGACTTGCCTGAAAAAGACCTTCGAGAGCACAGGGAATCCATGGCATTGTCATCTACAGAAAGCTATTACATCTCTCCAAATTGTAGCACCTGCATTAACATCCGACACCATCTCTTTCCTGACCTGGAAGAAGGCAATCAACCGGCAGCTGCACTTAGCCGCATATCAGGAAGACATCACCTCCTTAAAGACCTCAGACATTCTAGTCCCTTTGAACACCTCTTACCTGGAAGGGATCCCCCAGCTATACCTTTCTGAAGCCATCAATCGTTGTGTGTGTAGAGACTGTCGAGATCATCGGCTCATACATGTGCACAAAGCACCTTTTTCGGTATTGTTTTATCAGGCTGCGTCAAGGGGGAAATAATTCAGCCAGGGCTCCTACAGCCCATAGCAATACTTTGTATATGCCGCTTCATAATTAAAACTAGAATAGCCATAAAATATTTCCGCCACCTAAGTAACTGACAAATTCGCCCCTAATAATATGTTCTATAGCTTATATGCAATCACTCACCAAAAAATGTGCACATGTTTTGTCAACAAGAAATGAATGATCCCAAGCCAGTGGCTTTAGACTGCCACCTGTAATAATCACTTCGGTAAGGTAATGCCAACTTACCAACAGGCACATTGCACTTTCAAAAGACTCCATTTTACCACATTTTTTGTCTGGGGTGAGCTACTGGATTAGAATGACTGTGTTTTGTGTTTTAATAGTTTTTTACACTGAACAACTGTTTAGCCTATGTTTTTTTAATGTTATTGTCTATTTATTATGTTCTAAATGATTGTAATGATTTTAATTAATCAAACAATAAAGTAACTCAGACTAATATTGTAATACAAAATGGAGTACAATTAGCTGGAATATGACCCTCCCTAGAAGCTAAGGTAAGTAAAAAATGCTTTTAGATGTATGTTGTGTGCATGCTTGTAAGTGAGAGTGTTTATGTGAGAGAGAAAGTGTGTATGTGTGAATGTGTGTGTATGTATAAGTGTGTGTGTGAATGTAAAAGTTATGTGGTGTGTGATGTGACTTCTGCTACCCATGGCCTTTTAGTGAATTTAAGTGCATGTGTTCAACGGGGGAATTTTTGCTGTAAATACTACTTTGCAACACAACATACCATGGTTTGTCATTTTTTTAAATTATTCAACAGTGCATCCTCAAAGTGGGGGCCTATTGTTGAAAAACAAAAAATAAATGTACATGATGCAATGGTGGTTTTCTCCCAGCTGGTCACGATTATTGTTTTTTTCCTGCATGGGACTGTCACTCTGAGCTTGGTGGTCTTGGCCGGTTAAATCTATCTCAGAACGCCATGTCTTGCCAATCCAGGCCTTCTGATGCCAAAAAGCGTGAGGTTCTTTTGTGACTGACCCTCCAGAAAGGTGTTTCTGACAATGGAGTCAGCTTAGGCTCCGGAGTCAGATGAAAAATAGTTCCTCTAATTCTAAACAAGTTGAAAGAACAGATAGATGGGTAGAAGGGGCATCTGCTAATTTTTGGTAAACGGCATGCGACCACCCACATCTAAATGGCCACCTAAAAATTCAATAGGTTGATCTTTTATCTCATGCCTCATTCTGAGGACAGATGTCAGTTGTGTAATTCAGATAGGGAGTCAAGACTTCACATCAGTACTTTACGCCCTGGGGCCTGGCTTGGCGCCCAGT